>OX456524.1:89784244-90341744 GCA_949748255.1 Eustalomyia histrio | reverse complement strand
ACAAATCATTCCAACAAAAAATGGTGTACTTAATATATATGTTATTTCGCGAATTAAATCATAAAAGAAATTATTTTTATCGAAACAAAATTAATTTAATATAAATTAAATCATATCCCACTTTATTCAATACCAAATTATTCCTTAAAAGTTATTATAAATTAATCATAGACTTGTGAAAAATTAATTCGGAAAATGGATTAATATAATTTAAACAAATTAAGTCTAAGGGCCAGTATTATAGTAACAACTTATTAGGATTTTTGACTTAATTTTTACTTTAGAAATTTTCAGATAGCCATTTTCAATTATATAGTCCTTTAAATGAAACAGTGTCCATAATGGAGTTAAGCGAAAAATAAATTTTATATATTTTAATTTAAATAATATTCCTTATTGAGCCAAAGATCCTTTATTTATAAAAATTTAATTATAAATCTTTATTTATCCCAATATTTCGTCACCACATTGGATGACTTCTTCAGGGGAAATTAAAATTAAAATTATAAAATAATTTTAATTTATTAATTATAAAAAAAAAAAGACAATTTCCCCTGAAGAATTCACCCAATGTGATGACGAAATATTGGGATAAATAAAGATTTATAATTATGAATAGAGAAGATCGAAGAAAACTAAAATAATTATTTTAATTTAATGAATTTTGTAATAAAATTTTAAAAATGTTATGGGAAAAGAGTCGTCGATTGAAAATTTCAATAACAAATTTTGGATTTTTAGGTATAACATCCCCCCTAAGTGTTTGTTTAGAAACTCTTAAGTGTTGTCATACCTATTATTCAGTCGCGGGAAACTTGATTTGCCTGTCATTGACAATTTATCATGCATCGTATCTAAACAGTTGCGTAATTACTTCCTTTTTGAACAAGATTAGTGTTATGTTATCATTTCTGCAGTCAGTATTATGTCAGCTTTGCAACAATCGCGGGATTGGGGTTTTCGCCACCGAACGACATTCTTTTGTACACAGCAATAATTGTTAAACCATTTAAGTGTTCTATCATTATTTCAACTCTAACAGTTCTCATTTCTTTAGTCCACATTGGTGTTATGTTCATTTCTCTCTAGTTACATGATGTATCTACAAATAACTAATCAAGGTTCTGCCCCCTTTTAAATAGTTGGGACACTGGCAATTTTACAGCTATTACCTCATTTTCAGACACTAAATTATGTTTTACACCAGTATTGTGACGTGTTCCTCATTCAGCTATCACAGATTTATCACCTTGGATTAATCGACCTTTCATTTCCCGTAGGGTAGAAACAGAAATTCCCATATGCCAGCCGTAAAAATATAAGTCAATTGCAATCGATGGCAACCCTTCACTATCATTTTAGTGGATAATTCTGGTAGAAGAGATCAGGTGTCGAATTACGGCATTCGTGATTGAATTTTTCGATCGAAATTAGTTTCTTATTTCTGAAAATAAAACATTTAAACGGATTTTTTTTGTTACGTATGTTGTAGTTCGGTCCTAGATTGAAAATAAAAGTTAAAATTGGTGTTTTCATTATTAGTATTATTGTAGTTGCTTATTAAAAAAAAGTTTTCGAACGATTTCATTCAATCACGAATGCCGTAATTCCGCCCCAGAACATATTTAATGTTTGCCGCATTGTTACATTAACTTCCGGACACTTCTACCATTTTCTAGTTATTCTCACCACACATATAAATTACCCAGCAAAACTTTACGTATGATTTCAATTAAGTTATGAGTTGTAAGAGTCATTATTTTATGTTAAATTGTAATGCATTACATAACCGACTTTCGGTAAGTTATTACTTTATGCTTCAAAATAATGCTGAAGGTAAGGAGTATGTATTATAAAGTAATGTTCTATTTAACCAACTATTGATAACTCATTACCTTATATTTCATAATAATGTTAATGGTACCGAGTATGCATTACAAAGTAATGCATTATGTGTCCAAATATCTATAACACTAGGTCACAAATAACAAACTTTTGTCTGTTATTTGTTTCTAGCATACTTTTTCTCATGGATTTGGACCTACTGAACACGAAAATTAATTTTAAAAATTTTTCTGTCGATTGGTTTGCGAGATACAAATTTTTTAATTTTTTTTTTTTAATTTTTGGAGGTACACTTACTATTTTGAGCATATCTTTAGTCTTCTTTGACCTATTTTATCCTACTACTACTCAAATTAAAGACAATTGAGCCGTCTACAACTTATTCTCAGAAAATTTTCAAATCGGGTTAGTAGTTTTGATGTTGGCGGCTTAAAAAGGTTAAAAAACTGCGTTTTTTTAGTAAAAATGTGGCTGAAAAATTCATATAAAAATTCATATAAAATGTAAAACGCGATGTTAACAGCGATTTTAATTTTTTTACGTATAGCTGACACTTTTCCAAAGAAAATAAGCCCTTACTTAACAAAATCTGATGACAAATGGCCGACTTATTATTTTTTTGGTAAACGACCGAAATTCCGCTATTTCACGATTTTTTGATTTTCATTATTTGCACAGCTTACCTACCCAACGCAAACGAATAAATACATTTGAACTTAATTTAAAATAAACAAATTAGTCTTCGTATATTTTTTTTTAATTTATTTACAGCACTACATGCTCAATGTATCGCACAATTAGCTAAACTAACGAAATTAAACTAACTAATTAAATTAAGCAAATCAACGCACAAAAAAATGAGTAAAAACAAAGATATAAGTGTACATTTTATGCCATGTGGAAAAACTGCTGACTTCTTCTTTGTTTTTTGTATTCGCTGCAATCGGTCTCACGTATTAGGGTCCAAATATAGTCACCCATCATAGCCGTGTCATAGTTGCCCTGATAGCGTCGTTCCATAGACTTCAATTCCTGATGAAAGCGCTCGCCGTGTTCGTCGCTCACGTCTCCTAAATTCTCAGGGAAAAAATCCAAATGAGAATCCAGAAAGTGTATTTTAAGTGACATGTGCACTCCCATGGCTTCATAGTTCTTTACCAGATCCTCAACTATGTCCTTATAATTCGGGCTTTTGTTGTTTCCTAAAAAGTTTTCCACAACAAGCCTGAAGGAATTCCATGCTGCGGCTTCGATGGGTGATAACAGCTTTGGGAATTTTTCATCTTTCAACATTTTTTTTATCTCGGGTCCTGCGAAGACTCCTTCTTTAATTTTTGCCAGCGAAAGGTAAGGGAAAATTGACCGTAAATAGGCAAAAGCTTCACCTTCTTTGTCTAATTTTTTGGCAAAATTTTTAATCAAACCCAATTTTATGTGCAGCGGCGGAAGTATTATATTTTCACGGTTCTCTATTAGTGGTTTGCGCTGAACATTCGCTTCTCCAACTACAGGTTTCGTTCGTACCGGCCATTTTTTTTTTTATATAATGCTGATCATCAGCGCGGCTATTCCAAAGGCGCAGAAAACAGCAATGTCGCGTATAGCCTCCTTGGAGTCCACACAGAATGGCCACAACTTTAAGGTCGGCGCATATTTTCCAATTGTATTTCCTATACTCTATGCATTTCAGCAAAATGTCCATAGTTTCATAGTTCTCCTTTGAATGAACCGCATGAGCAATAGGAACAGATGGCTTTTCATTCCCATTATGTAAGAGAACTGCCTTCAAGCTCTCTTTGTTGCTGTCAATAAACAACCTCCATTCGTTGGGGTTGTGAATTTGGTGAAGCTCTTGGAACAAGCCTGAAATGTCGCTGCAAAAACATATTTGGTCTTTCTTTGTATAAAATTTTGCATACTCCTTGTGACGGTTTCTGTACGCTGATACTTTCACTTCTGAAGCCGCAAATCCACACTGTATCATCCGAGACGCAAAAAGTTCGGATTTCTCCTTAGTGAGACCAAAATCGCGCACCCAATCGTTTAGTTCGGCCTGTGACAGTAATTTTCGCTTTGCACCCGGCTCAAATTCGCTTGCATTTGACTCAGACTCTTCTTCTGACGATTCTGCTTTTTGAAGAGATGCACCAGGGCACACTGGATATGGCACATCATGCGAATGTGGTACTGGAAGCGCAAACGATCCCACTTGAGCGTAGTTCCATTTAAAAAATCTTCCTACCCCACTGTTTGTGGTGAGGCAAAAATAACAGTCTGTGGAATGGCATAGCGGCTTTTTCCACATCATTGGTGTATCGAATTTCATATGGCGGCTAAAATTAAAATAAATTACTATATTCGCTATGTATAATGTGTTTAAATAAAAATTCTTACCTTCCGCCAGCTGCCCAGTTGGTTAAGATTATATAGCAAAGATCACACAGCGACTTAGGTGTCCATGGTTCTGTGATATTTGGTGAAATACCAAAATAATTCAAATAGTGCAATTGTACTGCTGGAGTAAACTTGTGTGCGTGATTTTTTTTTATAAACTGGCCACAAACATTGCAGAAATTGTCTGGATCGTTCAAACACTCGAACACACGTAGTCTTTTACTCATTGTCTTCCTTGCGTTTTCTAAATATTAACTTCTTTACACTTTCACAGACAGTTTTGAAATGCAATTGATAACCGTGTCTCCTTATGTTTAAATATGTATGAGCATGTAGTGCTGTAAATAAATTAAAAAAAAATATACGAAGACTAATTTGTTTATTTTAAATTAAGTTCAAATGTATTTATTCGTTTGCGTTGGGTAGGTAAGCTGTGCAAATAATGAAAATCAAAAAATCGTGAAATAGCGGAATTTCGGTCGTTTACCAAAAAAATAATAAGTCGGCCATTTGTCATCAGATTTTGTTAAGTAAGGGCTTATTTTCTTTGGAAAAGTGTCAGCTATACGTAAAAAAATTAAAATCGCTGTTAACATCGCGTTTTACATTTTATATGAATTTTTATATGAATTTTTCAGCCACATTTTTACTAAAAAAACGCAGTTTTTTAACCTTTTTAAGCCGCCAACATCAAAACTACTAACCCGATTTGAAAATTTTCTGAGAATAAGTTGTAGACGGCTCAATTGTCTTTAATTTGAGTAGTAGTAGGATAAAATAGGTCAAAGAAGACTAAAGATATGCTCAAAATAGTAAGTGTACCTCCAAAAATTAAAAAAAAAAATTAAAAAATTTGTATCTCGCAAACCAATCGACAGAAAAATTTTTAAAATTCATTTTCGTGTTCAGTAGGTCCAAATCCATGAGAAAAAGTATGCTAGAACCAAATAACAAAATGGCTGTTGCCTAATTAATTACTTTTTGTTGAATTATAATGATATAGGTAAGGAGTATAGATTACAAAGTAATGCATTATGTATCCAATTATCGGTAACTCATTACTTTATATTTAATAATAATGATATATGTAAGGAGTACATATTAAAGGTAATGCATGAGTTTATCGCACCCATTAACAAAGTTTTCCTGGGAAGCTTGTGTTAAAGTGCAATTTAACAGAGTTTGTTTAAGTTTTTGTAAATAAAGAGTTGCTATAGAAAATTTCAACTGTGTTTATTATTTGCAATATAAAAAGAACTCGATTTACGTATTTAAAAGTGTATAAATCAGCGATTTTAAATTTTTTTATTTCATTTAAATATCTGTTTATATTATATTTTAAATATCTGTTTTTTTTTTTTGATTTTTATTTAAACATGCTTTATAAAAGTTGATTACTGATTTTTTTAAGAAATCATTCCTAACGTTTTTATTTAATTATAAAAATAAAACTTTGCCTTTATTGTGCTAGAAGTTGGTGTAATACACAGGTTACCCAGCAAAATATTGGTAAAGGTTTGGACCAATTTCAGGTATTACTTTTTAAAGGTAATTACTTTGAAACCTAATTTAATACATTACGTTAGAAGTATTGTGATGTATCACTACTTATTGGGGGCTTTAAATTAATTTGTTTTCTCACATTGTGTTATGTAACAACTGATTAAGAATCGTACAGATTATGAGCTTTTGGTATTGTGAGTTATCTATGTTTATTCCAAAATCATTCATTAACAAAAATATATATAAAATTCATTTTTGAAACACAGAAAAGTCTACATACTTTGTACAAAAAATTTATTTCACGTAAAAGTATTTAATAAAAAAACAACAAAAATAATACATGGTGGGCCGCCTTGGCTTTGCAGAACAGCATTAAATCTAGTTTTCATAGAATTTATCAATAAGTAGAGCGGTTTTAAGGTCCTTTAAAATCTCTATGGGGTTCAAATCCGGTGACTGAGGTGACGAATGAAGTCGATGAGGCACATTATAGAGTAGCTATTCCTTAACAATACCAGCGGTATGCTTTGGGTCGTTGTCTTGCTGAAAGAACCACCCTTCTGTAAGACCCAATTTATCCGTGGATTGCCTCAGATTATCTGTGAGAATATTCAAGTATGTGATCCATATTAATATCGACATGTAACCCAATACCATAATAGAGACACCAACGTGTTTTACTGTAGAAAGCAAGTTTGTGGGCACTAATGCTTCATTATATCGACGCCATAATGTTTGCTTTCCATCACATCCAAACAAGTTGAACTTGCTTTCGTCACTGAATAAAACTTAAGCCCAAGAACCTTCATCTTCATCAATATATTTCTTAGCAAATTTGACTCGTTTCTGCATGTTTATTTACTAATAAACGGCTTCTTTTGAGGCACACGGTTATGAATTCCATTGCTTTTTAATACATGTCTGGCCGTTTCTGGATGCACTGAAAGAATATCCTGGTTTTTCATGGTCTTTGCAATTTTTATTGGCGTAATTCTAAGATTTTCTTGAACATGACCACTCCTTGGTTTGCTTTCTATACTTTTTGTTTGATTATATTTATTTCCGAATTATTGTGTGAATGCTTGATTTTGGATGCCCAACTAGTTTTTCAATCTCTTTTAAAAATTTATATTCCTTATGATACTTTACAATAAGCTCAAGCACTTTAACACAGATTTCTTTACCTGTTTACGTTAAATTAACATCGAGTAAGTAAACTTCTTTCTAACTAACAGTATCCAGTAAAAACGCCCAAAGGACTGTTCTAATTTTACAGCTTTTGCAGACTGTTCTAATTTCACAGCCTTCCCGGGCTGTTCTAATTTCACAGCCTTCGGGGGCTGCTCTTATTTCACAGCCTTCGCGGACTGTTCTAATTTCTTTTCAGTGGGATTATATGCGATTCCCACGCTGAGGAGGTCGCCAACCCTAACCCGTAACCGAGTCACTAGACGACTATCTGCTGAACTCGTAACCGAGTCAGTATGAGACTACCTGTCGAACCCGTAACCGAGTTAGTAGACGACTACCTGCCGAACCCGTAACAGCTGCGTAACCGATTCAGTAGACGACTACCTGACGAACCCGTAACTGAGTCAGTAGATGACTACGTTGCCGAGATATATTTTACACCGAGTGTAACCATGTGGAAATTAAGGGTGTTGCCATTCGTGAAATACATTTATTTATTGTAGTTGAAATTAATTGTTTGAATAAAGAGAGTTTTATAAGCCCCAAAAAGTGTAAAATCTATTGTGTTATTACTTAAGGTTTTCAGGTCCTCAAGGAGACCTAAGCCGACGAGAAAACCCTGTTATCAAGTTTATAGTTTAAATTCCAACCCTTTACCAAGATTTTGCTGGGGATGCTCTAAAAATAATCAACTCAACTATTTCAGATATAACCAGCCAATAAAAACATTTCGATAAACATAATCTACTGATGACATTGTTAGTTTTAATTTGTTAACCAAAATACCGGATACAACCATAACCAATCAAATGAAACTCTTTAAAACTAGTAAAAACTGACAATAATAAAAATGCATTTTGCAATATTTTGTACATAGTAAAAAATGCAGTAATTATTGTAATTAATTATTAAAATATTTTGTGTACGTTTACATAATACTACATTCACACCAGAGAACTGCAAAATCAACTTTTTTCTTGATTTAATCATACACAAAAATTCTTGTTCACTTTAAATAATTCAACAAAATTCACTGTAGAATAAAATCAGCATCATGTTACTGAACGCGTAATTGGAATCAGTGTGAATCATCTGTCGTTTATGTTTTATGCAAATGTAATCACTTAACAGTGTTCAGTAACATGATGCTGATTTTATTCTACAGTGAATTTTGTTAAATTATTAAAAGTGAACAAGAATTTTTGTGTATGATTAAATCAAGAAAAAAGTTGATTTTGCAGTTCTCTGATTCAAACTAGTTTGCTTTTTGCTACTCAATGGATATTACTTGTCAAAATGCATAAGTACAGAGTAGGGCAAAAATCATCATTCGATTTTCTTTCGCTATAAATCATTTGGTTTTTAATTAATTATGTTTATTCGAGCTTATTAATTTTGTTTCAATTAATGGTGGATCATTATGTCTGGCAAATGGCCAGATCTCTTTTGATTGCTTTTTATTTGACTGATCAGCCTATTATATTTTTGATCCATATGCCAAACGGTCGTTATTGAGAAAAAAATAATGTTTACATTTTTTTAATTTTTGTACGCAAAATTTGACACTGGATGTCTCATATATGATACGAGATGTAAAAAAAACGGGGTATGGAATCAGATAGGGAGATCTTGTTGGACAAATCAAATCACCGAAACACGAGATTACACGCGCTGGGAAGGCATCCTTCGGTTTGAAAATCCATATAGTCAACTTTCTGTAAGAAAAATTCAGTAAGCATGGTACTATAGCGGTCACCGTCCAACTTAAGGTGGTTTTACACACTATGTATTTTAAAGTGGCTTTGTCAGCTGCACGATCCATCTGTAATTGCGCATGTCTATCAAAATAGTCAATTTACAGACGGTTTATAATTTTTGCTTTCACACTTACGTTTTTAGTTTCATCTGACATAACCTACAATAGTTCATAACAGCTGTTTTTGTTATAATTCTTTTATTTTGAAAATAAAGTTTAAAAAAATGTAGTCATAAAATGCAATTTGCAGCATTATTTTAACAATAGCTGCCATAAAATTGAAAAATAAAAAAATGAAGCAAAAAAAGTTAAAGAAAAAACGTGCTTTATATTTAATGTTTTTAATATTATTGCCTCCACAAGCAATTGACTTGCAAAACAGCTGATGTCAGGTGCTTTGTCAGATGAAAATAGAACACACTCTAATTTAAAATTTTCACACTATAAATGCAGGCTGACATTTACCGAAGCTTATTTTCTTTGCTTTTACGCACCATGTATATATTTTGCAGTGGGAAATTTGACAAGCCCACTGTAAAATACATAGTGTGTAAAAACTACTTTAATATCGTTAACATCGGCTCCTTCCAAAAAATAAAGTCCAATCACCTTTACGACTTAACTGCATACCACACGCCCCCTTTTGAGGAGGTAAAATGAACCTTAACTGAGCGTTTACACCACTGGCGAATTATTGCACGTAAATTTTGATGCAATTACCACGCGTTCTGAAGGCGTATAGCGATTTATTGTTATTTTACGAATGTTAAAATCAAAATGACATACAATGCCATTTGCAAAAATGGCACAACTTTCCTTATAGGCTTTTTACACTGAACAACATCTTTGTGAAACGCATGGAAGATGTTGAAAATGTCCAAAAAAATTAAAGAAAAAGACGCATAATTTTTGTTAAAAATAAAAAATGGATTTAGAGAAAGCATTAATCATTGGAGTAGTTGTTGCTTTGCAAGAACAAATCCAAAATTTAATGCAGGCCATTCTGAAAGATAATGATGAAAAAGAATTTTTGGTAGACATACGTATGAAATTCTTACATCTGCCTTTCATTTTCCATTGTTGTATTAATTTCTTTTGTTTATTTTCTGCAATGTCAGTTTGCTAGTGATAACACAAAGAAAATCGATATTAGATGTAAAATGGAACAAAATGAGAAAGGAGCATCTTTTGTAGATGTAGAAAGATGTAGAATTTTAAGCCTGTATAATTCTTATGGGAAGATGTTAACATCTTTGCAAATTGATGAAAGATGAAAGATGTAGCTCAGTGGAAAAAGGCTATTATTGCCTCACAAAAAAGTAGAAACTATCAAAAGCCAAATAACTTCCTAATTTTTGTTCAGTTTGAAGATCTTGAAACTACCCTGTTGGAAAAAAGGAGCCACTTGAATTTTGAGGATCTAATCTGAAAGTACCTGCTCTTTTACCTGGCCCTTGAACGGCGAAAAAAATACCAGTCTGAAAAAATCTACTACGTGACTGGTGAAAAGAGAACAGATCCAGGACATAATCAGCACAAATATGTTGAGAAAAGGTAAATTTTTATAATAAAAAACAATTGGATGGTAGCAATTATTGGTATTTCTAAATAACTTTAGACGAAAAAATTCGTTTAGTTATGTTGTATAGTAGAAGCAACCACTTATCTTTATATTAAATTAGATGTACCCAGCTGGCGTCTTAAAGTCAAGCCTTAAAGACATGTCTGCACTTTTTGTTTTTCTAAAATCACTTTTAAAAAACTGCCTATTTTTTGAAATTGGCGCTGATTAGCTGCCTATTTTTTAGCATCTCAAGAATATTGTATTAGAACTTGTTCACTCTTACATAAGTTTTATAACAAATCTATAAAAAAAAGATACATAGCGATTTGAACTTCAAAACTAAAAACCAAATCGATGCCTGAGCGTCCAGCCATAACTATAAGACTGAAAACTAGTATGTACTAAATTTGAATTAAAAAATTTCAAATTTGAAAGAAACATTCAAATAAAATTAATAAAATTTGAATTTGAGTTGCAAATAAAAATTAATGGTATTATTCCGTAACTATATGAAAAGTTTTCACATCGAAATATGCAACTCTACCATATCTAGGACAAGGGGAGTCACATAATGCTAAATTTTCCTAAAGGTATATTCAAAAATTTACATAAATATAATTTGGATATTAGTGACTCAATCTGTGCTAAAAATATATCAGAGTTACATATTTTAACGTGACAAATTTTCATGTAATTACAGAATAACCCCATAAATATTTTTATTTAACAAAACTATTTGTACGAGGGCAAGTCAAAAAGTCTTAACAAAAACATAGAAATACACATTATTTGGGTTGATTCTTTTTTGATTTCAACAGTCTCCTTTTAGCTCAATACACTTCATCCAACGAGTATCCAACTTTTTAAAGGTCTCAGCAAAATAATATTTCAGAAGATCCCCGAAATAGGATTCTGTTGCAAAGATGACCTCCTCATTCGATTTGAAATTTTTTCGATAAGACATATCTTAAAATTTGGCAACAGGTTAAACTCGCTGGGAGCGATAGTTTAAACCTCAACTCATGTATTTTTGTCTAATCATTATGGAAAATAACTTTATTTGGTTAAATTAAGAAGGCGTTACTTTATGCATTATTTGCAAGCATAAAGTAATGAGATACCGATTACACTGTAAGTAAAATTTCAACTTTTAAAATGACACACAAAAACCCCGAGATACGTTAACTTAATTTTGGGTCGTAAAATTCAGAAGCGAACTCCGTTTTAAAGAGTAAGGTTATTTTAAAAAGATATTTAGATTTTAAGTTTCAAACAATTTTTTGAATAAATTTTACTGAAAAGACTTCGAAAACTCTTTTGCAATGACTTTATTTATTGATTTTTTTTTACATATTTAATATTTATTAATATTTTGTTTCGTTTGCAATCAAACGGCATAAGAGTCATTAAAATTTGTCATTGGAAAACAATTTTCAAAGTCTTTTCGTAAAAATATAATCAAAAAATTGTTTGAGTCAATACAAACTTAAAATTTCCATATCTGAATTCTACGACCCAAAATTAAGTTTACGTATCCCATGGTTTTCGTGTGTCATTTTGACATACTTACTGTGTTATTGATAACGTATTGCATGGTTCATAAACGTAAAGTAATAAATAAAATATTTTTAAAAATCTATTTTTAGACTCATTACTTTTTTTTGTAAGCAAAAGGGGAATTTATGTATGCTTTTACATAACGGTCGAAAACACGAAAAGCATCAATTCATCAATTTTCAAAGCATTTAAATATTTTATGCGTTGATAGCTCAGTAGGTAGGGTTCTCGGCTGGCAACCAGAGTTAATAGGTTCGATTCCTATCGTGACCACATATTTAATAACATTTAAAATATTTGTAATATTTTTTTTTAATAATAATTGTTTTTGATGAAGATCTATTTTTAGACACATTACTTTTACTATACTCGTTACCATATGTGACCTTCTCCGAGAAAAGGGACCTAGTGTGTCAAAAAACGGGTTTAGACTTACGAGTGGATTCTGGTACCTAAAAGGTTGTAGAACAAGATGAAATGAGTTAGATTTCTGATAAAAATTTATTTAACCCATAAAAACGTACAAAACGAACTTGGGAAAATCGATAAAAATGAGAAAAACACACACAAGTCCCGTTTTCACGGAAAATGTCACATGTAAGTAACCACTTACATTATTACCTCTAAAGTAATGGATCCATATATCAACTTGAGGCTCATCGTCTGGAAAATTCACCAAAATTACAAAAAATGTCATTTGAAAGAAATGATAATTCATTTAAAATCCGGTATAATTATTTTTCAATTAATTCCAATGGCTTTTGTTATTTATTTTCAAAATGTTGTTTAAACAACTGACACATCAGAAAATAATCAAATGATCAATCAGTTAAAAATAAATGTCAAAATTTTACCTACCAATTGTTTCCGTTCTTTGTATTTTTGTTTGTTTTTTAAATCTACAAAATGTATACTCACACAGTTTATAGACATATTTTGTGTAAATTTAATTTCTTTTAATTTAATTTCCAATTTAAATATTCTGTTATAAAAAACAAACATAGTGAAAAATTCGTTTAACAATTCCAATCATTTGTTGCTTCTATAAACAACACAATTCACAATGCGGTGGAACTAACTAATATTTCCGCTGTGTGTGTGTGGGTTTATAAAATTACAGGTAGAGTGAGTTTAAAATTTTATTCACATAAATTTCTTAAAGTGTATCAACTGACTAACTGACAGTAGTTATAAGTAGTATTATGCAGTTGTCTTTCAAACAAGTGATAGAGAAGTCGTTATTTGTTTTCTTTTTTTTATTTTATTTTATTTTTTTCATTTACTTAAAATTCCCACAACATCCGGTTTTTAGTTAGTAATGTGTTGTGTAAAATAAAGCTTTTACTGTTGTTGTTTTTTTTTTTTTTTTCAACCCAAACGGATATGTTTACTTCCACTGCAGTCAGTGTATTATAAAGCGGTGCAGTAAAGCAGATTCTCATACACAATAATATATTATGCATGCAATATAAAGTCAATAGTTGCAGTCAGTCACACAGATCCAAATACAGTTTTAAAAGTTATAGAAAGGGAATCGATGGAAAAATAATATAAATTTTAGTAATTTTAAGATTAGATACATTTTGGGCTACCACAAAAATTTATCGAATATTTTGTATATTCCTAATCAGATTCACTTAAAACTCAGAATATTATGTAGTTTACTGTTTGTAGTTAAATAAAAAAAGTTTCCAGAAAATATCATTTCTTTTAAATGATATTTTCTGTTATTTTTACTTACAAACTATTTTAAGTATATGGAAAGATATTTTATCGTATGTTCTTTTGATATGTTATCTTTAAAGTTGAGACTTCTGCCGATTTTTTCCATAAAGATGTTGCGCTTTAGATCAGTGAAAACAACTTTAGAACTATCAGTTTTCGGACAGACGATATTTCTCTATATTGCGTGGCTGTTGTGTTATAGTATGGCGGGGTAAAGTCATAATTTCATTTTATATGCCCAAGAGTCAATTGTATAGCAGTGTAAGTATTCATAATATATGTATGTTCAATAGGGTGGATTGAATACGAACTTAGAAGGAACTTTGCTTAAGGCAGGCAAGATGTGCTGAAATGTAAACAAATTTTTTGGAAGGTATCAGCCAAATCGAAATCGATCTTTGAATTACACTTTTGATTTTTGAAATCAAAATTTGTTCACGAATACTATTTCTTTATTCTCTTTTAGTAACGTGAAAAAAGTAATGTTAGTTGCAATCGGACAAATGGAAGAAAGAGGAGGTGATCATATTTACCTAAACTCCCGAGAATTTTTTCACTGAAACTGAACAAAATAGGTTCTAGCGATTATTTTAGCACAATTTGATTGTATCGTTTCTTTAATGAATATATAGATTTCTCATATTTTTTCACCAGCCGCTTAAAAGTGAATAATATTTTACATTTACAAATCAAATTTTTTTCACCACAAAATTATTTCACCTCAAAATTTTTTTCACCAAAAAAATTTTGTTTTTCACCATAAAGTTTTCTTTTATCACAAACATTTTTTTTACATTTAAAAAACGTTCTTCACTTAACAATTTTTTTTACCTCCATAATGTTTTTACTTCTAAATTTTTCACATTATTTGTAAAGAGTTAATACAAAAATTACTTTTTTTGTGGTACTATTAGAGTCGTAAAAGTACTGTGGAGAACCTTTGACTCATTTCGTACTATGTGAGACTTTTTAATTTTCTTATTTATGACACGTTTTTGTGACATAATTTGTTTTAAATGTTTTTTCACAGCAGATTTAAGCCAAATTCCATAATGCAGAGTGGAAAAGGAAAGTTACAAAAAAATTTATATGTGCAAAGGTGAAGGGAACAAACTCCACTCTGCAGAGTGCAGTACTCCACAAGGTTTAGAATCACTCAAAAGTGCTAAAATATACTCTTTTTTTATCAAACAATTTCCGGTGAAGGCTGACAAATTCATCCGATCAAAATTTTCGTTTTTCTCATTAACAACAAAGAATGAAGAAATATTTTTTGTGAAAAAAAATTTTGTTTACGTAAAAAAAAATTTATTTTGTACAACTCAGAAATTTATTGTTATTATTTAAAGCAATTCGGAAATAAAAAAATCTGCTTCAAGGAAATTTTAACTTTAATCATATATAACATTTTCTTTTTAGTTTTCAGAGAAGCAACACTCAAGAAATTCTTGCTACTAAATAATGTGATGATTTCTTTGGAAATGGGATAGAGTAAAGATGACAGGTGGTAAAAGATGAAGGGCTTCAAATATGACAACACCATATAAGAAAAGTTATTGCACGCCATCTGACGGAGATGTTGGCGAAATTGTTAAAGCTTTTAAATTCATATTAAAGTTATGTGATTTTACTTCGGTGGAATTAAGTGTTATGGGAATACCGAAGAAAGGCGTTGCCATATGTAAAAAACTCATACATATTATTTTCCTTAATTGATGTTGCCGTCACTGGGCATCGAACCCGCAACCTTCTGTGTAACAGACCATCGCTCTAACTATTATAGTACAAGTCCACAAGTACAAAAAATTTACTTAAACTAAGTATAATTTTTTTAAAAGTAAGTAAATTATGTGTTAATTTTATTTCTTTTGTAATTTCACTAAAACTTAGTATATTTTTTATATAGATTAGGAAGGGTTATGCGCCTAAGGGATGCATTTCTATCCGGAGACCAATGCTGTCAATTGTGAATATATTTTTTATATAAATTTACTATAAATTTGTAAATTTTTCTAAAATTTTAAGATGCTTGAACTAATGCTAACGCAGAATAAACTTTATTTTTAGTTTATAAATTATACTCATATTATGTCTATTTAAAATACACAGACGCATACATTTTGCTTATTAATACTTATTAATTTGTGTTTCTCTTTAAGTGCAAACTTTCAAATATATAAATATTTTGCTTAGCCTCACAAAATCTAAATAAACACTTTCATTATTTATTTATTTATTTTTTGTTACATGAATTTTAACATAAATAATTATAGGGTAATTTCAGGTAAAACGTGACTAGTTTTTAATAAAAATCGGTTAATTGTCTACAAGAGAATGATAATTATTGACATATGAATAAAATTACAAAAAAATTTGGCAACACTTTGAATTGTGCATATAGACGATGTAGTGCAAAAAAGTTCTTTTTTAAACAAAAGGTGGAAAGGCGTCAAATCAATAACCAATATTCAAAAAATTCATAACTTTAAAAGAGCAAATGCAGTCTCTGTGTATGTTTTCACTACATATTTATCTGAATTTAAAAAAATTACTTTAAAACATACTCGCCTGCAGTATTGTGCTGTCTATGGTAGTACAGATAGTGAATAAGTATTTATAATAATATAATATGTGTTATTATTTTTCTTATATGTTTATCTTTAAACTACTTATGTAAAAAAGTTTTATTTCTTCAAACTTTTCGAGTTTTCATACTATGTCACATCCGTCACATTTTCTAAAAAGTTTTTTTAAGAATTTTTTTTTTTTTGCAGCCAGTAATACAATCAAAAACACTTTAATAAAATAACTATATCAAAATAATTAAGTGCGTTCTACGGAAAAGTTTACATAATATTACCTGAAAGGAATAATTCTTTAAGAGCTCAAATTTGTAAGGTCACACCCGTCACAGTCTTCTAATGGTCATTCTGAGCAGAAAACATGAAATTTCAGTGTCAAGCTGTTATAAAACGTTATTAAGATTAACATCCTTGGGAATCGCAGCTTTTTTTAAATTTTATATTGTTGTATTATAATCAAAAATATGAGTATTATGGTCACACCGGTCACAATGGAATTACCCTATACCATTTTTTTGTTAATACGAGGGCGGATAAATAAGCCCGTGACTTTTCGAACTTCCCTCGTAGTTATATGAAATGCAATACTGCTCCCGTCATGTATCACCTGTTAATAGACTACTGAGCAAGTTCCGCCATTTACTTTGCGTTTAACAGCTATTCAAAATATACAACCTCGTGACTTTTTTTAAAAATGGAAAAGAGTGAATTTCGAGTGCTCATTAAACATTATTTTTTTCGAAAAAAAAACCGTCAATCAAACCAAGGAAAAGCTTGATAAATACTATGGCGACTCTGCACAATCGAATTCAATGGTAAAGAAGTGGTTTACTGACTTTCGTTGTGTACAATCACGGAAGATGCCGAACGTTCTGGACGAGCAGTTGAGGTCTCTACACCCAAAACAATTAAAAAAATTCACCATATGGTGTTGGCCGATCGGAGATTGAATGTGCGATAGTATGGCAGTGTGGTTTCGAATTTAAATGCTCAGTTGGATTTGAGAAAGCTGTCTGCAAGATGGTTGCCGCGTTTGCTCTCAACTGACCATAAACGTAATCGTATGACAACTTCAAAGGATTGTTTGGAGTTGTTTAACCGCAATTCGAATGAGTTTTTGCGATGTTTTGTAACTGTGGATGAAACATGACCAAGCAGCAGCTAAACAATGGGTTTTTCTGGGTAAACCGGCTCCGAAGAAGGCCAAGGTAAGTTTGTTGGTCAATAAGGTGATGGCAACAGTTTTTTTGGATGCACGCGGGATAATCTACATCGATTATCTCCAAAAGGGAAAAACAATAAACTGCGAATATTAGCCAACTTATTGGACCGATTTAACGAGGATTTAAAAAAAACGACCCCATATGGCCAAGAAAAAAGTTATTTTTCATTAAGGTAATGCACGGGTGCACACGTGTATATTCTTAATGGCGAAATTCTATGAATTGGGCTACGAATTGGTACCTCATCCGCTATATTCTCCGGATTTAGCCCCCAGTGGCTATTTCCAAACCTAAAGAAATGTCTCAGTGGAAAGAGATTTAGCTCCAACGATGAAATTTTTGATCACACAAATGCCTATTTTATGGACCTCGAAAAATCCTATTTTTTGAAAGGGATACAAAAATTGGAGAAACGTTGGACTAAGTGTATTGAGCTAAAAGGAGATTATGTTGAAAAATATTTATTTTTTTTTTTTTGCAAAAAAAAATTTACGGACTTATTTATCCGCCCTCGTACCTAAAAATATTTTCAATTTAAAATTTATTACTTTAGATTTGATTAACTAAACTAAATTACTTATGCAATTTCTAAAAATTAAACAAAATTGAGAAAAATCTGAATATTTACCAAAACATAAAAAATATCGCCACAATTTGAAAACAATAAAATTTCTCATTTCTTATAAAATATAAACTATAAACCAAATGAGAATTGTATGCTGTAGGAATGCTAAAGAAAACATTTCCTTAAATTAAAAGAAGTTAACATAGTTTATTTAAATGAGTTGAAATGTTTGAACTAAATTTAAATTCTGACTTTTCATACAGTTTTAAATTTATTTCAATTTTTTAGTTTATAAATTCTAAACATTTAAGATTTTTTACTTACAAGACATAAATTTCCTAAAGTTTTTAAAGAATATTAAGACAACTCAAGAAAGAAAAATTATAGAAAATGCCATACTACGAGTATTTGTAGGTTAATGAAAATTTGTCGAACACTAAAAAAATCAAATAAAATTGCATTATTTTAAAGCATTTTTTATTAAATTTAAGGAAAAACCTCATAGATTACAATTTTAGTAAGGTGTAAACATATTTTTAGTTCATACATTTTTCTGAGCGGATAATTTCAGATGAAAAGCTCAAATTTGAAGATCCCTTTTAGTTTGACTGCAACTTTTTAAAAATATTGTTTACATCTATGCACAAATTGTCTACTCCTGCCTTAAGCAAAATTCCTGAAAACTCCGAATTCGATTCACCCTAATGTACCAATGAGTGCAATATATATGACGCAGCTGATCAAAATCCATGTACGGCAATCAATTGCATTTATAATAATGTATAAGCGTGCCATACTTAATTTTTTTGTATAACTTGTATCTTCTTGTGCTGTGTGACTGACTTCTTTTTTTTATTATTTAAACAAAAGTTTTGTCTTTTGCAGACATCCGTTTAGTTTTTTTTTAGTTCACATGTGCCTTTTTCCTCTATTTCACTTTATGAATGTATGACTGGTATGCTAAAATTTTTAAAAACCAACAACGATGAGCCAGTCATTGCCATATTTATGCATGTAGTGTCATATTTGCAATATGTGACTCATAGACAAAAATATGTGATTGACATACAAATAAGGTTCACATAAAATTCATACAAAAAAAAATATATATTTTTATTAAGTGTACCCAACATACCAAATGACTTGAGAAAAATATTATTAAAAGCTTACAAACACAAGCCTTAAGCTTAAAAAAGACTGGAGAATATATTGAAAAATGCTATCGTAACAATTGTAGAAAAATCAAAACGGAACCCTCGTGAAAATATTATGTGTGTATGATTACTATAAACTTATTCTTGCCAGTGAAGAATAAGCTTACAAAAATAATATATTATTAATAGTTGAAAAAGAGATAAAATAATTATTTTCTTTAATTTCATTTATTTTTTATTTTAATTTTAAAAATAAATAATAATAATTCATTGAAAATATAAAAAATAATAATTCATTTTAGATGTAAATAATAATAATTAATTTTAACCACAAATAAAAATAATTAAATTTAATATGCAATTCCACGTTCACTATATAAAATTTACAACTTAATGTACACGCAAAATACGTTTGACAAATTTAAAGAAAAAGTAATGGCACTTGTTGTATGCATTATACATAAGGGTAGAACAACGACAACAACTAGAATGTATTGAAAAATATTTCTATTTCAATCATCGTATTGCGTTGTTTAATATGTGTATGTTGTTAATAAGCATACTTTAGAAAAAGTTATGTATAATAATCTTTTCTCAAGCATTGTTAAATACTGCTTGTAAATTCACATTTTATAAACATTATAATAAGCGAAATTAAGAAAAGCTTAAAACACACTATTTATATAAACTTATTCTCAAGTAGTATTGCAGTTTGATTACTATATGGTATATTGGGTACATACACTTACATTTATTATTGCAAAAATTATTCATTAGCAACTTATGATTGTTTATTAAAAAAAAATCCATTCAAAAGTCAAATTTAAAGTTGAGAACCCAGTTGGAAATGTTGAAAAGGCGTCTGCTGACTTGTTGAACAGCTTCCAAAAACCTTTCGCACCCAAGCCAATTCCTAAAACAATACCTATTTAGGGAATTCTCAAATTTAAATATTCTTAAACAATTACAAATATATACATATACACGCAAATGGAAGGCCATCAAAAATAGTCAAAACCAAATAAGGCCAAAAAAAATCAATTTTACCAAAATAAAAAAAAAATCGCTACAATTAAAAGAGAAATATAAATAATAAGCTTACATACAATAAAAATAAGCTAAGTACAGATGCAAACTTTTCGGCCTGGTAGAGGTATGAAGCATAAAACAAGGTACATACACTCAGAATATTGTGTAGTTTACTGTTTGTTTGTTTCCGTTCCATTTAAAAATGAAGGAACATACATTTTTTCAAAGAAATATCTATATTAACTTTTTTATACATTCATTCGAAATAATTTATTATCATTTAACGATTTTTTTCAGTTTCATTTATTTTTTTCATTTTTTTAAAATTTAATAAAAATTTACCCACAAAACATAAATTTGTGGTTTAATTGTGTCGTTGACAGTTATTAAAAATTAAAATTTTTTTGCTGTCTGTTTCAAAAAAAATATTCAAAAAATTTCAATTGGTTTTTTTTATTTAAATTGGTTGTATATGAACAAAATTTTTCAATTCAAATTACAAGAACTTTATAAACACACATACATACACAAACATATTCACACAAAAAATGTCTATAGCTATGCATACATACAAAGAGGGAAAAAATTTAAAATAAATGATAAAAACATTTATTTTTTAAGGATTGGTAGGTAAAATTTTTACATTTATTTTAACTGATTATATCATTTGTTTCTTACGGATGTGTCAGTTGATTATCCACATTTAAAAATAAATAACAAAAGGCATTTAATTTAAATGAAGATTAAGTAGACTATTTTAAGTGTAGCTTAATCTGTACTGGGCAGAACTACTTTAAAACCCAACAAAAGATTTGTGAATAGTACACTACAGAATCAAGAGAGTACCATATCAGCATATCAGCAGCTCACTGCTCTTTGCATTACCAATAATGACCTTCCTCTGCCGACTCAATTACTTCTAAAGTGAAAATAATGAGTAACTAATAATGTATTATACAGCCAATGATATTCCAAGTCAGCTCCTTGCATACTACATTACTTTCAATGTGACAATAATGAGTTACTAATAATGTGTTTTAACTACTTATTTTTGGCAGTTAAAATCTATTTTTAATTATATAGTTATTTTTTTTTTTAAACAATTCAAATTAAAAGCAAATAAAAAATTTATAGAAAAAAATTTGAAACATAATAAAAATAGTTTTTTGATTTTAAATATTTCTGTTTTTTAATGATTTTGATTTGAAAATGGAATTTTTCCAATACCTTTTTGAATTGGAACTTTGAATGAATTAATCTAAAAGTTATTTTTTGTGAATTTAATGAAATATATGTACATAAGTTGTATTTAAGTTTTTTTTATCATTATATATATAAAATAAATTTTATAAAAAAATATATAATATATTATGTTTGTTTTATTTCGAATTTTATATAAATTTTCCATTCAAAATTTAAGTAGACATGGGCTTCTTAAGCATTATCGATATAGATACTTAAAAATTAAGAATGTATAAAAATGCTGCCAAGTCTTAGAAATTATTGGCTTTTCTCTTTTAAATGTAAACAAAAATATTTGTCATAAAAATATTTAAAATTTTTCTATTTTTCATTTGATAAAATGTTAAAAATAACAAAAGCTATCAAATGAATTATGTGTTCGTAAGAAAAGGTAGAGCTGGGCAAAAAATATAATTGCTCAATTTCGCGTTCCGGCGCAGTCCATATACGAAAACATCTTTCGCGGCCCCAAAAGTTCAGACTGTATTTGCTTACAAGTATTTAAAGATATAGACATAAAATTAAAAAAAAAACTATAATTTCTATAAACACCATTTCCAATTTAATATTAGAAATTATTAATTATTTACAGAAATTATCAATTTAGTTTTAGAAAAAAATAATTTAAGAAATTTTAAATTTAATTTCAGATTTATCAGTAAATTTTATGTAGAAGTTATCAATTTCATTTCAGATGCTATCATTTAAATATCATATATATATATATATTATTCAAATTTCAGTTATTATTTAGCAAATTAGCAACAAAAATTTGTAAATGTTCTGTAAACATTCTGTTATTTGTAAACTGTAAAAAGCAAAAAGATTTGCTAAATAATAATTTTTTTTTACTAAAAATCTGTACCAAAATAGTAAACTAACTTTTTTTTGTGAGCGTATGTTAAAATAATGGGCTGGCTTATCAGGCAACCTTCAACCAGTTACTGCTCGTTCTAAAACCCATTATTTGCCAAGGTCTTTTCTGCTAGGATATTGTAATTTAAAGGCTTTAATAGTACCATAAAAAGTACTTAAGAAACAAACTTCATCATCCCTGTACTTTACAGGGCTTTTTTTTGCAAATAATGTAAAAAAATTAGAATTTAGCCTTTGGAGGTGAAAAAATAATTCTTTGAGGTTAACAACTTTTTTGAATGTGAAAACAATTTTTGTGGTGAAAAAAATTTTTGTGATGAAAAAAATTTTTGAAGTGAACAATTTTTGTAGTAAAAAAAATATTTGAGGTTACAAAATGTTTAAGGTGAATATAAAATATTATATACTCCTATGCGACTGGTAAAAAAAATTTTTTTGCATTAATCTGGGTAAAAATGAGTAAATCCGCTTGCGTTTTTGAACCTGAGCGCCATTTCAACAGGCAGACTTCAATTTTCATTAGGCTCACAAATATATATTAGGGTGCTCCAAGCTTTTATGGAGAATACAAAAAGCGAATGCCCCTAGAAATGTTTATTTGGCTGTAAAACCACGTCTTGCTAAAAATTAATATAATCAGACATCGGAAAGGGGTGCCGCATAGGGGAAAATACGACTAATAACTGAATTTCTCAAAATTGTTTTTATTTTAAAACGACTTGAATTAAAATAATCCAGCAAAACTTTGGTGCGATATTCTCATGCTTTAGCTTGTAATGATAGCTCGTTACCTTTTTCATTATTTGCAAACATAAAGTAATGAGTTATTCATTATTGATTACATAATATATGATTTATAAATGTAAAGTAATAATTCAAATATTTTTGAAAATCTATTTTTAGATACATTACTTTGTGTCTTTTTGTAAGCAAAAGGGTAATGTGTGTAAAGTTTTGACAACACTAGTGAAATAACGAAGCGCAACAATTCATTTAAGTTTAAAGCAATCAAATATTATATGCGTCGATAGTTCAGTGGGTAGAGTTTTTGGCTGGCAAACCAGAGTTCCCTGGTTCGGTTCCCATCTTGACCACATTATTTTTAACTACAAATATTTAAATAAAATATTTGTACAAATTTTTTTTAACAAAAATTCCTCTTTTTAAAAATCTATTTTTAGACACATTACTTTTTCCATTCTTGTAACCATATAAGTATCCCTTGCATTATCACCTCTAAAGTAATGGGTATATGCATTAGTTTGAGGCTCATCGCCTGTAAAATTCATCAATGTAGTAAGGTGTAAAGTAATCCATCATCCCCTATGGCTATACATTACTTTACACATCATTTGGTAATGTGTGGTTTTGCTGGAAACTTAAGAATTGTAATTTGTAGTAAATTATCTTTCCAACAAGCTAATAAAGCCCAAAATCTATTAAAAAGTAGCCTATTTATTAAAACTTCCCCCGGAAATTAATGCATCACAGACTACTTGCTCAACAAATTCCATCACAAATTCTAATATTTATTAAAATTATCTACTACAACAACATTTTTGTATTCTTTTAATTCTAATTTACTTAGGTGAGAATTATTTTTCATCTTGTTTCAAATTAATTTCATATAGATCAGAATCAAATCTTCAATTTTAAATTTTGAAAAATTTTTTTAAAGAAATTTCAAAAAATCAACCATAAGACTTTAAGGTTTTATTAATCACATATAAGGTATTAAAAATGCGAAAAGTGGTGGGCTTTCTTTTTTTCGTTTGGCGAGGGCAGTGTTTTTGGTGGATTTCAAGAAAGGCAAGTTTTTCCTTTGTTTTTTACAAATTCCATAGGTTTTTGGCCAATCCTTTAAATTATGGCATAATGGAGATATACTTAATCGCCACTGTTTAAGGTCAATTGTCAAATCTTAGGAGACTTTCAAACATAACAAATATTTTTAAAGGGATATAAATGAAACTGCTTGATATCATTTTCCTATATCTTTAAATAATATTCTTATTTTATTTCAGAAAATTAACTCAGTTGTTTCTGTAGAGGTCTATAAAAACCCTATGAAGAAAATATACTGATATTTTTTCCGAACAGCACTTAAGGGTTAATATTAATGACTTTTTTATGTTGGCAGTATATTTATTTATATTTGAAAAAATCGTTTTACGATATCAACTATGGAACACAGTTTAATTATTTATTTATTTTATTTATTAATCATATAATTACAAATTATATGTTAATACCCTAACCGAGCACTAGCAACAAAGGCCTTCGGCTCGTTGTAGCGAAAACAGACCAGAGCCTCTGGTGGGAATTGAATCCACGACCCCCGCACTGATAAGCTAGCACGCTACCAACTAGCTCGTTTTTAATTAATTGTTTTGCCATTATTAGAAATACTTTGTTTTTTTATTACTTCAATTAGTTATTTTTTATATAAATTGAAAAAAAATTAAGGAAGTGTACAATAAATCCATTTTCGGAACATTTAAGATCCCAAAAGTATGTAATATATTTAACAATGTTTGTTAACAATGAGAAATCCACATTTATCGTCCCTGGTGGAGGGTATAACAATATTCTGTAAAACCGATTTTAATATTTTTACTGGTTTTTAGTTTTTTTTTTTTTTTTTAATTTATTTGATACTGACAAATAAATAAATAATTTGGTAAATACAAAATTTTTTAAGAAAGTTTTAATATATCGTAAATATCGTATATCGAAGTTTCAATTTAATGTCAAACTATTTTTTCACTTAGTTTCGTTTTAAGATTCGGGCGCTCAAGTTTAAGGTTAATTAGAGTTCTCAAAAGAACACACATAGCGTATGAGTGTTACATTTATTTGTACAAATATAAAGTATACGCAAAATCTAACAAACCTCCCACAGCAGCAAAACATACCAAATAATTATAAACTATTTCATACAGATGAAATAATTCCAAAAAAAAAAATAATAAATCTTAAAAAAAATATATTTTTTATTGTGATTGGTTTTTTTTATAAAACGCGCTCATGCCGGGAATCAAACTCAGGATTCCAGGATGTCAGTCAACATTATTTTGACTTTTAATATTTGATATATAAAAACATAACTTACCTACTGTAGCAGTCAAGTAGAAAAGTACACAGGCAGAAAAATACGATCAGCATAATATTGGCAAGCCGTTTGCGATAGTCGGCTATAGATGGCCTAAAAATAGATTTAAAAACCAAAAATTTTGATGAATTTTTTGTAAATTTTTTTTTTAATTTCCTTTAAAATGGTTGTGATAGGAATCGAACCCAGGCCGCCAGATTGTTAGCCGAGACCTCTGCACAAAAAGCTAACAAGATAAATAATACATTACAGTCATTACAGTATTTGGGGATAACTTACAAGCAAAGTAAAAAGTTTGGTTGATAGCAAACTGCCAACATTGGAAAAAAGCAAAATAAGCAAACAAATTTTTACTTCATATTCATATTTCACAATATTTTTCGTTAAAAACAATCAAAGCTACATATAAAATAAATCGAAAATACAATCAACAAGTAAGAGCGGCTAAATTCGGCTATGCCGAATCTTATATACCCTTCACCATGGTTGGGAAAAAACTGAAGTTTATATATGGACATTAGACCGTACCTCAAAAAAAAAGTTCACCGTACACCCTCAAATATAAAGTATTTTAACAAGGTAAAGAGGTGAAAGGCAAAAAGTTCAACAAATAAAATAAAAACAACAACTTTTTTCGACCAAAAAAATAATTTTACAAATCCTTAAAAGATTTCACTAGAACTGCATGTGTATTCTATTTTATTATTCGCCTTTTTAAAAAATTTCGCCTTTTTAAAAAATGTTTTTTATTTCTTTAGCTTAATTTTAAAAATTTGAATGAAAATAGTTTATAACAATTTGTTTTATAAATTATTATCAGTTATGACCTAAAAAAGTTTCACTCAAAAGGAATTATGTATAAAATTTCCTTAATATATAAGAAATAAAATGGTTAAAAAATCTTTTTATAAATTCTTTTAAATGGGAGCAAAAAATAGAAAGAAATCCGTTTGTATTTTGTTTGTATCAGAGGGTTTTTATAAAAAATTTTATGTTTTTAGCCTTTTTATGGATTATTTAATTATTAATTTAAAATTTTATTAAAATTAGTTGTTAATGTTAAAAAAAAATAAACAAAAAAAAGTCATAAGAAAATATAAAAAAAAATTGTACAAAAAAGTTGAATAGACGGGAATCGAACCCGCGCCTTAGAGAAAAAACTATTTGTGACATAGCACTTAGACCACTAAGCTATTCAAGCTTATTTGCAACTGTCGTTAATAGAAGTAAAAAATAAACAGTTTTTGTTTAAAACAGATTTGGTTTTTATTTAAATGACAAATCTGTGTATGGGTTTGTTGTTTGTGTATAAAAATTGAAGAGGTAAAAGAAAAGAAATTCAATAAAAGGATGTGTTTATTATGCGTAAAATTCTATATACATCTTAAACAAAGGGATTTTACGGAAAAAATTAGAGGTAGTCCTGGTTTTTTGCTAATATCTCAGCCATTTATCAACCGATCTGGCTGATTTTCAATAGCAAACAGAAATGGATCATATGTAACAGACATGATGTTTCGGGTCTTCGGAAAACCCATTTCAACACATAGACGGACATCGTTAAGTCAACTTCACTCTTCATAAGGACCCAGAAAATATATACTTTATAGGGTCTAAGATCAATATTGTAGAAATTGCAAACGGAATGACAAACTTATATATACCCTTTCACCTGTGGTGAAAGGTATAAAAAGACCATTAAGGAAGTTTCATTATATTTAACCAATTTTGTTGTTTATTTTCAATTATTATTTAATTCAATTCAATTAAATTTTTTTCTTATAGTAAAATTTGTACATATGTGTATTTATTTATATCTAAGTTTTTTTTTTTAATGGAGAGTTTAGATATACATCTGTTCTACTCAAAAATAATCTATATTTTAAATAAAATTTAATATGAAGCAATTAAAAGTTGGTAATATATAATAAATTAAAAAAAAAACCTAACTGAACAAAAAAAAAATTATAATTTATTATATCATGTTCTTGATATGTTGATATTGAGATAACTGATATCTTTGTTCGAAAGTTTCTTTTACTGCTTAAATTGTGAAATCTTCTTGTTGCGTAATGCCATGGAAGGTTATACATCATTTTCAGAATCTTATTATGTGCTATTTGTAATATCTTAATATGACATTGCGCAATACTTGACCAGATAGGAGCGCCATAGAACATTATCGAATGAAGAATAACTTTTAGCATTATTATTTTGTTTTCAGTACTTAATTTTGATTTTTTATTAATAAAAGGGAATAATATTCTTTTAGCTATGTTGACTTTATCTATAACATACGAAATATGCTCTTTAAAAGTTAATTTGAAGTCTAGAATAACACCCAAATATTTTACTTTTGATTCCCAATGGATATCTGTTCCTTCAAAATACAGACTACGCTGAGCGATGTAACATTCTTTTCTTTTTCTACACTCACCAAAAAAAGTCTGTAATGGCAACTGAAAATTTTGCTGTTATTTTAAGACATCAGTCGGTATCTTCACTTCCAATCCCTTTTTTAATATATGAAACATTTTAAGGAAATTTAAGTTTGTAGGTGTAAGTTTTAATTAGAAATAACATTTTCTTCAATAACCACTTTTTTAAAATTAGTAATATTTTTGCTAATTTTAGCAAATCGGTTTTCAAAAATTTGTAAAATGATTTCTGAAATTAGCAACAAAAATTTGTTAATATTCTGTAAAAATTCTGTAATTTGCAAAGTGTAAATAGCAAAAAGATTTGCTATATAATAATTTTTGACTAAAAATCAGTACAAAAATAGTAGAGTGGGATTGAAAACCGTTTACAAATATTTCTACTAACTTCTGAGTGTAGTAAAGTACATAGCCTGTGTTTTTGAACAATTAATGATTATTTTCCATTTATGAAAATATTTATGTACAATACATATCTAAAGAAATTTAAAGATTATTAATAATGTCTTCAGCTGAAATTCCAGGGCACACTAAGGTCGTATCTTCCGCAAATATGGAAATATGAAGTATATATATTGTACAGGATTGGTGAAAGTCAAGATTCTTGAGGGCACCCTGCAATTAGTTCAAATTTATTTGAACAACATTTTCCAATATAAACTTTAAATTCACGATTTTTAAGAAAGCTTTTCATGATCTTTATTAGAGATGTAGGAAACTGTAGGTTACTCATTTTGAAAATTAATGCATTGTCCCAGACGGAGTCGAATGCTGCTTTTACATCATCGACTTATTATTTGTAAAATAAGTTTTGACTATTCTCTTGATTCTTACAATTGCATGTCATGTATTCAAACTCCTTCTGAAACCAAATTGTTGCTTTGGCAATATGTTATTATCTTCAATACAGGTGTTTAGCTTGTCTTTGATAATCTTTTCGAATATCGTGCTGATTGTTGGTAGAAGACTAATGGGGCGATATGAAAGTGGGTTTGGTTTTATTAGGCTTTGCAACTGCTATAACTTTAGCTTCTTTCCAACAACTTGGGAAATATGACGCTTTTAAGTATGAATTTACAATTAATTATTATTTAATAATATCGACAAAAGTAGTGAAAGCAATCTAAAGTAGTTTAAAATAACCATTAATTTTTAACTGACAAATCGTTAGCAAAAAAAAAAAAAGATTTTCTTGGTTTGTTTTTCAAATTGAAAGTTTTTTTATTTGTATGTAATTACAAAAAACCAACACACACACACAGATGTATATATTTTTATTTTCTATGTGTGTATGTATATTTGAATAATTTTTTTATAATTTGGTATCTAAGCAAACTATTTTGATAAAAAAAAAGAAAAAGGAATTATTTGAATTTCTATTTTTAGAAACAGAAAACATAAAATTTTACATTTAATAGAAAACATCAACTTCTACTGAGTCTGTATTTTTTTTTTTGTAGTTTGTTTTTTAAATGACAGATTCAAATAGTTAAAAAAAATATATTTCTATACATTTCAATTGATTCCAAACGTACGTATTACTTTTTAAATAATTTACAATCGGCAACTGAAATATATATTGTGAGTGCAGGCAAGCAGCCCGATGCTTAACTACATGGATAGAAAAAATACAATTGGAAAATGTGTAGTGTTTATTATAGTTTAAGCTTTTCAGAATTGGGAATAAATAAACGTTTCTAAAGAGGTAAATTTTTTCTTATATTTGTAATTTTTTAAAGTAAACAAATACAGGGTGTTCGCCGGGAAGGTATACTACTTTGTTTGTTTACAATTTTTGATTAAATGAAAGAGAACGGATCTTATATTAATAAATGTTTTATTTAATGTCGGCAATTATGTATGGAATACAATATCAGATAAATGTACGCCTCTGTTAGCCTCACAAATGCGAGCCCCTTTTAGCAGATCTTTCATTACATTCTCACAAACTTCATCACGAATATTTTGTTTAAGTTGCTCAAGCGTTTCTGGTTGTTTGCATAAACCTTGCTATCCCCACAAAAAGAAGTCCGGAGCAGTCAAATCAGGCGACCGTGGAGGCCAATCAACATCACAATTTCTTGAAATAACTTGTTGTGGAAAGAGGTCTCGCAGTTATTCCATTGTAATCCTGGCTGCATGCGATGTGGCACCGTCTTGTTGATACCACATGTTAATCAAGCCCAAAGCATGCAGTTGTGGCGCTAAATAGTTTTCAATCAAATCACGATATCGCTCCCTATTCACAGTTACCGTTACGCCGTTTTGATTTTTAAAGAAGTAAGGTCCAATGAGTCCTCCTGACCAAATTGCACACCAGACTGTCACTTTTAATGGATGCAAAGCTGAGTGATGAATAATTTGAGGGTTTTCCATTGCCAAGAACCGACTACTCCGTTTATTTACATGTCCATTCAAATGTGCCTCGTCACTCAATATATTTTTTTCATAAAAATTGAGTTTGTCATGGGCGAGCTGTAATATCCTATTGGCATATGTACAGCAGCGTAAATGGTCTTGTGGAAAAAGCTCTTGTGTAAACTGAATCCTAAATGGAAACAAATGCAAATCCTTGTGCAAAATTGTGGCCAAAGTTGTTTTTTTGAAGACCAAGCTCCTGCGCACGGCGCACTGTGGTCAATATTTTGAGATAGCGGCCAAAACTCCTTTTGGTTTTTGTTCTCCGATTTTAAAGTTATTAGACTCATATGAAAGTAGACAGTAGTAAACCTCGGGAGCCAAAAAATTAGAACTCTATTTCAACTATTTCACTGAGAACAGGGTGGTCCAAAATGGGCTTTTTTAAAAAATTAGAACTCTATTTCACTGAGAACAGGGTGGTCCAAAATGGGCTTTTTCAGAATTTAGTAAATTTATGATATTTTTAGTTAATTTTTAAAGTTTAAATGATCATAACTTTTTTGTTTTTCAAGATTTTTGGACGAAATAAATTTTGTGTTGTAACTTAAATTATTTCCTATTACTGTTAAAAAAATTTAAATATTTTTTTTAAAAAAGGTCAAATTTCTCGGAAATTTCCTACTTCATAGAGCACAACTCCTGTGAGTCAAGCTGAGTCAAAACACAAATTTACTATTTTGTAGTCCTAACTCTCCCCTACATTCCTATATATACATGTCCATTCATCGGGACTGCACTTTTTGAGCTACAGCAATTTTTCTGACCCAAGGTAAGATATTCGGTACAAATGCACGTCATATTTTTTGAGAAGTTATTTGTATGTGAAAGTGGCTATTATGCATATATTTTGATGAAATTTTGTACAAGAGTTCTTATTGACCCAAAATTTTGACAAAAATGACAATAGAACTCTCAAATTATGTGGTATCTGGCAATTCATTTGGAAAAGGTAAAAAAGATTTTATTGCCATCTAATATTACACAACTTAAATACCTGAAAATTGTAAATAAATTTAAAACCAATGTAAATAACTGGTAAAACCAAGTACCTGTTATATTATGTTTCAAAGAGGTAAAAAAGATCATGTTGAAACTTCGAGCAATAGTATATTAATCCATGCATTCATTTTTTTTTTCTTCATTATTGTTTAAACAATGGCTAAATTCAGTTATGGTGTTCTATCTGATATATATTTTGAAAGGAAAGATGAAAACGACATTATTTTACATATAATGAATAATCCATTCTTCAAAATATGCGACAAACAAGAAATTAAAATTCATAACTTAAAAATAAAAAACTTTTTGAATACTTTAAGAAAACGGTACAATCAATGTTCCAGAAACAAGAAATTGTTTTACTCACGCAACCAAGAATGGCTAAGAAATAAACTTATTTTTAAAAAGCCATCAGTAACTACCACGGAAACTGGAAAAGGTGGTCGACCAGCAAAGCCAATTGATAATTGTAGTGAAAGATCACGAAGACGCAAGCTTAAACATATCAATGAAGAAGTTTCTTGTAGCATCATTCATTTCTGCACCAAATTCAACCATCGAAAACTAAAAAGAGTAAAATTGCTATCATTGAAAAAATAGTGGAAGCAAGCCCCAGACGCACAAAAAGGATTTTAGAAAGTATGCCGACACCAACTGAAGAAAATAAATTTACTCCAGAAGAAGCATTTGCACTATTTTTGGATTTGAAAATGACTAAAAACCAATATACAGAATTGCGGAAGCGAACCAATGAAAAAAATTGTGGAATTTTTCCATCATATCGAGATATAGTTTCTGCCAAAAAAGATTGCTTACCTTCACCAACTGCTATTAGTGTAACTTCAAGTTCAGCAGAAATAAAATTGCAGGATCTTCTTGAACACACTGCAGAACGATTATTAAAAACATTTGATGCTGATTATTTAAAGAAGTTTAAAAATTGCAGCATGACTTTAATTTCTAAATGGGGATGTGATGGGTCCTCTGGCCAGAAACAATACAAACAATGTAATGCGGAAAATTCATCAGATGCCAATTTATTCATGATTTCTTTCGTTCCATTACGTTTAACAAAAACTTATATTGGTTCAGAGCCGTCAACTAGTAGAGCTGCAGAGATAGATGTATGGAAAAATGAAATTCCCTCGTCAACAAAATTTTGTAGACCAATAAAGTTTGCTTACAAAAAAGAAACTAAAGATGTCATAACTGAAGAAGTTGGCAAAATAAGAGATGAAATTAAAGAACTTCAACCAGTGATATTTGAATTTAATGACCAATGCATCGAAGTTAACTTTAAAATGTCACTTACAATGATCGATGGAAAAGATGCACAAGCTTTAACCGAAACAAAGTCTTCGTCAAGCTGCACCATATGCCAAAAAACATCAAGTCAATTGAGCCAACCACCAACACAAGACGATAGTTTTAATGAAGCATATGAATTTGAAATGTCACCTCTTCATGCTAGAATTCGTTTTATGGAGCATATTCTTAAATTGGGATACGATTTGAAATTTGGCCCGTTAGGCGAAACAGTGAGAAACAACAAAGAAAATTTGGAAAAAAGAAAGCAAAAAAAAAAGATATTCAAGAAAAATACCGTGAGATAGGCCTTATAATTGACCAGCCAAAGCAAGGAGAAGGAAATTCTAATGTTGGAAACACAGCAAGGAGATTTTTTTCCGATCCAGAAACTGCAGCTTTTATAACTGGAGTAGATTATGATTTAATACAACGATTCCAAATCATATTAGAAGTTATAGCATGTAGCAAAAAGATAGATGCAAAAAAATTTGGTCAGTATGCTAATGAGACAGCAACCCTTTATAACCAAAAATATTCTTGGAGACATATGCCAACCACAGTTCACAAAATTTTGTTCCATGGGGAACAAATAATTCAGCACAATATGCTTCCAATTGGAGATCTCTCAGAAGAAGCGCAAGAAAAAAGGAACAAAGACTACAGATTCTTTCGCGAGCACAATACAAGAAAAATTTCCAGATATTGTACTAATGAAGATCTTATTAATATTTTGTTGTGCGCATCAGACCCATATATGTCCAGTATTCGGCAGAAATGGAAATCAACCTCATTAGAGTTGGATGAAGAAGCTAAACAACTACTGCAAAATGAAAATCAAAGCTATTTGTAAGAAATTTTTACTAATATTGTTTAATTAATACTAGTTTAAATATTATAATTTGTTTCTAATTTTAGTATAAATTTTTATTAATACATTTATATAAAATATATGTGCACTTTAAATCAATAGTAAAAGTTTACTTAAAATTTTATCGATGTTGTGTTCTGTATATAATATATCCAAATGGTATTGATATTGTTGGGAATTTCAGTGTAATTTTTCAGTTTAATCCTCACAAGAATTAGATTTCTTCCAAAAAAAACCAACCTTTGGCCCCTGTGAATATTGATACTAAATAAATGTCAGGGGCCAAATGTTGGCATTTTCTGACCAAAATTAAGTTTAGGAATAATAAATAAGTATTGGTTGTAAAATACGATTGAAGAAAATAAGAAATTATAAAAAAAATACCTATTTAAAATGTCAAAATATTCAACTATTACATGGAAACTCAACAAAAAATTAAAATGCATTTTTAACTCCACATTACTTACGTTCCTATCAGTCGATTTTTACGTTTGAACACGCAAATTGAAGCTTCTCCTCCTATTGAACAAAACGAATTGCGTAAAAAAATACCAATCCGGTCAAAAGTTATAGAGTTTTGACCGCTATCTCGCGAAATTGACCACTGTGCGGCGTCGAATTGAGGTTGATTTGGATTGCTTTGAACACTTTTTGAGCAAAAGTAATGTTTTTAGCCGATCTTGCAGTACGTTGTGGTCCATGCTTGGGCCTATCACCTACAGACCCTCTTTCTTCGAAATCATTCACTACACGATAAATAGTGCGTTTTTTTGGCACGTTGTTTCTCCCAAAAATTTCACGTAACTTTCTCATCGTAATAGTAATCGATGATTGATTTTGCAATGCAAATGCCAGATGTGACACTAATATTTTTTTGATTGTTCTGCGCTAATGAAATTAAGTTCCTCATTCTTTAATTGGACTGAATTACAATATTTTATGTTTGCGTTATTGACTATTTTAATTTTTTTTTTCGTTTTTAAAAAAAAAAAACCTTAAAAACATTTTGTTGTGTCCTTAGTTTTGTCGGCCCCTGCATACGGTTTTGAGGGTCTTAATACCAGTTAAGATCAATTCGGAAAGGCCCTTCTTATGGAAGGTAGTTGGATTACAAGGTTTACATGGACAAACGGACGGATGTCGTTAAATCGACTCAGAATTGGATTCTGAGTATGTCATTGGACTGTGGGATTTATGGGAGCGTTTAATAGCACGTCCTTATTAAATTAGCCCACTGACATATATCACGGGGTCTAATTCCCTTTCATAATAACCCCATTTAAAAGAATACCAAAATTGGGTTCTATCCCATGGCGGTTCACATAAAATGTTCGTTAAATTGAAATTGATTAGAAAAATATTAATATTTTTATATATATTTCGAATTCAAAACTATCTCATGCTTGTTATATTATTATTACTACTACTATTTTGTTGTTGTTTTGAATTGACATTTGGCCATGACATACAAAATACATTCGAAGCAATACAATGAGTACAATAACTACACACATTCATATACATATACTCAACTATCAAAGCAACAACAGCATGATAGGTGCTAGAAACCCCAAATACAGTCATATAGATGAATATTTCACACATAACGAATTATATAATTTAGCTACACAAATTTGTCAATTGACTCATCTAACAACCTACGTACAATTGTAAAACAAATTTTTACAACACTAATGGAAAAAAAAGTACGCCCAGTAACATCGACTATGGAGGATCCTACAATAGAGATATTTTTATAAATTTGCTTTTAAAAAGATGACCTGGAGGCCATAAGAAGGGAATAACTCTGAAAATTGGTGAAAAATGGATGACTACTGCAAGGAACTAACGAATTAATACCACCGTTGGAGGTATGGGAAATTTAGGTTATCCACAGTCTAAATGACATAAAAGACAGTTAACTCTATTTTAAAATGTATTTTTTTTTTGTTAAAAATATTTATCAATAACTCTTTTCTTTCAAATGATAATTTGGCGATAAAAAAATCTCTTAAAATGTCTGATTTATATTCCAGTCGATACACGCAGCGAAAAAACATGGTTGGGGCAATCATAGTCAAAGAACATTATGTAATCTTTGGGATTATGATTGTGCCAACCATAGTCGTACTATAATATAATTATCACATTGCGATAATAAAATAACCACAATTTTACCATAATATAGTGCCTAAAGTTATGTTAAGTTTCGAAACTATAAAAAAAAGTTCTTTATATTTAAAAATATTTCTTTAAGAAATGTTTTTCCTAAAAAAATTAATATAAAAAACTTTTTTTAAGAAAACGTCTTTGATTATATGCACTTTTTCATAGAAAACTACTTTAGAATAATTTTTAACATCTAAGGACTTATTAAAAAACATTTTTTTGATATACGATGAAATAGTTCTTAGATTCTAAAAACATTTTTAAGATTTTTTTTAGATCGTCATTAGCATCTTAGAATTTTTCTTTTAAAAAAAGTCCTCAGAATATAAAAATTTTTGTACCAAAAAAAATTTTTAAGAATTTAAGTATTTTTCATGATGAAAAGCCCTCAGAATCTAAGAACTGTTTAGAATCAAAGTTTTTTTTTTTTAAGAATATATAAATTTTTATCTAAGAAACAGAGAATTTTTTTTAAGGAAAAGTCCACAGAATCTGAAAATGTTTCTATCAGAAAAATTTACTATTTTTTATAAAAAAAAAACTTTCTCGTACAAAACAACTCTTGAGATCTACTGATTTTTTGTTGTAAAAAATAATTTTATTAATATTCTAAGTACATTTTCCACACGAAGGTCTTGATTTTACACGAAATGAACTAAAATTAAAAAAAAAAAAAATATATATTATTATTTTTATTGAAAAGAATTAAAATATATAAAATCTATAGAATCTTTTTTACAATAATTTTTTTTTTGACTGAATTGATTAGTGTAAATTGTATTGTTATCTGTATAAGGCATTTTCGAAAATAATACCCCCCCCCCCCCCCCCCCCCAGGTGAAAATGATCATATACATAGGTGACTGAACTTATCCAATTATTTTATGAAAACAAGACAGTATTGTGACAGTAAATGTCAAAGCCATGTTTTATTTGATTTATAATTATTTATTGATTGTTGTCAGCAGTTTATAGTTCCATAATTATCATATTTTTTCATAGTCAGAATTTTTGTTACTACAGTGTGGTTACAGCCAATCATGTTATAAAATAGAAAGTGACAATCATGACACAATAATAAATTTACTTTAATAATGATGGTAGCGACCATATTGATGGTTAGAAAGTATTTATTAATCCGTAACTTAATTGTGACAACCATACCCAAATGCAGCAAGCATAATATAGTAGCAGTGATCATGTTGCAACCATGCCTTTTCTCTGAGTACAAATGAGAATTGTATAGGTTAAAATATTTGAAAACTTTTTAGAAACGCTAAACAAAATATTTTCTTAAATTTAAGAAGTTAACACTTAAATAAGTTAAAATATTTATACTAAATTTAAACAAGTTCCATGTTTAGATTTTAACTTTTTATACATTTTTTTTTATAAATTATTAACATTTAAATTTTTTACTAACAAGATATAAATTTCTTAATGTTTTTAAAGAACATTAAGCCAAACCAAGAAAGGGAAAATAAAGTAAATACCTAACTATTTTCAAGTAAATCAAAAATTTTTTAGGGACAAATCTTACATTGTTATTTTAGTATAATGTAAATTTATACATTTTTCTAAGTGTTCTCATATTGAATGGGAGGGGAAGTTACCGAGTTTATTGTACTTCGTTATTTCCAAATATTTCTACTTTGAACCTGTGGTTTTAAATTATTATGATTTTAGTTAAAAAAGTTTAAGTACCCTCAGAATATTGTGTAGTTTACTGTTTGTAGTTTAATAAAAAAAGCTTTCAGTTCAGTTCAAAATAAAAGAAATATTTATTTTAACTTTTTAATGCTTTTGTTCAAAATGATCTACTGTCATTCGAAATAATAATAATAATTTCATTCGAAAATAAATAAAACAGAAATTTTTAGTTTATTTGTTTCTATTAAAGTCATTACAAATTTAAATTTGGTTTGCTGTCTGTTAAAAAAAAAAATATTCAAAAAATTTCAATTTATTTTATTATTTATTTATTTATTTATTTATTTATTTATTTATTTATTTATTTATTAATTAATTTATTTATTTATTTATTTATTTATTTATTTATTTATTTATTTATTTATTTATTTATTTATTTATTTATTTATTAATTAATTAATTAATTAATTAATTAATTTATTTATTTATTAATTTATTTATATATTTATTTATTTATTTATTTATTTATTTATTTATTTATTTATTTATTTATTATGCCAAATCAAATTACAAGAACTTCATAAACACACACATATGGCCATTTACACAAAATGTGTCTATAGACTGTGTGAGTATACATTTTGTAGATCAAAATAGAAAAAAAAACGGAAACAATTGCAAATAAATGAACAATTAGTTATTTTTCACGGAATTGGTAGGTAAAATTTTAACTGATTAATTATTTGTTTTTTACTGATGTGTAATAACACTGAAAAATAAAAAACACTTAAAAAAACATAACAAAACCCATTTGATTTAAATAAAAAGTAAGTAGACCGATTTTTAAATGAAATAAAATTTCATGTAAATGTTATTTTAACCTAAAAACTATTTTTAGTGAGTAGGGTATACAAATCTTACCTAATTTAGCAGCATAAAGCAAATAATATAGTAATAAAAATAACTATGTGCAATTAAGTTTACAATTGAAATTTTTAGTTTTACTACAATACTATTTACTACCATATACGACAAAAAAAATATTCATTCATAAAATTCTACAAAGGAAATAATACACACGAATGCAGTAATAGTAAATGAAAAGTAATGGCAAAAAAATAAACACCAACACTCGTAACATGTTTACTTACTCACTCACACTGACTGAAATGCTAAGCAGTCAGGCAGTCAGTTTGCCCAGATAGTCAGTCAGTTAAATAGTCAGCCAGTCATTTATTCTATCAGTCATTCACTCTCTTATTCATATGACCAAATTTGTGGCATCCGCTTATTGTGTTGTTCATGATTATTTTATTATGGTATTGTGTTGTAGGCTCAGTTCATTCATTCAACAAGTATTACTATAAAGCACACATCACCCCCTTCCTCACTTGCTCGATGCTCTAGTACGTGTATAAAATTGTCAAATACTTACACATCATACTATTTGTTTCACATACATATCTTTTTTTATTTTATATTCGATTGGGGTAATTTTTTTCTTCTTGTTTGCATATAAATATTACCGACATGAAATTTGGTGGTGATGGGGAATATCTTTCCACAAAGGTATAAAAGTCTTAAAATCGGATTGAAAATATCCAAATTTTTGCAAATTGCCCAGGCCATTAATGCATCACTTTATGAAATCCTACTTTGCACTTTATGGAAATCCACTTTACTTTATGAAATCCCAGAACAATAATTTTTTTATGTGTTTCTTTTAAAATTATTATTGTGCCCAAATTTGGGTTTTTTTGGGGACAAAGATTTTCAATGGGGGTCAAATCGTAAATATTTTTATTAAGTTTTTAATTATACTAAACAAATATTTCTAAAAATTCTGAAAACGTCGTACTTTGATGATTTTCTTAATTTTTTTTTATTATTTTTTTTCCTTGTTTCTAAATTAAAATAACAAAAATACCATTTGAAAGAAATGATATTTCATTTAAAAGCCAGTCTACTTGCTATTCATTTAAATCAAATAGATTTTGCTATTTATATTGAAATGTTGTTAAAAAAACTGACTTATCAGTTGAAAATAAATGTTAAGGTTTTACCTAAATAAAAAATCAGTTATTTTTCTAGGGCATTAATCCCTAGAAAAATAACTGGTTTTTTTATTTATTTGACATTGTTTCGGTTTTTTGTATTTTTGTTTGCTATTTAATCTAAAAAATGTATACTCACAGTCTAGAGACACATTTTGTGTGAATGATCACATGTGTGTGTATGCTTATGAAGTTCTTGTAGTTTGAATTAAAATAATTTTGTAGATAAATAAACAATTTAAATTTTGATTTTTTAATTAAAATTTTTTTTTTTTTTGAAATAGACAAAAAAATAAAATTTAAATTTGTAATAACTGTAACGGTAATTAATAAGTCACAAATTTCCGTTTTGTGGGTAAATTTTTATTAAATTTTAAACAAATGAAAAATATATATGAAACTCAAAAAGATCGTTAAATAACAGTAAATCATTTTGAACAAATGTATAAAAAAAGTTTAAATAAATATTTTTTGAAAAGCAAATGTATGTTCCTTTATTTTTAACTGAACTGAAAACTATTTTTATGAAACTACAAACAGTAAACTACAGAATTTGAAATATTTTTTAACAGAAAACCATTTTCATTTTATTTGTTCTAGATTTTTTTAATTTTAACACAAACAAGTGAAAAAAAAAACTGCAAAATTTTGATCAAAATATTCTAAAAATTGTACCCTTGATAAATCCTTAAAGTACAATGAATAGAAATATTATAATTTTTTGTAATAATGGCTAATAGACCGAAAAAGTTATTATTTACCAGCCGAATGGAATAAATTTTATACGAACTTCAGCAACATTCTTCCCGTCTTGTAGTAGTGTTTAATTGTAAATATATCTTGCTAACCTGACATTCATTTATTGAGTAGAGATGAAATAAATTTATTATTTGTAATAACTCATAGACAGGTATTATAAGGTTTTGCTGGGATTTAACAAATATTTTACTCATATTTTTTTCTTTTTTGTATTTTTTGATTTTAATAAAAGTAAACACAAATTTAAGTTGAGCCACTCCTTAGTGATGGATTCGATTCTTCACTGTTCCGTTTTACAAACATAAATTGTGTCTTATTTTACAATCGGTCATTTGTCGTCCAAATAGTTATTAATATTCTATTTAGGTTGTCGCATGTTATAATGATAATTAGGGCAAGGAAGTTCATAATTGTGTTTTGTGAACATAGAATAAAATATACTCTTAAAATTAAAATTAAAAAACAAAATTATATTTGTTATTGATATTTTCAAAGTTTTCAATAATGACAATTAAATTTTTGTACTTTTTGCTTAAAGTGTTTGAAAAAATTTAAACCTACCATAAGAAAGTTATTAATTGTATTTTTCTGATCTTCGTGATAAAAAAAAGAATACAAAAATTTTATTCGATTTTTTTTTCTAAAAGATATAAATTGTGTAAAAATTAGTTTTTAAGAAAATGTATTTTTAGTCTAGTTCGAGATCATAAATTTTTTTTTTTTTTAAATGAAATTTTTTTTTATTTTTTATTAAGTAATCATGGAGAATACACAGAAAAAGTTATTTAGACACTAGCCGAAAGAAATGCATTTTCCGGTCAACAACGACCTTCATTAACATTATTTGTGCCCTTGAAAGTGCTAATTGTAAACATCTCTTTTTAACTCACAAATCAGAGAAAAAAGCTATTTATGCTAAAATCCAGATGAAATTTATATGCAATTTCTGTGTTTTTTCATTTAAAAAAATTTTTCTACGATCTCAATCCAGACTTAAAATTGATTTTCAAACATATAAGTATTAAAAGTTTAACTATAAAATAAAAAAATTTACTACAATAAGTTTTTAAACTTTAATATTTTAGCAAAATATGAAACAAAAATATGCATTTAATATTTATATATACAAAATATCTAAAAATATGCATTAACAAATCGATGACATTTTCTTGTAAATGGTTAGCTACGTAAAGATATTTTTTCGCGTTATTTTCCACGTAACGACAACAAATATTTATTTACATAAACTTCCGAACCCTAATGATAATAATTTTTTTTTATTGTTTTGTTTTGTTGAAAGCAGTTTGATTTTGTAAATACTACTTATGAATGAATCTAAATCTAAATAAATTTATAAAAAACACATTTTTTTCATTCATTAAAACCATTCAAATAGCCTAAGAAAAAAAAACAACTTTAATTAATTGGTAAAATATTTAAATATGTGAATGAAATGCTTATGCTTTTATACATTTATATTTCCCTAATTAATGTATGTGAGAATGTGTATAGAGAGTTTTTTTAAATCGTTTGTAAAAGAATTTCTATTAATTAAAATAAATCAGGTTATCAGTTTTTCAAATGAATAACAAATAACTAAGGTGTCAGTTGATTACGAAAACTTTAAAAATTATGAATCACCAATGAAAATTCCTTCAAACATGATTTAGTGTAGAAACAGAATAAAAACGTGACGTATTTTTCCACACAAACTAACACCTAAAAACACGGCGAGCTTTGTAGTTGGGACATAGAAAGAATAACACTAGTTTACAGCCAAAATTCAACAAGCATGCTACTATTATGTATTAGGGCCTCCTAAATCCGATAATCGCATTAAAAAAAATTCTGGACTAGTTTTTGAAATTTTTTTAATTTTTTATTTTTTTATTTTAATATATTAGTGAATTTACCATTTTGACTATATCTCGACTTTGGCTGAAAATTTTTTATCTGTCAAATTGAAAACGAAAAACTAGTTAAGGCACAACATGTTTTGTGAATATGGTTCTTAAATCGGTTAAGTAGTTTAGAAGATATGGGTAAAAATTTCCCGAAAAAATATTTTTTTTTTTGATAAAAACGCAAATTTTGAAATAATTTTTTTCTTAAATGTTGTATTTCTACAAAGAAAATAAGCCATTTTAAAAGAAAATCTCGAGCGCCCCGGTAGGCTAGTTGGTAGCGTGGTAGCTTATCAGTGCGGGGGTCGTGGGTTCGATTCCCACCAGAGGCTCTGGTATGTTTTCGCTACAACGAGCCGATGGCCTTTGTTGCTAGTGCTCCGTTAGGGTATAAATATATAATTTGAAATCATATGATTAATAAAAATAAATAAATAAAAGAAAATCTATGGATAAATACCAAAGTTATGATCATTTATGTAAAGGTACCCAAATTTTAAATGTTTCTATTTTTTGTTTTATATTACTATTTATTACAGAGTTACTCCACAAAAATCATTTTTTTTAAAGAAAACTCAAATTGGACAGTTAAAAAAATCTATTTTGGGAGAAAAAATTGTGAAATTGGTTTACTGCCTTGTTTTTTATTTTATATTTATATATTTTATATTTTTATTCATAAATATAAATGATAAAAATGTCAAAAAAAAGAGAAGTCTTCCAATGAGAATGTATTAGTGAGTAAAATTTTTAAAAGTATTTCTTTTGTAAAAATCAAGGAAGGAATAAAAAAAATAAGAGATAAAAAATTCGAAAAATATTTGACCCCATGAGACTGCAGCTTGGAAATCAATTAAATTGATGGTTTCTGATTTCCTGGGAAACAACAAAGAAGATTTGATAAAGAATTATGAAAAAATGTATATAAAATACTTTTTTCTAACTTAACAAATATCATTTCCTTTTGTCTCCTTAACTTTTTCAACAGGTGTTAATTTGTCACTTAAGATTCATTTTTTACATTCGCACTTGAGCTTTTTCCCAGAGAATCTCAGTGATGTAAGAGATTAGCACGGAGAGAGGTTCCACCAAGAAATGAAATCCATCGAGAGGCGATATTAGGGATATTGGGATGAGAGAATGATGGGAGATTACATTTGGGTTTTCCAACAACTATTTTTAGTACTAAATTACAAACAATATTAATAAATAATAAGAAAAGTTAATTTTTTTTTATACCCTTCACCACAGGTGGAAGGGTATATATAAGTTTGTCATTCCGTTTGTAATTTCTACAATATTGATCTTAGGCCCTATAAAGTATATATATTCTGGGTCCTTATGAAAAGCGAAGTTGATTTAACGATGTCCATCTGTCCATCTGTCCGTCTGTGTATTGAAATGGGTTTTCCGAAGAATCTTCATTGTTATTTATTTCTGTTAAATGTGATCCATTTCTGTTTGCTATTAAAAATCAGTCAGATCGGTTAATAAATGGCTGAGATATTAGCAAAAAACCAGGACTACCTCTAATTTTTTCCGTAAAATCCCTTTGTTTAATACCCAGCAAAATAAGAGCTGAGGAAGATGTAGTTAAACACTACATCTACTGAACACGAAGTTGTGAAAATTTCGGTGAATCATTAATGATTTTAACACTGGCGTGTCCTTGCGAGGAAGTAGTTTGTTTCGGTGCTATGAAAAATTGATGATCAGGTGGACTTTTTCATTAGTTTACCGAAATATAGGGACTACAAAGTGAATATCACTGGTAAGCAAAATATGTTTTTAATAAGGCATTTAATCACTGCAGGAATTAACCATTTATGGACCAACTAAATAATTATTTTTTTTTACTAGTAGGGGTTAATATCAACATTTTGGAAGTTCTTTAAAATGACTTCTTACAAATCGAAAAATTTGCACTCTTAACTCCTTTGGATGTTCTGAAAAAGAGATTCGTAAAGAATAACATCCATTTTATTTTGCTGGGTATGAATGTAGAATTTTACGCATAACAAACACATCCATGTGTTAAAATTCTTTTCTTTCATCTCCACCTTTTATACACAAACAACACACATACAAAGATTTGTCATTTAAATATAAACCAAACAAATCTCTAATGAACGAAGACTTTTATATATGCACCTCTATTGCCGATGATTTTGTGTGAGCTTCAATAGCTCAGTTGTCTAGACGCTATGTCATAAGGCCGCGGGTTCGAATCCCGGTCAATTCACTTTTTTTTGTACATTTTTTTTTATTTTCTTAAGACTTTTTTTTTTTGTTTTTTTAACATTTAATAATTAATTTATATAAAATTTTTCATTAATAATTAAATAATCCATAAATAGGCTAAAAACATCAAAATTTTTATAAAAACCCTGTGATACAAACAAAATACAAACGCTTTTATTTATATTTTTTGCTCCGATTTAAAAGAATTTATAAACAGATTTTTAAACCATTTTCTCATATATTAAGAAAATTTTATACACAATTTCCCTTTGAGTGCAACTATTTTAGGTCATAACTTATAATAATTTATAAAAAAAAAAAAATTTATAAACTATTTTCCTTTAAATTTTTAAAATTAAGCTAAAGAAATTACAAATATTTTTAATAAAAAAGCGAAATAAAATCCCAAATGCAAATTTGCCAGCTAAATCAAACGTTTTTGTAGAAATAAAACACATGTAGTTCTAGTGATTTCTTTTAACGATTTGTTGTAATTCTTTTCTTTCACCTCTTCACCTTTTATACACACACAACAAACACTTACAAAGGTTTGTCATTTAAATGAAAACCAAACAAATCTCTAATGAACGAAAACTGTTTATTTAATTCTATTAATGATGATTCCGCATAACATTAATAGCTCAGTTGTCTAAACGCTGTGTCACAAATGCTTTTTTTTCTCTACGGCCGCGGGTTCGAATCCTACACCCGCTCAATTCAACTTTTTTTTGTACAATTTTTTTTATTTTCTTAAGACTTTTTTTTTTTGTTTTTTTTTAACATTTAATAATCAATTTTAATAAAATTTTATATTAATAATTAAATAATCCATAAATAGGCTAAAAACATCAAAACTTTTATAAAAACCCTCTGATACAAACAAAATACAAACGCTTTTATTTCTATTTTTTGCTCCGATTTAAAAGAATTTATAAACAGATTTTTAAACCATTTTCTCATATATTAAGAAAATTTTATACACAATTTCCCTTTGAGTGCAACTATTTTAGGTCATAACTTATAATAATTTATAAAAAAAAAAAATTTATAAACTATTTTCCTTTAAATTTTTAAAATTAAGCTAAAGAAATTACAAATATTTTTAATAAAAAAGCGAAATAAAATCCCAAATGCAAATTTGCCAGCTAAATCAAACGTTTTTGTAGAAATAAAACACATGCAGTTCTAGTGATTTGTAAAAAAATATTTTTTTGTTCGAAAAAAGCTTTTTTTAGAACTAAAAAGATTTTTGAAAAAAAATATGACAACACTGATTGGCATTATGATCGTGATTGTTGTTGTTTTTATTTTATTTGTTGAACTTTTTGTCTTTCACCTCCTCACCTTTTACCCACAAACAACAAATCCATACAAAGGTTTGTCATTTAAATAAAACCCAAACAAATCTGTTTTAAACGAAAACTCTTTATTTACTTCTATTAACGACGTTTGCTTATGTAGTTCAATGGCTCAGTGGTCTAAGCGCTTTGTCACAAATACTTTTTTTCTTTTAGTCGCGCGATCGAGCCCCGTCTAATCAACTTTTCTTATTTTTATATTTTTTTAACACTTTTTTTTTATTTTCTTAAGACTTTTTGTTATTTTTTTTTTTTAACAAAACAAATGCGTCCAGCACAGTTGTCTTAACGATGTCGGTCAGCTTTTCTGTATAATTGGAGAACGGAAAGAGGAAAAGTTTCCAAATAAGGTGCAAGCATCTTGGCGGGATCCTTGAATAGGGCGTGGCACAAAATAGATTAGTTTATATCTTAAGAACGGTAAGACCGTAATTAAATACTCCATAAATGGGCTAAAAACATCAAAATTTTTATAAAAACTAAAATTTTAGATCTGTAATATGACCTATGGATACGTCTTATATATAATATACATATTTGCTGAAAAACTCGGTTCAGATACAAAAAAGTTATGACCAAAACATACATTTTTAAATACCTATTTTCGGGAACCATAAATCTTCCCGAGTCCAAGTTTTATCACCAAACTAAAAGCTAAATTTCCTCTTAAAGACGTCCGTATATAAATCTGTCCATTCCATATATGTCCATATATAAACTTCACTTTTTTCCCAACCATGGTGAAGGGTATATAAGATTCGGCATAGCCGAATTTAGCCGCTCTTACTTGTTTTTTGAATACTGTTGATCTTAACTGTACAATATTATTGGACATGCTTTCATAATAGTCGTAATATAAAACAAAAAAAAAAAAGGAGAAAATCTCAAATAAGGTACTTTTACATAAATAGTCATAGATTTGGTATTTACCCATAGATGTTATTTGAAAATGACTTAAGAAAAAAATGAAATTTTCAGATTTAAGTTTTTGCCGAAAAAATGAGAATTCTCTGTAAAATTTTGACCCATAGGTCCAAAGCTACTGGACCAATTTAAAAAATGTACGGTAGAAAAATATTGACCATTAAATGACAATTCTCTAGCAATTTGGTTGATCAAAATATCTTGGTCCTAGTTTGAGATATAGTCAAAATAGTAAAATTACTCAAAAATTAAAATATAAAAAGAAAAAATTTTAAATTTTTCAAAAACTACTCCAGAAACAAAATTTTAAAATGCGATTTTCGGATTTAAGAGATCCAAATCAATAACAAAAAAATAGTCGCACGCTTGTCGCACAAAATTTTTGAAAATTTTTTATCTAGTGTATTTACCCCGTCTTTTTGAAACAAAACATTTTGCTGGGTAGTTAATAAATTTAAAATTTATACAGTTAGTTTCTAAAGCATTGTAATTTACAACAACATATTATGCAGATAAATGTTGTTTATCTAATTATTCCCAATATAAAACTAATGAACATTCATAAATGTGGTTTTCCCATTTACAAAGAATTTACCGCCTATTCATGTTTTAGGTAAATTATTATTATTGTTTTTTTTTTTTTTTTTTTGTTATGTATTTAGACATGTAAGTTTAATAATTATAATCTCAATTAATTAACTAGTTTACAACTTTAACCAAAAAATAAAGTTACCTGAATACAAAAAATTACAAAGCAACACAGAAGTACGAGTACTTAACTATTTCAATAGTTAACGACCCATATAGTATTTTTTTCAACAATACTTATTAAACATTAGAGTGGCTTGTTTTGCCAACACCACTCTATATTTGATATCATATACAATTTGTGTATACACATGTTCTTAAAAACCTAGTGTCATGAGAATATCTTTATTACATCTCCAACTGAGACAGATAGTTTGAAATAATTGGATATTTAATTTTGCCATACACATAACATAAATGAAGAGAAACATCATATTTCGAGGCAGGAAGAACGACAGAAGATATTGTCCTTTCGAAATTAAATTTTATAAAGTGTGTCACATAATTCACGGAAGAATTAAATTTGCCGCCATTTGTGCAATAAAATGTTGCCAACCAAAAGAAAAAAATATTTTGACATATAACAATTTAAGGTTAGTAAAAATGGTAAAAAAAATATTTCAGAAAAATTGAAAATTCTGAGGCTCTTTTTATACCCTCCACCATATATGGTAAGGGTATATATCAGTTTGTCATTCCGTTTGTAACATGTCGAAATATAGGTCTAAGACCCCATAAAGTATATATATTCGTGATCTGTTGAAATGGCGATCACGACGCGAAGACGCATACGGGGGTGCCTATTTTTAACCAGATTATTGTACATCCTCCCGAGCAGTTTGGTATTGAAAATGAGCAAAATCGGTCCAGCCGTTAAAAAATTATGAGTGAAAATGTGAAGATACCTCTATATTTTCCATACAAATTGGTGTATTTTAGTACAATTTCATAGTAGCGACTGGTATATAATATATTTTCTTATATTTTTTCACCAGTCGCTTAGAAATTAATAACATTTTGTGTTCACCTCAAAAAATTTTTTTCACCACTAAAAATTTTTTTCACCTCAAAAAATTTTTTTCACCTCAAAATTTTTTTTACACCAAAAAATTCGTTTTCGCATCCAAAAAAGTATTTTACCTCAAAAAATTGTTTTCACCTTCATAATTTTACTTTAAAAGTTTTGTACATTATTTCTATCAAAAACAGTAGAGAACATTTGTTTTAGGATATTGGTGGAGGGTATTCAAAGATTCGGCACAGCCGAATTTAAGCCTTTTTTTTACTTGTTAGTTTTGATGCTAGTCAAGCAGTGGCTCTTACTGATGATTGATATGGCGATATAATAACAGAGTTATTTTTGCCTACACTCTAATAAATATTTGTTGAAATCTACTCGATTTAAAGGAGGTAACTTGATACCTACTATAAATTGGGCAAAAATAGGCACAATGTTTAAAATGAAAATATATAGACACATTGTATCAAAAAGGTTAAGCAACATACAAATTTTGTTTAAATTTACATTTTATGTGTCTAAAAATGCTCTTTTAAATGCATGAATCTTAATTTTAGATGTGTAGAAGTACTCATGGAAAGCATATATTTACTTAGAAATTTTTTTTATTCAATACTGGCCTTTTTGAGCCTCAAAGTTAAACAAATAATTTTAAAAAAAAATTAAGTGCTTTATTAAGAAAAGAAACTTATGAAAAATTAAAATCATAAATAACATTAAATTCAGAATAACGATAGGTAATTTAAAAGGACTAAAAGGAATACAAGAATTATTTATAAGATGAGATTTTTTTAATAAAAGTATACATTTTTTGAATATTTTTTATGTTGTTTTTGCTCTTCGAACGCAGGACGGATACATCTTGTTAAAAAGATAGAACAAGAAGTCAAGGATTTGTGAAATATCTGCAGGGTAAATTATATAAAATTCTTAAAAAAATATTATTACTATGACATTGTAATAGGCATGTTTATTTAAACAGCATTTGCTATTTATTCCCATTGGGTCTGCGCATCAGCATTTTCAGCAGATTTATTGTAATTTGTAGGGCTACGTTCAGATTTTTTTCAACATAATATTGTTTAAGAGATAATTTTGTAATAAAACAAAATCTGTAGAAATATTTTCTAGCATTAAAGTTTTTGGTGAATCCACCAATTTAATGACTACCTAGATTATCACCAAGTACAGCTACCAAACTACCAATTGTTTCTAGTAATTTTAAATCTTCGATTAACGGCTTCAGAGCTGTTTCAAATTCAAACTCTTTAATGTAACTTACACAACAGGTCAAGTTGAATGTTTTGTATGTTAGATATATACTGACGTGGGATATTTCCTATTGTAAAATACACTAAAGATAAAAAATCGAATTAAAAATAAGAACAAAATCCTAAATTTGTACAGGGTGTCCGCCGGGAAGGTATACTACTTTGTTTTGCCGCCATTTTGGTAAATATTTGTCTTGACAGTTCATATTTGGCAGTCGTGAAGTAGACACGTGGCAAATTTTCATATGGAAATATATTCGATAAACGAAAGGGTGTTTTAAAAGTTAAAACATTTTATCAAAATCAATCATCGATAACTGTGACGATGAGAAACTTACGTCAAATTTTTGGGAGAAACAACGTGCCAACAAAACGCACTATTTATCGTGTACTGCTAGATCGGCTGAAAATATTACTGCTGCTCAAGAAAGTGTTCAAAAAAATCCAAATCAACCTCAATTCGACGCCGTGCTCAGGAGCTTGGTCTTCAAAGAACAACTTTGGCCACAATTTTGCACAAGGATTTGCATTTGTTTCCTTTTAAGATTCAGTTGACACAAGAAATTCTTCCACAAGACCATTTACGCCGCCAATAGGATGTTACAGCTCGCCCATGACAACCCCGATTTTCATGAAAAAATCATAATGAGTGACGAGGCACATTTTCATTTGAATGGATATGTGAATAAACAGAATAGTCGGTTCTGGGCAATGGAAAACCCTCAAATTATTCATCAGTCACCTTTGCATCCATTAAAAGTGACAGTCTGGTGTGCAATTTGGTCAGGAGGAATCATTGGACCTTACTTCTTTGAAAATGAGAACGTCGTAACGTTAACTGTGATATGATTGAAAACTTTTTAATGCCACAACTGCATGCTTTGGGCTTGATTAACATGTGGTATCAACAAGACGGTGCCACGTCGCATACAGCCAGGATTACAATGGAATTACTGCGAGACCTCTTTCCACAACAAGTTATATCAAGAAATGGTGATGTTGATTGGCCTCCACGGTCGCCTGATTTGACTGATCCGGACTTCTTTTTGTGGAGATATCTGAAAATCAAGATTTATGCAAACAAACCAGAAACGCTTGAGCAACTCAAACAAAATATTCGTGATGAAATTAATGAAATACCGCGTGAATTGTGTGAAAATGTAATGAAAAATGTGCTCAAAAGGGCTCGCATTTGTGAGGCTAACAGAGTCGGACATTTATCTGATATTGTATTCCATACATTTCTGCCGACATTAAATAAAACATTTATCAATATAAGATCAATTCTCATTCATTTAATCAAAAATTATAAATAAAGTAGTATACCTTCCCGGCGGACACCCTGTACATATAATCAAAACGTATGGATAAAATTCTGCATTTTTTTCATACAAAAAATCACTAATTTTGTAAAAATCCTCATAATTTGAAGGTTTTTCTATCGCTAAATTTTATATTGAAAATAAAAGTTTTTTCCAAAGAATAAATTCTAAGAATCAGATGATTTCTCTATAAGAAAAGAAAATAAAAAAAAAATCCTAATAATCGAATGGTTTTCCCAAAAAAATTAAATGAGTGGTTTTCTATAGGAAGATGTCATAAGAACTTCGGGCTTTTCTGTAGCAAAACCCTTTAGAACTCGAGGGCTTTTATATTTAGAAACTCTAAAATACACTGTGGTGCAATATTATAGCCGCACCCAAATTTTCGGCATTTTTATCTTTAACGGTGTATTTAAAAAAACTTAATAATATCAAATTGTCGGCAATAATAACGCTATAAATATTCAATATAGTTTTTTAAAATAAGTTAATTTTATTTACAGTTATAACACAAAGTTTGTTTTTTTCTTGGTGCAAAATTATAGCCGCACTTATAAATATTAATAGAAAATATTAAAAAAAAATAAAAAGCAATGAATTATTTTAAAATTTTTTATACATTAGTAGTGTGTTGGGCCTCCCTTGTTAGAGATGAGCTCAAAAATTCGTTGTGGCATACTGTTGACTAGATTTAAACGAACTTCACTTGTGATGGATTCCCAAGCTTCAATTACCGCGGCTTTAAGATCCCCAATCGTGTCATATTGCCACCATATATTTTGTGTACAATTATTCCCCAGATATTTTCAATGGGGTTCTGATCAGGGGAACATGCTGGCCATTGCAATTGAGGGATGCTGTGGGACTCTAACCACATGCGAGTATGGTTACTCTTGTGAACAGCTGCATTATCCTGCTGGAAAATCATATTTTTGTCACGATTTCGATCAAAAAATGGTTTTAGGTTTGTCTGGAGAAGAGTTGTGTACTCTGCCGAATTCATTTTGGTACTTGGGAAAGCCAACTCTAGCATGTCATCGGCACAAAACGCTCCCCAAACCATCAATGATCCACCACCAAAATTTCCTTTGGAAAAATATAGCGGTTCCTTACGTAAATCTCTCCAATATGAATTGTACCCATCCGGACCGTCTAAGTTAAACTTTTTCTCATCCGAAAAAATTATCTGTAAATATAAATTCAAATAAATGCTGACTAGAGATAGCTAAATGTAACTTACCTTATTCCAGTCCGTATTCATGTTATTTTTTGCAAAATCCAAGCGTGCACTTTTGTGCCGTGGCAGTAATCGTGGTGCATTCTTCATTTTTTGGCGGCAGATAACTGAAGACTGCTTTAGCACACGATTTACAGTCCAACGGGACACATTTAAATCACATTCGTGTGCAATTTGTTTGGCATTTTTCGTGGAGTTGCTAGCGCTTCTGATAATCTTGCGTTTATTACGACCTGAAAGTTTGGGTTTTCGTCCAGCATTTTTTTTTTCTTTTGTCCGTAATTTGAAGGATTTTTTAAAAAATTGCGTACCACCTTTTCAGATCGCTTTATTCTCCGAGCAATTCCTCGAAAACTAACGCCTTCTTCTTGAAAAGCAGAAATTTTGCCTTTTTCAATATCGGACATATAACAACCGCGTGGCATTTCGAAAATTATCAAACTATTTATTATTTGCAAATTAGCGAAAAATAAATAATCAAAGCAAATAAGAATAAAAGAAAAAAAAAACTAAAACTGGCTTAACCGTTAGCTAAGTAAATTGTTTTTATAATCTGCGGCTATAATTATGCACCAACAAAAAAACTAAGAATTTGTTGTAACTGTTTTTTTATATACAAAAACAAATATTTGTTTGTCGTTTTTGTTATTATTTTTCAAGGTCTTTCAGATGTCATACACAGATTTCTGCAATTTTTTATGTAAATGCACAAAATTGGTAAAAAGTACATGCGGCTATAATTTTGCACCACAGTGTATACCTGATAGCTTCCCTTCGATCTTAACAATATTCAGCTATGTGATTGAAAAGAAAAATAAGAGTCATGTATTTTTTAGTAACCCAATCTCACGTTTAGGGGTTTAGAAGTGAGATGTTATTAAACAACTTCAAAATTTTGTCATATCCGAGTTTCATTAACATCGAATGAAACCTATCACGCTAGCTTCACAGAAGTTTCTAAATCTGGGAGAACATATGACATTTATTTATGGTTAAAATTTGTTTCGGAAGTATAATTTATAAATCAATATCCTTAAAACTGCATGGAATGTACTTAAAATACCGTTACGAAATAACTCCTTATATTTTCATTTCTTGATATCAATTATAATTTTCATTAATTACTGTTTACCCATCCATCATAACTGTTTCCGAATTTGTGTTTCATTTTTTTGTCTTACAAAATTTATGTTTTTCAAATCTAAATTTTACCTGTTTATATCTTATATTTTCACTTTTTATTTTATTATTATTATTTTCTTATTGTCAAAATATATAAAGACATTTTCCAAATTACACACTTTCTGCCTACAAACTGGTTGCCTTTTCGGGGTTAATGCATTACATGTGTAATGTTTTTAAAAAAATGCATATGTGCTTATAAACATGTTTATCAACACACAAAATACTGTATTTTGTGTACTATTTTTCAGGTAAAGTGTGTATAAAATTTTTAAGGCATTATGTGCGTAAATTCAAGCACTGTGTGAAAATTTACAACAAAATTTACCAACTTGGTGGTTGTAATTTCAAAAGCCTTTTCTAGAGTGTACATTGAATGATATTGATGTGGCCGACATGTGGTTTTAACGACATGATATAGCCCGTGCAACAATTCAATAACTGCATGATGATCAGAAACGGTGTGTCTGTGCCAGCAAAGCCGTGAAGGCCATTTACCCGATGTCCTACTCCATACATAACCCTATCCTGTGTACTTTGTGATCAGAGCTTTGCAGAATTAATTATCTTTTAACGAATTCGCAATAAATCGAATTCGATTTTCATCAAAAAAGTGAACGATTTTTTTTTTTTTGTTAAAATCAAGTGAATTCATTCAATTGAACGCGTTTAAATCCAATATTGATTTAAGATTTAAATCACTTGTAACAGTTCGTTTTTTTCAAATCAAATGATTTAAATTACTAGGAACGCGTTAATTTTTTATAAAACGAATGGAAAAATAGATTTCGTTCAACTTATCAACCGTTCACTAAACAGATCAGTGATTTAAAAAAATATATATCCATTAAGTGATTTAAAAATAAGTTTCCGTTCAGTGATTTAAAAAAAAATTGTTTCTGATCAGTGGTTTAACAAATTTTCTGTTCATTCAGTAATTAAAAAATTAAAAAATCTGTTCAGTGATTTAAATTAATTTTTTACTGTTCACTGATTTAAAAACAATTTTTAACTGTTTAGTGATTTAAAATCAATTTTTTACCGCTCAAACAATAATAAAAACAATATTAAAAAACTGCGGAACGAATTTTTTTTTTTCGATTTTTATTAACTGAGCGGTATAAATTTGATTTTCAATCACTAAACGCCAAAAAAGCAATATTAAGTTAGTGAACGGTAAAAAAATAAATTTTAAATCGCTAAATGCGGAATTTTTTTTTTCTTAATCACTGAACGGAAATTTTTTATTTATGTTAAATTACTGAACGAAAATATATCACTGAACGGTTGGGTGAACGGTTGATAAATTGAAGAATTTTTTTTTCATTCAATTTATAAAAAATTATTTAATTCATTTGATTTAAATCCTTTGATTTGAAAATTCCTTTCACAACAAATCGAACAAGACCAAATGGCAATTTAATTCATTCAATAATTCGTCAATAAATAAAGAAATAAACTATGTGATTTATTTAATTCAAATCTTGTGGAAATTTTGGGACACCCTTTATTATTTAACCTCGTTTGTATGTTTTAATGGAGGCCGGGGTGTGAAGATGTATGGCAGGTTGTTTATTTTTACAGCAATTGTTAGTGATTGTCAAGTGGGTGTCAAAAATTATTTAAATCGTTCAAATAGTTTATAAGTTGTGAGTGAAAATGTGAGGACACATCCACACACACACATAATAATTCGGAAGTGACAAACGATATTTTCCAACAGAATTTAGTTGAATTATGCAACCTCGTAAATTCGGTTATGACAATTGAATTTACGATCTTGTGACGATTTCGCAACTCGGTGGAATAAAATCACTAACACTAAAAAGTATTTTTATTTTTGTTTTTAATTTTTTTAAGAACTCCAGATGAAAATTGACAAAAATTTTTTTATGAGAGGAAATTCTTGCTACTGATTTATGTTTTGCTTTCTTTGGAAATGGGACAGAGGAGAGGTGGTAAAGGTGGTCAAAGATGAAGGTCTTTATTTTGTATAAATAATTTCAAAGTGTCCTTACATTTTCACTCACATTTCACTAACAAAATACCGGACTCGGCGGAGGCAGCTTAGTTGGCTTTTGCAGACAGGTTTTTCCATAACGGCGGATCTTGTACTAATCAGTTTAGTTAACATTTAAGAAATAAATTGAAGAAATAATTTCTTAAAAAATATTCTGATTGTTTTTTTTAATTTAATATATCAAACGGCTCAGCCGCCACATGTTTGAATCCGATATCGTCGGCGGCTAAGCGACTACTAACCCGTGCCTTTATCTCTGCTCACAAATTTTGACAGATGTCGAATATATTTAACACCAAATTATACAGGAGAATAGAGAACAAACTGCGAAAAATTAACCAATTATTGGGCGTGATCGATATAAAGGGTGTCCCAAGAAGAACGCAATTTTTAAATCTGGCAACATTCGAAGTGTCATTGTTTGACATTTGAACAATTGTTATTGTTTGCTAGTAGAAGGTACGAGGTTAGTAAAAATGGAGCGCTACACGAATGAACAACGCATTCTCATTGTGAAATTGTTTTACCAAAATGGTGAAAGTTTTGCGGCTACAGTTCGCAAATTGCGATCAATTTGGGGTCACAACAATGCTCCAAAAGAGTCAACTGTAAAGAGATTAATGGATAAATTTGCCGAAACTGGGTCTGTTAGTGATGTAAAGACAACAACGCGCCATCGACCAGGTCGATCGACCGAAAATGTCGCAGCTGTACGTGATGATGTCGCTCAAACTCCATCCACCTCAATTCGACACCGAGCTCAGCAAATTGGTCTCTCCAAATCCACTTTGCAGCGAATTTTGACGAAAGATTTGCATCTTCATGCATACAAAGTTCAATTGACTCAGGAACTGAAGCCAGCTGACCATGGACAGCGAAGGGAGTTCGTTAATTGGGTATTGGAGAGACAACATGAAAATGCTGATTTTGCCGATAAAATCATCTTCAGTGACGAGGCCCATTTTCATCTTGATAGCTTCGTCAATAGGCAGAATTGTCGCATTTGGGGTGAGGAAAATCCTCGAGTGATTCACGAGAAGCAAATGCATCCTCAACGTGTCACTGTGTGGTGTGGTTTTTGGGCTGGAGGAATCATTGGACCTTTTTTTTATGAAAATGAGGCAGGTCAAGCGCAAACAGTCAATGGTGCTCGGTATCGTGAAATGATAACCAGTTTTTTCTTGCCTAGAATTGAAGAAATGAATGTGGAGGGCATGTGGTTCCAACAATACGGCGCCACATGTCATACAGCCAGAGAAACAATTCAATTGCTGCATCAGTCATTTCCCGGTCGTGTTATTTTGCGTTTTGGAGATCAGAATTGGCCGCCTAGATCGTGCGATTTAACACCATTAGATTTTTTTCTTTGGGGTTTTTTGAAGTCGATGGTTTACGCGAATAAGCAGACGACGACTCAAGCCTTAAAAGAGGAAATTGGACGCTGCATTAATGAAATACCGCAGCATTCATGCAAAACGGTCATTGAAAATTTCATTAAAAGATCGCGTGCATGCCAGCAAAGCCGCGGCGGCTATCTGCACGATATATTGTTCCATACATAACCTCATTCTGTCTACTTTACGATATAATAAAGTTTCACGATTTTTTTTTTTAATATCTGTGTTTTATTTAAAATTTAAAAATTGCGTTCTTCTTGGGACACCCTTCACAAACAGACGGATATATCAAGAGGCAATAAAATAAAATAAAATTCCCGTTGCTAACTTTGACTTTTATTTTACCAATAGTGTACCTTCATTTCGCATTAAAACCAAGAAAACTAATGGCTGTTACTCAAAAGTAATGCTGCACAATGTTATTAAAAAATGATCCACTCTAATCTTCATTGTATTCATACAATAAATATGGACTAAAATATTGTTTAAAAGGGTGGCATTTAATCTTAAAATTTCTATATAAATTAAGAAAAAAAATATATATTTGCAATGCTCAAAGATGGACTGAAAATATAAAGAGTTTTGATATATCTTGTCCTTACAAGAAAGTACGTGGTTACTTACAAAAAGAAATTAGGAATTAGCGATATGAAGTGTGGTTAAATTTAAGTGAGCTGATTTTGAATAAAACACAAATTATTTAGGAAATTATTGTCATTTCTTTTTATTATGATAATATGATATACATAGATCAATTATGTATGGAACAAAATATCGGCCAAATGGCCGCCGTGAAATCGGCGGCACACCTCCATCCGATGGTCCAAATTTTCGATGACGCTGAGGCATAATTGAGGTTTTATGCCGTTAATGTGCCGAATTATCTCATCCTTTAGCTCTTGAATTTTTGCCGGCTTATCGACGTACACCTTTTCTTTCAAATAACCTCCAAACAAAGAAGTCCAACGGTGTCAAATCACATGATCTTGGCGGCCAATTGTATTTGTCGCGCAAAAGAGCCATTGTTTCGTTAGCTGTGTGGCAAGTGACATCGTCCTGGTGAAACCAGATATCGTGCACATCCATATCCTAAATTTCTGGCTTCAAGAACTCCATTATGATCTCGCGATAGCAAACACCGACGGCGAGTCGATGTTGACGGCTATTCTGCCACACTATGACGATCAACAGCAATGTTTTCCGCAGAACGAACTTGGCGAGCATGCACAGGTGTTTTCTCATTTCCTACAGACCCGATTTATAGAAATATGTGCACAAATATCCCGATTGTGGACACATTTGGTCGATTATGTTGACCAAAAAAATCACATAGTGCATTTTGATTTGAACGCCCATTTTCATAATAAGCCTGAATAACTTTAACGCTTTTCTCGATTGTGTATCTTTCCATTGAGAAATGTCAAATGAAATGCAGAAAAAAAACTTGACGTTTAGGTGTGGTTCACATTCAACATCGACCCTTAAAATTTAACCACCCTTTAGTTTTATTGCAAAAATAAAATAATTCAACAAAATTTAGTCTTCCAACATATTCAGTGTAGGAACTTGTATAAAGACCGTAAAGTAGTAATAAAATATTTTAAATGATTTTCTTTCGATTTGCAATCATATCATCATATTTTCTCTTAATTGTTTAAATGTAAAGAAACATAATAAATTTTATTAGTTGATTATATGGGAATAAAATTGAATAAAATCGATCGGTTTTCACATCGTCAGTATGCAAGCCCCTTTTTGGTTAAAAATGGATGATTGTCTACTTTAAGCAAATTAGATAACTCGAAACAATACAGAATTAAACTATCATCAACGAAATTTAACAATTCTATAATATTTAGTACAGAAACAAGCCAGCCAAAATTTCAGTCTTGGAAGACAACAATACAGCTGCCATTAGTGAGATACCGGACGAAATGCTGAAAAAAGTATGCCAAAATTGGAGGTCACGGATGAACCACCTACGGCAAAACCGCGGTTAACATTTTATGAAATAATCTTTAAAAAGTAAATGGCAGGCATTCATTTATCTCCCCAAATAAATATATCATTCACTTTTAGAAATTTTATTTTTTTTTTTCAATTTTCAAAACCTAAATGCTTAAAAAAATAACCCTAATTTCTCCCAACACTTCGCCATGTAATATTTTGATATTTTGAATGAACAAAGAAAGTTATATCCCTAATATGTATAATAGATTCATCAAATAACTATCGTACAACTTTATTTGAAAGAATTTGATATGTTTTTTGTAAAATATATTGTTTAAAAAAAATTGATACACGTAAGTTTACGAGCAGTTAACTTCACAAAACAACAAGTTAATTAATTTAATTAATTTATATAGTTAATTGTGTTTGAATCAGCGATAGTAAATTCAGTACTTAAATGCTACTTTTTTACTGTACCTTTTTACCCTGGGAGATGCCCAGAATATTGCAAGCTGTAATCAAAGCAAATGGAAAACAAACAAAATTCTAAATTCTTTAAAATTCTTATGTATTTTCTTTAAATTTAAATGATAAAGCAAATTCGTAACATAAAGTTGAAAACATAAAAGACCAACGTGGACAGTTTCTTTTGACGCTGATAATTTCGTTGCTAAATTTCAAAATCAATTTTTTCCATTAGTAGGCCGTTCACTGTGCATTGGGGTTCGATAAGGTATGTATTATTTTGGTTAAATTTCAGTAGCATTATAAAGTCTTGATTTTCAATCTCGGATTGAATAGATCTACAAGAAAAAAAGACATAAACTAATATGTAATCCAAAATTTCCTTCAAAATAGTTTATAAATTGTCCTCAATTTAAATTAAAATTTTATTAAAACTTAGAAAGAGTTTCTTAAAAATTCCTAAGTTTGAGGAAAAACAAAATAGTTTATATACTCAGAAATAGTTCATATTTTTCCTAAGTAATATTTCTTGATTTTAGGAAAAAAAAACAAGTCAATTAAATAAAAATTTATTAATTTTAAGAAAAAACATCTTATTTTTAAGAAATTTGTATACTCAAATGTAATAAAATTAAGTTTATTTCAAAAAAAAAAAAATTAGGACATAATTTACTCCCATTTAGTTCAAAAAATGTGTCTAACTTAAATCGAGAAAGTACTTGAACTTAATGTGTGTTCATTTTTTGTTCGCGAGTAGTAAAATTAACTTAATTTTAGAAAGCCATTTGCAAATTCAGTTTATAAGTCTACCAATTTATAATTTTGAAGAATTGTTTTCTAAAAATTAGCTCAGACAATTAAAACAAAAAGGAATAAATTTTTTCCTATGTAATAATAAAAATTTACTTGGTTTTAGAAACTGATGAACTATTTCTAAGGAAAATTTTATGAAACTTATTTCAGTTAAATTTTAAAAATTTTAATAAAATATTCTATTTTCTAATTTTTTAAAAATAATAAAATTTGGTATAGGGTTTTTTTTTGTTGGAAAGCGTTTAAATTATTTTTAATATTATATTCCAAAAAAAAAAACAATTGATTAAAAACAAACCAGTTATGTTTCCCAATTTTCAAGAAAAAATATATTTAAATAAAAGAAATTAATTTTTGGTTCGTGATTGTGCGTGAGTCAAAAATCTCTCACGTGCCCATCTCTAATCTTAACAGTCTTAAATATTGAACTTAAAGTAGCTTAAAATATATTTAAAAATTTTGTTAGCAAAGGGTAAAAATTTTCGAATTTGCGCTATTATGTAATAAATTTGTTTGTTGACTACAATACAAAATATCGCAGGCACATTTAATACATTACGGCATAATGGCTTTCCTATAATTGACGTAGTGCTTATTAAACTTTATATTTATTTATATATATGTCAATAAAGTTTAAGCTAAAAATGCCATAAAATAAACTTATGACATTTTCCCATGTTCCAATAATAACAAGAAATGTAACTGTGATATTTTGTATTTTTGCAACAATTTCCTTAAATAAGTTAATTTAAGAAGACAAAGGACCCCCAGTGTTCCTTAGCCATATATGCCATGTGTCACTTAGGGCGTCTCTTTTTGTAGTTCTCTCAGGCAGAACCGTTAATTAACTACGAAAAGGATCTGACTTTGTCACAAGTTATTACGTTTCAGGATATCCTGCAGTACATTTTTTTAATTTGTTTACCTTTTTGCTAATCAAATTTAATTTATATTTTAAATATATGAATTTAGTAAAGGGTGTCCCAAGAAGAACGCAATTTTTTAATCTGGCAATATTCGAAGTGTCATTGTTTGACATTTGAACAATTGTTATTGTTTGTTAGTAGAAGGTACGAGGTTAGTAAAAATGGAGCGCTACACGAATGAACAACGCATTCTCATTGTGAAATTGTTTTACCAAAATGGTGAAAGTTTTGCGGCTACAGTTCGCAAATTGCGATCAATTAGGGGTCACAATAATGCTCCAAAAGAGTCAACTGTAAAGAGATTAATGGATAAATTTGCCGAAACTGGGTATGTTAGTGATGTAAAGACAACAACGCGCCATCGACCAGGTCGATCGACCGAAAATGTCGCAGCTGTACGTGATGATGTCGCTCAAACTCCATCCACCTCAATTCGACACCGAGCTCAGCAAATTGGTGTCTCGAAATCCACTTTGCAGCGAATTTTGACGAAAGATTTGCATCTTCATGCATACAAAGTTCAATTGACTCAGGAACTGAAGCCAGCTGACCATGGACAGCGAAGGGAGTTCGTTAATTGGGTATTGGAGAGACAACATGAAAATGCTGATTTTGCCGATAAAATCATCTTCAGTGACGAGGCCCATTTTCATCTTGATGGCTTCGTCAATAGGCAGAATTGTCGCATTTGGGGTGAGGAAAATCCTCGAGTGATTCACGAGAAGCAAATGCATCCTTAACGTGTCACTGTGTGGTGTGGTTTTTGGGCTGGAGGAATCATTGGACCTTTTTTTTATGAAAATGAGGCAGGTCAAGCGCAAACAGTCAATGGTGTTCGGTATCGTGAAATGATAACCAGTTTTTTCTTGCCTAGAATTGAAGAAATTAATGTGGAGGGCATGTGGTTCCAACAAGACGGCGCCACATGTCATACAGCCAGAGAAACAATTCAATTGCTGCATCAGTCATTTCCCGGTCGTGTTATTTCGCGTTTTGGAGATCAGAATTGGCCGCCTAGATCGTGCGATTTAACACCATTAGATTTTTTTCTTTGGGGTTTTTTTTGAAGTCGATGGTTTACGCGAATAAGCCGACGACGACTCAGGCCTTAAAAGAGGAAATTGGACGCTGCATTAATGAAATACCGCAGCATTCATGCAAAACGGTCATTGAAAATTTCATTAAAAGTTCGCGTGCATGCCAGCAAAGCAAAAAGCTTGTTAAGAGCAGTGTCCTCACAAAGCGAAAGTCTTCCGAAAGTGGGAAAATAGCTACTCAATGAGTGTAATGTACTTAAAAAAATATATGGTAAATATATTACCTCTACCATAGAAGCAGGATAAAGATAATTTTCACTTTAAAGAAGTGCTATTTAACTTGTTGTTAGAAAATATATTCTTATTTTTAGGGAGTTAAGTCCTAGTTTTTAGGAAAAAAATTATCTAATGAACTTAAATAAAATAAAATTTTTCTTAAAACTAAGGAAACATTTCCTAACTAACAGTACAATTTTAGATGATGTATGAACTAATTAGGAGGAAATTTACGGTTTTATGCAATTAATTGTAATAGTTACATATGTATTGCCAAAAGAATGAGTTTTTATAGTCAAGCGTTGAAAAGGTATGGCGCGCCGCCTTCGCAGACGTATTACATTTTGATTGCTGCTCTTCAACATATTGAACCTTTTTTTATTTTTCTGGCGACTGGCTATGGCTATACATGAAGAACCGTTAGTTTATATGAGCACGTTATTCTTCCCAAGCGTTGTGCATAATTTGTCGTTCTGATTATCAATGATGGCACACACATTCATATATTGTTAATTTTTAAAAAATCGATTCACATTTCCATTTGTTATCTAAACTCCGCTAAGACGGAGTTTTTGAAAATTTCTTCGGGGAAGGGCAAAAAGGGGGGAAACTGCCTTTCTCGGCCTGCCCCAACCCCTTTAGCTAGAAACTTGAAATTTGATATACGCTTCACTTGGCGTGTTGACTCCTTGCAAAGGTACATTTTAGAATTTTGGCAGTGATGTGGTAAAAAAGGCGAAAAGTCTCCGACTTAACGGCCTGCCCAAACCGTTGGACCTAGGAAGTTAGAATTTGGTATGCAGGCTCGTTTGTCTGTGTAGATATTAGCTTAAATGTGATTTTTGGAAAATCCATCGAGGAGGGGCAGAAAAGGGTAAAATTCTCCTCCTTGACTGCCTGCCAAAACCGCAAGAGCTGGGAAGTGAAAATTTGGTATATTGGTTACTCCTTCGGTGAAGACATCCACCCAAGTGGGATTTTCTTTGTAATTCCAACGGTAAGGGGCAAAAAGGTGAAAATTTTACCCTTTAACGGCCTGCCCAAACCTCTTTCGATATAAATCTGAAATTTGATTTGTGCCTGCTAACTCTTATAAGGAACAATTTAGAATTCTGGCCATTGGCTGGAGCTGGGAAGTTAAAATTTTATAATTGGTTCTTCCTCTGGCGTAGACATTCACTAAGGTCAGATTTTTGAAAATATCTACGGCAGAGGCAAAAATGTAAAAACTAGCCGCTGGCTGCCTACACCGATTTAGCTAGAAATCTGCAATTTAAAATTTTAGCCATGGTAAAAATGGGAGTTCAAAGGGTAAAAATTTGAAATATGTGTTTCCTGGAGGATGGGCTATCTCATTGTAAAGGTACATTTTGAAATTTTGGCCAGGAACATGGTAAAAATTGGGGACTCCGGATAATTATCTGGGGACTACGTGTACTCCCAGGCGTTAGACCGGACAACTCTTTTCTACGCTTACAACGTAACGGACTTTGCCCGCTATAATCAGAAAAGTACAGGAAAAATTTAGTCTCATAAATTCTCTCATTATGTGTAATATTTTTGTTGTTATGTAAGTCCCGAAGATATAATCATATATGGGCATTTCCAGGATCGCGAACGGGACATTCGTACGCACTCAACTTGAAAAAAAATATGAAAACTCAAAATTTTTTTTAACTTTTTATAAATATTTAATAGCATTTTAGTAGAACAATTTTTGAGAACAAAAAGAAAATTATAAAATATGAACGTTCTCCAAATATTTTGGATAAACTTGCGATCGCGAACGGGACAAAAAATGTAAGTCATTTTTTTCGGTGTGTGGTTTTGTTTAAAACTCTGCGAATTTCGTCAGTTTATTAAATGGAGATTATTTTTTAACTAAAGCAGAGATATAAAGATTTTATTTAGCATTTTGTTTTTTTTTTATTATCCTTATTATTATTTTTTTTTTAATATTTTTTTTAGAATCGCGAACGGGACATCGCGAACGGGACAATGATTCCAAAGGCATTTTTTAGGTTTATTTATGGATCAAAATGTTTTAGGTTTGGTTTTTTTAAATGATCTCGGTTATTTTGTTTTGAATTGTAAATATCAAACTATTCCGATCAACGTTCACGGAGAACTAAACACAAATGCTTATTTTCGGTCGCGAACGAGATAGAAGAATGTAGTACAAAGAATCTTTGAATTATACCGTTATTCGGAGTTTGCTTGATCTCTACTGTGGTGTTTTTAAATATTTATTGTTGGTATATTTAGTCTATAAGAAGAATGCAATCGACATGATATGTAACACTTAGAAATAACTCAAGGAAAAATGTCAATTAAAAACGCTAAAACCAAAAAAAGCAAAGCTGCTCTTTGCAGACCACTTTTCTTAAATTACAAATGGTAATATGTATTTAATTAGGTATATTCTTAAAATCCAATGCATTAACCAACTAAATTTTCTCAGAAAAGTCTTTTTTCTTCAACTTTAATATTTTGGTAGCGGTTGACCTTTCTGTGGAAATACCCATATAACAAAATTATACGAACAATGTAATCTATAATAAAATCAGCCATTATGTTTAGCAGTGTGTGGCTGAATGATTAAAGCGGTCGACTACAACTCTGTACGAGTTTAAATCCTCTTCTTTCATGTTTTTTATAGGTTTTTTAATAAATATACTGTTGGATCTAATCTGATACAACTCGATCTTTCATTTTTCGGATCAATTAAAAACTCACTTAATCCCCCAATATATTGCTTGATCTAGTTTTTCGAATCAATTAAGTTCAGCTAGATTTTAAAGAATACAAAATTGGATATGATTTGATATTGCGCCAGATCAATTTTGTTTACTCGGGTAATAGAAACATATTAAACAAATTTTACCACGGTTATAACGAGCCTCGCTTAAAATACGCTATTTTTTTGGTCCCTTGAAGTTCGACATAAATTTTTTACAAAAAAGAAAATCAGTGATAATGAATTGAATTAAATACGAAGTAAAATTACAAAGAAATATACAAAAAACACAAAAGTACTGACTTTCAATATTAGTCAAAAATATTTACCTAAATATTATTTTAAAAACAAACAGTTCTATAGTTAAAATAAATGAAAATTTCATTGTTTTTACGGATTTTGTCAGTTATTTTAATTATTTCAATGTACATATTCAGTAGATTTATAGGAGAAATATATATTATGAGTGTACTTATTCGCTTTTTAAGGGATTGATATATATTCGCATTGAATACAAACCACATTCCTTTTTTGTCACATCCGTAGTGCATTTTAGAACTGAATTTTATCTTTGACTTTAAAAATAGAAAGAAAAAAATGCAACCAAGCCTTTCAATTTCAATTGTACACCAAATCACACATACCAATCATTTCTTTATATCAATTTATTTTCATTAATATCTTAAATAAGGCTGGATTATTCTACTGTAAATGTAATGTGTCGTTTAACAGTCATGTACACACCCACAAAAAAAAACTTTACATAGTAGCCACACACCCATAATACATTTGTAACACCAACTAGAAAGAATTTCCTACACCTTATGACCGTCATAATATTAATTTTTAAATTACTTAGAGTCTGATATTAGTAAATTTATGCTAATGATATATTTATATCATGGGTGTACATATGTACGAGGGTTAATAGACGTTAAAGTGCTTAACACCAATTTTTAGAATTCAAGGATCATTAAAAATTAACTGATTTTATTAAGTGGATGAATATATTTTGGAGTTTTATTTAATGCGTTTTTGTATTTTATCTTAATTTTATCTTTAACGAGCCGTTTAATTTTGAAACTAAATGTAGGGTATTATTCGGGTACTATACTACGTATGTATCTAAAAAATGCCACGTTAATTGTATATTGAAACAGCAGTGATGTCGGTTATTATAAATGCGTTATGGGTGTATGCGTATTAAGATTGCGCAGTGTTTTGTTTTTTTTACTACCAAAATTAATCAGGTGGGGATGCCTTAAGAAAAACTATATCGTTTATGTAAACCGATATTTATAAAGGGTGTCCCAAGAAGAACGCAATTTTTAAATTTAAAATAAAACACAGATATTTAAAAAAAAATCGTGAAACTTTATTATATCGTAAAGTAGACAGAATGAGGTTATGTATGGAACAATATATCGTGCAGATGGCCGCCGCGGCTTTGCTGGCATGCACGCGATCTTTTAATGAAATTTTCAATGACCGTTTTGCATGAATGCTGCGGTATTTCATTAATGCAGCGTTCAATTTCCTCTTTTAAGGCTTGAGTCGTCGTCGGCTTATTCGCGTAAACCATCGACTTCAAAAAACCCCAAAGAAAAAAAATCTAATGGTGTTAAATCGCACGATCTAGGCGGCCAATTCTGATCTCCAAAACGCGAAATAACACGACCGGGAAATGACTGACGCAGCAATTGAATTGTTTCTCTGGCTGTATGACATGTGGCGCCGTCTTGTTGGAACCACATGCCCTCCACATTCATTTCTTCAATTCTAGGCAAGAAAAAACTGGTTATCATTTCACGATACCGAACACCATTGACTGTTTGCGCTTGACCTGCCTCATTTTCATAAAAAAAAGGTCCAATGATTCCTCCAGCCCAAAAACCACACCACACATTGAGGATGCATTTGCTTCTCGTGAATCACTCGAGGATTTTCCTCACCCCAAATGCGACAATTCTGCCTATTGACGAAGCCATCAAGATGAAAATGGGCCTCGTCACTGAAGATGATTTTATCGGCAAAATCAGCATTTTCATGTTGTCTCTCCAATACCCAATTAACGAACTCCCTTCGCTGTCCATGGTCAGCTGGCTTCAGTTTCTGACTCAATTGAACTTTGTATGCATGAAGATGCAAATCTTTCGTCAAAATTCGCTGCAAAGTGGATTTGGAGACACCAATTTGCTGAGCTCGGTGTCGAATTGAGGTGGATGGAGTTTGAGCGACATCATCACGTACAGCTGCGACATTTTCGGTCGATCGACCTGGTCGATGGCGCGTTGTTGTCTTGTATGTATGTAGGGTATTATTCGGGTACTATACTACGTATGTATCTAAAAAATGCCACGTTAATTGTATATTGAAACAGCAGTGATGTCGGTTATTATAAATACGTTATGGGTGTATGCGTATTAAGATTGCGCAGTGTTTTTTTTTACTACCAAAATTAATCAGGTGGGGATGCCTTAAGAAAAACTATATCGTTTATGTAAACCGATATTTATATATATTGCTTTGAAGATATAATACAGCAATGTCGTTTACGTATGATATATTTATCTATTTTATTTACTTAGGGTTTCTTTCTGATCAGCTGTTTTACCTTGTTTATATTTACGGATGGGTAATCTAAGCTAAAGTACATAATATCCGCTTGAAAACAATAACAATTGTGTAGACAGTTATTCGGTTCGATTTAGTAGTTGTGTATAGTTTCGATTAACACCCTGCAAACATTTGGATTTTATCGTCATAAGAAAATAAAAGATGTATTAGAAATATCGCAAAGCCATAATGCACGATGTTAATTGAAAATAAACTAAAAGTTTTCAGAGAATTATCTCTATGTTTAACGACAAATATGTGTGAAATAAAATATCGACCAAATGCTCGCCACGGCTTCGGTGGCATACCTCTATCCGATGGTCCATATGTACATCTTTAGCGACGAGGCACACTTTCATATCAGGGTATTGGTTAAGAAGCAGAGTTGCCGCATTTGATAAAATGAGAATCCACGAGTGATTGTTGAAAAGCCGATGTATCCACAAAGTGCGCCTGTTTGGTGCGGTTTATGGGCTTGTGGCGTAAGCGGGCCGTACTTCTTCCAAAATAATATCGGCATAGCAGTTACCGTGAATGGTGTTCGCTATCGCTAGATGATAACGGACTTCTTCTGGCCAGAAATTGAGGATATGGACCTGAACGATATGTGGTTCCAACAGGATGGTGCCATTTGTCACACAACCAACGACACAATTGCTCTTTTACGCGAGAAATTCAATGGTCATGTTATCTAATGTTAATTGGCCGCCACGATCATGTGATTTGACACCGTTGAGCTTCTTACTTTGGGGATATTTAAAAGAAAAAGTGTATGTCAATAAGCCAAGAACCATTTAAGAGCTAAAGGATGAGAGAATTTGGCACGTTAACGACATTGAACCTCAATTATGTCTCAGAGTCATTGAAAATACACTCACCAAAAAAAGTCTGTAATGGCAACTGAAAATTTTGCTGTTATTACGAGAAATTTTGCTAATTTGAGCCCAGCGGTATTTTTTACTAATCTTAGCAACACATGCCTGCTGAGGTGTAGTACAATGAAATTAGTAGAAAAATTAGTAGCCGCTACTAAATTTTAGTAAACTTTTTGTAATGTAGAATTTAAAATCTGTTTGCTAAAATCAAGAAATAAAATAACTAAAATATAATTAATATTAGTACAAAATTTTAAATTTATTTTTTTTATCGAGCATCAAAATTTTTTTATTTTCTTTTTTTTTAAATAATATTTTTGACAAAATTAAAAAAAAAATCAAAGACTTAAAAACCTTAAAAATTTTTACAACATAAACGAATTTATCATTTTATTTTAATTTAATTTGGTAATTTCTGTTTTAAAAAATATTGAAGTCAATTTTTTTTTACTTTTAAGGTCAAAGTTTAATTGTTTCTATTTTTGTCCTATTTTTAGACATGAATCGGTATATTCACTTCCGAATTCTTTTTTAATTTATGTAACATTTTAGAGCAATTTAAGTCTGTAGGTGTAAGTTTTAATTAGAAATAACATTTCCTTTAATTTCCACTTTTTTAAAATTAGTATTTTTTTTTTTTTGTTAGTTTTAGCAAATCGGTTTTGAAAAATTTGTAAAATGATTTCTGAAATTAGCAAGAAAAATGTTTAAATATTCTGTAAAATTTCTGTAAATTGTAAAATGTAAAAAGATCTACTAAAAATCAGTACAAAAATAGTAAGGTGGGATTGAAAACAGTTTAAAAATTTTTCTACTAACTTTTTTTTTTCTGTGTGTATGGACCATTGGATAGAGGTATGCCACCGAAGCCGTGGCGAGCATTTGGCCGATATTTTGTTTCACACATAATTGTCATAGATCCTTCTATCATAATAAAAAATATTAATATAACACTCTGAAAACTTTTTGTTTTATTTACAATTAACATCGTGTATTATGGTTGGACCACCCTTTATGTTACAAATGATAATTTGGCGATAACATATGTAATGAAATTTCTCAGACTTATCTTTCGGTTAACAGTTTCTTTAGACGAAAAAAATGTCCGAAATATTATTATTGGCGCAATATGATGGGCAAATCTTCTTGGTATTGCCATGTTTGCTGGGTAGATATTATTATTATTATTATTTTATTATTACATCAACTATTTTCAAGTGCATATACTACTTACGATACGAAATTATATCAAACAAATATTATATAAGAAAGTGTTCTACACAAAATAACAATTTTCCTTGCGATCGTATTCAATTTATAATTTTATCACAAGCTAACAAAGTTTCTAGCTGTCACCTTATAATTATGGCACACGTGCCGGTAAAATGATAACAAATTATACAAAATGTCAAGTCATATTTTTTTATAGGCGTAGAACAATTTCTTAAATTTTAATTTATTTAATTTCAAGTTATTAAAATTAATACAAAATATAATTTAATTTTTAAGGTTGTTATAAATAATTTGACTCTCTTAAGATCTAACAAGGGAATCCCCCAACCTTAACCAGGCAATTTAAATGAAACTGGGATATGTGATATGTGAAATATGAAATTGTGAGTTTTTTTCTGCCGTTAATGGATAAAGCTAACTTCTCATAAATATTACTGCATACATATATTGATAGATTCGTCGAAAAATGCGCAAATTTCATATATTATGAAGATGTAGATTTTAATGCGTTCCGACTTATTGTTATGTAGTGATGTGTAAAGAAGATAAGTCCAAATTCGTTAAAATAGTAGAGAGTTAGTGAAGAGTATTCATTCTCTGACAATGGATATGTAAAGTTTTAGCTAGAAAGAAATAAGCGCGTGGATACACTTTCTAAGTTTTATAGGAAGACGAACCCGGTTCAACAAATTTCATATTGTTTCTTGTTCTATGGAAAACCCTAGAGGAAGAAAAACCACCCTGATGGACAAACCAGCTCTGCAACAAGCCCAAAACTTAAAGAGCTGACGCGGATTGTTCCACTTAAAAGTTCTAGCTGAATGTTAATAGGAGGGGATTAAGGCAGCGATGTTTGGAGTCACTTGTTCTTACAGCGACAGTGGGGCCTGGGACGAAAAATATTGGGCCTCAGTAATAAGTCTTAGAACATCTGATGGAGACTTGGAGAAATAGTTCAAACTTATAAGTTCATACCCCTGTTATGTTAATTTATTTTGGTGAAGTTTAATTCTATGGAAGGACGTTGCGATATAAATGTGTGGTAAGAAAACCCATATATTGTATTTTTTCTAAATTGTTGTTGCCCTCACTGGTGATCGAACCCGCAACGTTCTGTGTAACAGTCCAACGCGCTAACCATTACACCACAACGCCTACTATCTATCTAAGAAATTAATTTTTCATTGATTCCAAAGTATAGTTTAGTTCTGATTTTCCTCTTCTAAGGCAGTTCTTTTTCACAAATTTCAATGAAATTTAACTTATTTTAAAAACATCGGGGTAACTTATTTTAAAAACATCCAAAATTTGATACTTATAACTACGATTTAAGTTTAAGAGATTTGTTTTAATCTTTTACTTACAATTTACCAGATTTTAAACGCTTAAAAAATTTATTGTAAATGGTGGTTAAACTTTAAGGGCCGATGTTGATTTTGAATAAAACACAAATTATTTAGGAAATTATTGTCATTTCTTTTTATTATGATAATATGGTATGGTTCAATTATGTATGGAAAAAAATATCGGCCAAATGGCCGCCGCGACCTCGGCAGCACACCTCCATCCGATGGTCCAAATTTTTGATGACGCTGAGGCATAATTGAGGTTCTATGCCGTTAATGTGCCGAATTATCTCATCCTTTAGCTCTTGAATTGTTGCTGGCTTATTGACGTACACCTTTTCTTTCAAATAACCTCCAAACAAAGAAGTCCAACGGTGTCAAATCACATGATCGTGGCGGCCATTTATCATCTCACGATAGCGAACACCATTCACAGTAACTGCCTGACCTGCTCCATTTTGGAAAAAATACGGCCCGATGATGCTGCCAGCCAAACAGTCATTCTTTGTGGGTGCATTAGTTTTTCGACAATCACTCTTGGATTATCATTCGCCCAAATGCGGCAATTCTGCTTATTGACGAATCCACTGAGATGAAAATGTCACTGAAGATGATTTTCTTCGAAAATTGATCATCCACTATTGCAATTTCTTGCCACCATTCTGACCATTGACGACGTTTGGAATGGTCAAGAGGCTTTAGTTCTTGAGACAATTGCACCTTGTAAGCGTGTAAATGCAAGTCTTTGTGTATAATGTTCATCAACGACGAGCGTGAGAGGTGCGGTTGTTGGGCACGACGACGAGTTGAGGTGAACGGCTTTTCAGCCACACTATCGCGAACAGCAGCAATATTTTCTGCAGTACGAGCTGTACAAGCATGCACTGGTGTTTTCAAATCTCCTACAGACCCGATTTGCTCAAATTTTTGAACGATTTTTCCGATTTTACGCACATTTGGACGATTAAATTGACCGAAAAAATCACGAAGGGCACGATATGCATTTGTGATTTGAACGCCCATTTTCATAATAAGCCTGAATAACTTTAACGCATTGCTCGATTGTATATCTTTCCATGGTTCAAATTGAGTTAGTCTGAAATTGAGAAATGTCAAATGAAATGCAGAAAAAAACTTGACGTTTAGATGTGGTTCACATTCAACATCGGCCCTTAAAATTTAACCAAGAATTTCGAATAAAGTATATTAATAAATAAGGCCCGATCACTGAGTGTCCCGTTATAATCTAACCAAGAGTCAAACTCAATCTTTATATGGGAAACACCAAAATATGTGCCAGTTAAATTCCCAGGTAGGAGCTAACGGAAGATTGTGAAAATGAGGCTAAGGCTCGATTACTGATGTCTTATGTTAAAATCGTTCACTTTTGCTTTTTCTCTTCTTTTACAATTTTTTTTTTTGCTGGGCTATTAGCATTACGTACTACACCCTCAGATTAGATATAAGAAAACGATCGATATCAAAATGGATTGACAATGGTGGTGCCTACAAAGTGATTATGGATGCCGTTGATTATCCACTAAGTTTGGACTCTGGTATCTGAAAGGTCGTCTCTTTGCTATCCATATACCATCCAATTATTCTTGAGCGGTAGGTGCACTGCCAATGAAACGTGACGTCAACTTTTAAACGGACGGATTAAGGCTTGATAATCATGAGAGCTTTGTGGTCGATTTCAATGAGCTTTGTACTTATGAGATTAGCTCGAAGTTTGCCGGATCTCTGCAGTGTTTTTCAGGCTGAAGTGATGACATTAGGAGAGGTTGTCGTTAGCTTAAGTGTAATTTTCTGCCTACGAGAAATGTCAGCATTTTATCTGATAGAAAGACCGCGATCAATGCGGCCAATGCCTCGGACTACGGTTACTGCTCATAACTGTCGCACATCCTTAAATGATATGGCCAAGCTATTTAATTTTTAACACTTATGGGTTACAGAGACCTGCTTACAGTTTCCTGCGGAATTTTTTAATCTCAGTTTTGCCCTGGCAACTTGCAAAGTAATCAATAAACATAATATAGTATTTGAAATTATTATGAGAATTATGACCCTGATCCTATGCTTTAGGATTAGGACCCAAAATGTTTGAGGTCATAGTCCGAATTTCCATTGTGGGGTAATATGCCAAATATTTTTGGACCTAATCCCAAAAAGCAAAAATAGGCATGATGTTAATTGTGGTGTCATCGGTTTTTGTGTCTCCTTTAAACTTTTTAATATTGGACTTAACCCCTTTTCACACAACGGCAACGAAATTTTTTGTTTAACAAACATTTATTGGCTTAAATTTTTTATTATTTATTATCATTACTCGTAAATTTATTATTTATAATCTTGTGGTATTTATGCATGTTTTAAGACTTTTACTGCTGAAAAAATAAAAAAAATAAGTTATTAATATTAAATCACATTTGTCTGTTACTTACCTGTCACATAAAAAAAAATAATTATATTGTGGTTTTTTTAAGCTGCGAATTTGTTATTTAAAAAAAATATGACAAATAATAACTTTTTTTTTAATTTAAATGAATTTTAATCAAATCATTATAAGCCAAAATGATAAGATTCTTGCAGGATTATGTTGCAATCCTGATTTTTGTTGCTATCAATACTATTTACATAATGAACTCTAAATAACATATTTTTCGTTTCTTTTTCAAATTTGTATCTAGGCGTTTAGTATGAACGTAGTATAAGAAAATAAAACAAGTAAAAAAGGGCTAAATTCGGCTGTGCTGAATCTTTGAATACCCTCCACCAATATCCTAAAAAGATGTTCTCTACTGTTTTTAATACAAATAATATAAGAAAACTTTTGAAGTAAAATTATGTAGGTGAAAAAATTTTTTGAGGTTAAAAAGTTTTTTAGATGTGAAAAGAACTTTTTTGGAAGAACAAAAATTTAAAGGTGAAAAAAAATTTTTGAGGTGAAAAAATTTTTTGTTGTGAAAAAAATTTTAGTGGTGAAAAAATGTTTGAGGTGAATACAAAATATTTACTGCTAAGCGACTGGTGAAAAAATATGAGAAAATATGTTATGTACCAGTCGCTACTATGAAATTGTACTAAATTTGTATGGGCAATTTAGAGGCACCTTTAATTTTCACTAGTTTTTTTAACCATGGACTGCACAAAAAAAAATTTAAAGCATAGTTTTTGTCAAATACTCAATTTTGTTCCGGCTACTGGCGACTAGCTCTGCAGCTGAATATGCCTAATGGAGAGAATGTACCATATATGGTGGAGGGTATAAATATACAATGAATTCAAATATTTCTTTAAGAAAAACTAAATATTTTTACATTATTTGACACTTTTTCTTAATATTTAAAAAAATATATCTAATCGAACAGTGCTAATGAATTCTTAGAAATATAAACAAAAATAGCAAAGCCACTACTTGTATTTCACAACTGAAATTTTATCTATTAGAAGTAAACTCGTACTAGAAAAGATTAGCGGTAAAAAAATAATCACAGTGGGTTTTTTTAAATAATTGATAATAATTTCACAATTCTTTAACTTCTGCTACTGTACAGTCCATTTATACTTTAATCACATGAAAGAAATTTTAGTTTTTTTTTAAGATTTTTGCTTTATCTTTTGTATTATCAATTTGAGGAGATAAATTATAAACACTTTTAATTATCCCTTAAAAGTCAGGGTTTAAAACTTTACTGTTACGCACGGAACTTTTTGATATTTTTGCTATCGAAGAACTTCCGCGAACAGGATCTGTAATGGAGGAAATGTAAACAAAACAATTCAAATAATAATTTATTCATTTATTTGTATGAAAATGTATTTTTAGTTTGGTTCGAGATCATAGAAAAAAAATTCTTTTTTTTTCAAATGAAAAACTTTCTTATTTTTATTTTGTAATCATGGAGAATACACAGTAAAAGCTATTAGATACAAGCTGAATGTAATGTATTTTCTGGTCCGCTACTACCTTCATCAACATTCTTCGTGCCCTTGAAAGTGTCAATTATAAATATATCTATTTAACACACAAATCAACGGAAAAAGCTATTTAGGCTAACATACAGTTGATTTTTATTATTAAGTTTAGATTAAATTTTTTTACAATTTTTGTGTTTTTTACATTCTCCTTTTATTACCGTATGTTCAAATTAGCTATTAGCTAATATTAAAATTGTTTTTTTTAAGGTATGTTTAAACAATTCTTTTTTAACCGTACCAAGTTATATTTTAATAGTGAAGTTTATATTTTAAAGGACACGAATAATGTTGATGAAGGTCATAGCGGACCAGAAAATGCATTCCATTCAGCTTGTGTCTAATAACTTTTTCTGTCTATTTCTATATTTCTATATTAAAAAGATCAACTATAAAATATAAACTTCACTACTAATTTTATTTATTAATTTTACTAATTTAAAAAAATTAAGAATTAGCACAATAAAAATGTGTATTTCTCAAAAAGTTGAAGAAATTCGATGCTAACGGAGTCCAAATTCGTGCAGTCGTGATCGAAATAAATTCGTATTGCGAATAAAATCGATAGTTCAAAATTTGCTGATAATGGAACTCGGCGACAGCTCAGTCTGATAGCGAGAGTAATTTTAATGTCACAAAAAGTCAAATGCCTAACAACGGTGGCCCATTAAGTTTTTTTTTTTTTTTATTTTAAACAGAAGTATTCGAAAATCTTCATTTTATCATCAGTTAAAATTAATTAACAACTGTCCATCATAGTTCGTGTCGCGTGTCTTTTATGAGTGGTAATCTAAACTTTTCATGACTCAATATAAACAAAAATTTCGTAATTTAAGTAAACTTATAAATAGAGAAAAATATAAATTTCACGTGAGCTTAAAAACAATTCTGATCATATGCCTCATGAAATGTTTGTCATAATCATATCGCACGTACGACTCAAATGGAAAACCACCCAAGTTAATAACGATTAAATAAATAATTAAATGACTGATTGTACAAAATATTAAACAAACAAAATCACATGAGATCGAATAATAGAAATCATCGCACAATCACGCATATTGGCATTCAGATCAGAGATGGAATATCAAGTAGGTTGGTACTTTTATCAGTACCATTTTGCATGCAAAAGTTCCGCAGTAACTCCGCTAGCAACTAATAAGCAAAGTACTTCAATCTGAAAACTCAAATTATAATGAAAATCTGATATGTGATAGAAATCTAAGGCACCTCTAAGTTTCCAGGAATTAGTTCACTTATCTCGGCAGCACAATTCCAATAGAAATAACGATAAAACCTTGAGCTAAATATCCTACTGTCATTAATGCATGACGACGCACACCTTTGTTTGTACACGGTCCAAAAGCCATAAAATATTCTTTTACCATACTGCATGAATTTAAAAGTACGTGGCCTCACATAGAGATGGCGTGACAAGTGTCAATATTTTTTGTTTATTCAGTAGGACCAACTGTTAGAAAAAATGTTTAAAAATTTCATTAATTAGAAAAAGTTACCGTTATAAAAATTATAATGTTTTTGAAGTTTGGGGGAAAAAATGGATTGCAAAGTTTTGTCCATGTAGGAAATGTTGATACTGAAACTGTACTGATTCACTATTGCTTTTGTCACCAGTACTACTGCCGCGTTCTGCTATAGAAATTTAACACGTGCATTGCGAATCTACACAACTATTGACTAGGTGTTGACATTGGAAATTTTTACTTGATTTCCACACTAGGAAGGCAATAAGATTAAACAGGTGCATTTATTTTCTTAAATTAGATATTTTATTAATAATTTTTTTTTATAAGTTTCATCAAAGTAAAAAAAAAAGTTCTTGCAAATTTATTTTGGAGTAGACAAATCTTCAAAAGACTGCGAAAAATCATCCAAAATCATCATCAGGCTCCACAAAATCTCTAGAGTTGCAATTTTCACTAAAAATTGTTGCCTCTTTCTTGTTATTTTTATTTTTATACAAAATTGATTGTTTTTTCACAAGTTTTTTGTAATTTCTTTTGCTCATTTTATATTTTGTTCAAATTTGTATATTTAACAATTAAATTTATTTTTCTTTATATTTTTATTAAAAACTTTAATTTTGAATGCAGCTATGCACATGTATTTTCAACAAAATAAAACAATAAAAAATCAAGAACAAGCACAACTTTGTAGCTGCAAAAAGGAATGTAAAAGGTGTAGATGCTTTGTGGACATGTCACCAAAAAGTCACCCGAAATAGTCGACAAAAGTGGTGACTTGTAGACACTTGATCCGAGGCTTCCTACAGGGGTGTTTTGCTTAAACATTGCTTCTTGGTGGGAAAAAATAATGTCCAAGCCAAAGAATAGATTGATAAACGTTATGGTGAATCTTCGCCATCATATTCAATGGAAGATGGTATTCCGAATTTAAACGCGGTTGTATGAGCACAAATGATGCATATCGTCCTGGTCGTCCAAATGGGGCAGTTACCGAAGAAAACGTAAGAAAATTGCATCAGATTGTATTGGATGATCGAAAGATTAAAATGAGTGAGATTGCTGGCATTTTAAAGTTATTAACAGATCGAGTTCGGCATTCGGAATGGCTGCCGCATTTTTAAGAGCTGAACAAAAGCTGAAACGTGTTCATGATTCAAAGTATGAGACGTTTGAAGTAAATTCAACAGAATTTTTACGTCGATTTACAACAATGGATGAGGCGTGGATTCATTATACAACACCGGAGTCCAATAGGCAGCCGAACGGAGTCCAATAGAAAGCCGACCAACACGCAAAGAAAAAACATGGTTGGGAGAATCATATTCGAAGAGCATCATATATTTTTGGGATTATGATTCTGCCAACCATAATCATACTATATTATGGTTATCACATTATGATAGTAAAATATCCATAATTTTACCATAATATGAACCCCACAGTTATATTAAGATCCAAAAATTACCATATTATGATTCTAAATAAACATATGATTTAAAATTTATCATAATCATAGTATGCTCAAAATGTTATTACATTATGGTCCCCATAACTATATTTTGATTTCAGGATTATCATAATATGATCCATATAAAATCTTTATATAGAATCTTTTTGACAATGAACTGAATATTGTAAATAATATTACATGTATAAGGAATTTTCGAAAAAAAACCCTCAAAAAATTCTTCTAAAGTTAAAAAAAAAATAAACTGGATCTTAAAAAGTCAATTGATGAAATGTTTTAAATCCATATGAAATGTATTTTCTACCCATCTGATATTTGTCCAGTTTAAGTAAACAATATATGATTGTTTTTTTTTTAAGACATTTTGGTTTTTATGAAAACAAGACAAAACTCGTATTAGCACTGTAAATGTTAAAGTCATGTTTTTTTGATGTTTAATTATTCATTGACTGTTGCCAGCATGGTTGCATTTTTGGTTTTTTTTAACATTTAATAATTAATTTATATAAAATTTTATATTAATAATTAAAATTCTTTTCTTTCATCTCCACCTTTTATACACAAACAACACACATACAAAGATTTGTCATTTAAATAAAAACTAAACAAATCTCTAATGAACGAAGACTTTTATATATGTACCTCTATTGACGATGATTTTGTGTGAGCTTCAATAGCTCAGTTGTCTTGACGCTATGTCACAAATACTTTTTTTCTCTAAGGCCGCGGGTTCGAATCTCGGTCAGGTCAATTCACTTTTTTTTGTACATTTTTTTTTATTTTCTTAAGATTTTTTTTGTTTATTTTTTGTTTTTTTTTTTTTACATTTAATAATTAGTTTAAATAAAATTTTATATTAATAATTAAATAATCCATAAATAGGCTAAAAACATCAAAATTTTTATAAAAACCCTCTTTTTTTTTTGTTCCGATTTAAAAGAATTTATAAAAAGATTTTTAAACCATTTTATTTCTCACATATTAAGAAAATTTTATACATAATTTACCTTTGAGTGCAACTATTTTAGGTCATAACTTATAATAATTTATAAAAAAAATTATAAACTATTTTCCTTCAAATTTTTAAAATTAAGCTAAAGAAATTAAAAATATTTTTAATAAAAAAGCGAAATAAAATCCCAAATGCAAATTTGCCAGCTAAATCAAACTATTTTGTTTAAATAAAACACATGCAGTTGTAGTGATTTCTTTTAACGATTTGTTGAAATTCTTTTCTTTCACCTCTTCACCTTTTATATACAAACAACAAACACTATTCTAGAGCTGTATTATGACCTATGGATACATACGTCTTATATAGCAAAAGATCGAAAATCTTTAGTATAACATATTTGCTGAAAAACTCGGAAATATCGGTTCAGATACAAAAAAGTTATGCCCAAAACATAAATTTTTTTAAAATACCTATTTTCTGGAACCATAAATCTTCCCGAGTCCAAGTTTTATCTCCAAACTAAATGGTTAATTTCCTCTTAAAGGCGTCCGTATATAAACCTGTCCATTTCATATATGTCCATATATAAACTTCAGTTTTTTCCCAACCATGGTGAAGGGTATATAAGATTCGGCATAGCCGAATTTAGCCGCTCTTACTTGTTTTTTATTGTATTTCATTTCAACATTTTATTTATTGGTTTTAATATTTTTTAATATAATATTTTAAAAATTAATATAAAACTATATTCATATCAAATGAATAGAGATTAAGTTTGTAAATTGGGTAAAACTAGGTACGTTAGTAATTTGAACGTTTAAATATGTAAAAAGAAAATCTATTTTTCACTTCTAAAATAATATTTTAGAAATAATATGCAATTAATATGTTTCGTTTTAAGACGATTTTTTTGTTTGCTATTGATAAATCTAGAAGTGGAAAATACAGACAATTATATAAATTGTCCAACTTTTCAGTTCTTTTGTCGCATTTGTCAAGGTATATGAAATCATCATATAATGATGAATGATTTTGTACGGTCTCTTTTTTAGGATTTTGAATACTGTTTATTGTGTTATTTAGATCAGAAATTAAACTATTTGAATTTGGAATATCCAAAGTTCTAAATCTTCATAACCAAATAAACGACTATAAAAGTGTTCGGAAAAAATAAAAGAGACCAAGTAACCCAGTTGGTGATGTAATTAAAAAAACCGGTTAACCGAACAAAAAAGACCGGTTTTCGGTTTTCTTCGAATTTACAAAATATTCGAAACCGATCGGTTTAAAAAAAAAAAGAAACCGGTTGACCGGTTTTCGGTTTCGGTTTTTGAATACTCTATTCAATATCCACTTTTTTAAAGTTAGTAAATTTTTTTGCTAATTTTAGCAAATCGGTTTTCAAAAATTTGTAAATGATTTCTGAAATTAGCCACAAAAATTTGAAAATATTCTGTAAAAATTCTATATTTTCTAAAATGTAAATAGCAAATAGATTTGCTAAATAATATTTTTTATTTTACTAAAATTCAGTACAAAAATAGTAGAGTGGGATTAAAAACCGTTTACACGCAGAGAAAAAACATGGTTGCAACATGATCACTGCTACTATATTGTGCTTGCTGCAATCGGGTATGGTTGTCACAACCATCATTATTATAGTAAATATTGTCGCTACCATCATTATTATAGTAAATATTTCACTATTTTATGATTGCCACCTTCTATTTTATAACATGATTGGGTGTAACCATACTGTGGTAACAAAAATTCTGACTATGAATAAAATATGACAATTATGCAACCATGCTGGCAACAGTCAATGAATAATTAAACATCAAAAAAACATGACTTTAACATTTACAGTGCTAATACGAGTTTTGTCTTGTTTTCATAAAAACCAAAATGTCTTAAAAAAAACAATCATATATTGTTTACTACAATTGGACAAATATCAGATGGGTAGAAAATACATTTCATATGGATTTAAAACATTTCATCAATTGACTTTTTAAGATCCAGTTTATTTTTTTTTTAACTTTAGAAGAATTTTTTGATGGTTTTTTCGAAAATTCCTTATACATGTAATATTATTTACAATATTCAGTTCATTGTCAAAAAGATTCTATATAAAGATTTTATATGGATCATATTATGATAATCCTGAAATCATAATATAGTTATGGGGACCATAATGTAATAACATTTTGAGCATACTATGATTATGATAAATTTTAAATCATATGTTTATTTAGAATCATAATATGGTAATTTTTGGATCTTAATATAACTGTGGGGTTCATATTATGGTAAAATTATGGATATTTTATTATCATAATGTGATAACCATAATATAGTACGATTATGGTTGGCAGAATCATAATCCCAAAAATATATGATGCTCTTCGAATATGATTCTCCCAACCATGTTTTTTCTTTGCGTGTACAAATTTTTCTACTAACTATTTTTTCTCAGTGTATTTAGTACATTTTTTTTTAAAGTTTACTTAAATTTAGTAGCGGCTACTAATTTTTTCTACTAATTTTTTTGTACTACACGTCAGCAGACATGTGTTGCTAAGATTAGCAAAAAATACCACTGGACTCAAATTAGCAAAATTTCCCGTAATAACAGAAAAATTCTTCACTGCCATTACAGACTTTTTTCGGTGATTGTAGGTATTTTTAAGTATTAAGTACTCGAAAAAACGATCGATATTGAGTATTAACACCCAAAGCTTTCACAGCTCTAGTCAGATTTTGAGATTTCCTAATTATTATGTAGGTCATCCCAAAATCTGACTAAAAATCAGATTTGTATTTGGTATTTGTGTTAAGTTTTGGGCTTTGGTATGTTCTGACTTATGTAGTTAAATTTTATGGTCAACATTTTTGTAGAACATTTCATTCCCGCACTCCCCCGCACTTTGTTAGAATAGAGCCAAAAACTACAGTTATGTCAGGGAGTTTTATTACAAAATAAATAAAATAAAAAAAATGAAAGGTAGAAATTATGGTAAATTTAATTTGAATATCCAAATTAGGAAAATAAGTGCCACCCTAGTGCAGTGCAGATAACACATTTTTTTTTTTTTTTTTTGCAATTAAGATAGTTAAAATGCCAACAATCGAATTCATAAATAATAAAATGAATGAAATGTTAAACGCGTGCAAGAAGTTCAAATATTTGTATTTACTTTCTTAATTATACATGAATTTAAATAAATATTTATAGAGGTGTCCCTTAAATTATGAATTATAGATTATCAATGATGATAAGCCCCAGATTTCTGCGAATGTTTGAATTTAAAAAAAATATATATTAAGACTTTTTTTATTTCAGAAAATTATGCTAAAGTGCACCGACTTTTTCACATACAGCTTTATTTTGTTTTTAAGTGCATAAAATTCCTGGTCTTATGTATAAAAAGTTTTGATGTAGATGGAAGAGTTTTTATTATTGCCACTCAATTTTTTTCTTTTATAAATTTCAAAATTTTTTTAATCTTAAATTTTTTTCGATCTCGAATCCGAAAATTTATAAATAAAATTAAAACTTACTGATCGACATAATGCAAATTAAATTAACATACCGAGCATAGGGTACGATGTAATGCAAAATCTAATGTGTTTGTGGAAAACATTTGTATACATGCCAGATTCCCAATTCATTCCCAGAAATGGAAACATTGGCAGTTGGATTGCCAATTGGTTTGAAAATTAAGGCTGGTATATAAAAGGCTCATTTGTATGGGTAATCATTACACTCAGAATATTATGTAGTTTACTGTTTGTAGTTTAATAAAAAAGTTTACCATTCCATTTAAAAATAAAGGAAAATAAATTTATTTTTCACAGATATATATATTTTAAATTTTTTATACTTTTGTTCGAAATAATTTACTATCATTTACCAATTTTTTTCAGTTCCATTTATTTTTTTTTTCATTTGTTTGAAATTTAATAAAAATTTACCCACAAAACGAAAATTTACATTACAGTTGTTTCAAATTCAAATTGTGTTTGCTGCTTGTTTCCAAAAAAAAAAAAATATTCAAAAAACTCCAATTTGTTTTTTATTTAAATTCTTTGTTTATATACAAAGTTATTTGAATTAAAATTACAAGAATTTCATAAACTCACATACACACAGAAACACATTCACACAAAATGTGTCTATATTCATGCATACATACATTTTGTAGATTAAAATAAAAAAAAACACAAAAAACAGAAACAATTTCAAATAAATGATAAAATCATTTACTTTTTAAGAAATTGGTACTGATGTGTCAGTTGTTTAAACGACATTTAAGAATAAATAACAAAAGCTATTTGGTTTAAATGAAAATTAAGTAAACCGGTTTTTAAATGAAATATAATTTCTTGTAAATATCATTTTTAATTATTTTAACTTACAAACTATTTTAAGTGTATAAATATCAGTGACAAAGTAATTTTGCAAATCACTTTTCCTCTGAGTGGTTCAAAATAAGGCTGACGATGCACTGCTCTAGCGCTAATCCTCATATTTTTTTCATCTTCTCTTACATTAATAGACAAATATTGTTTTTTATTTCATAGTTACATTTAATTATGATCTTGAACCCAAAAAATTTTGATATTAACTTAATTTTTTTTTTATATTTTTAAAGTCGGTGCAAAACATACTTTCATTGAGTATAATTATCAAAGAAATATTTTTAAAGCAAAAATAACCGGATTAACATTTATTCAAAAACAAACAAAAAAATGTTATATTTTAAATTCGTACATTTAAGATGCGTACAAAACCCGACAATTTATAATTTCAGGGACAACATCTATTACTTTAGTTAATATCTTTTGTGTGTTTTTTATGCTAACAAAGAAATTTTAATAAAAATCGAAAATATTTAACGGATCTATTAGCACAAGTTAACATAAGTCTTAAGTTGATCTATAAAAAATATGAAATTATTGCCAACTAACGTGATTTTGCAAGTTCCAGTGAGCTTTCACTCTTGTTATCTAATTGTTAATTTATTTTTAATTATAAAAAAATCTTCCAACATTTTGGTTATTCTTATCGTAGTTTTAGTGAGGTGTTTGACTTTAATTTAAACACAAAAATTAAGTTTTTTTATAGAAACTACAAATAACCACTTTGACCACATAACAATGTTATCAATCACAGTCTACAAATAGCAGGAAAAAAATAATTCAAAATAATTGTGTGAGAAAAATGTTATTTTCATAAATTGGCGCCGATTCAGCAATCAGTGTTGTCTCATTTATTACTGATCATTATTTTGTTTTTAACCTGTTGCTGTAATTTTTTAATCTTTTTCGTGGCAATTTGAATTTCCCCACAACAAGGGGTGTTTACTGTACAAGTTAGATGGCCCAAAATGTAACTCTTTATTAAAAGATTTTATATCTTTGGCAGTTTTGGTTTCATATTTGTGAATTAAACAGATACAGGTCCTCCACAGGGAGGAATTTTATTTCCTCTTTTGTGGGTTACCACAATTCACGGTCTTTTAAGGACTTTAACCAATAAAGAATTCGAGCCCGTCTGCTACGCAGATAAAGGATTCGAATAATTTATGTAAGAGGGCCTCTAGGGCTCTTAATTTATGTAATGACTGGGCGACATCTAGGGGACTGAATGTTAACCCGGAGAAGTTTGTCTGTTCAATAAAAAAAGGAGACGGGGTACGATTACCCCTCCTGTTTTCCAGGGTTGGAACATTGTGTACCTGGGAGTTATTCTGGATAGACAACTCTGTTATGGTCACATCGAGAGTAGGCCCTGTGGTAAAAGGACCTATCCCAGGACACGTCACGTGAGCTGTAACATGGGCTTGACTTAGGAGGGGTCAATTTCCCTCTGTGACATGTCACAGGACTGGTCTAAAAGAACATGTTATGACTTTAAAACCAGTCACACGGTACGTACTTAAGGAACAAGTCCTATTTTCACCTATCTCGTGATATGTGTTTTCGGGACCGGTCCAGTTTTCACCTATCACGCGACAGGTCCCAATTTCCAACTGATGCCTTTTCTCGCAGGAGGATTGCTAAAGCTTGCGTATGTGTGCTTGCTATTGTGTGGTGAGGAGATGTAATGTGGGAAAACTCCAAGATCGACATCTACAAGGGCAATGCAGATGATACTCTCCATCAGACCGACACATGCTTAGATTAAATAAGAGGCTGCACTTGCGGCTTACAGACTGATGGTCATCGGGAAGTGGTCTCTTGACAGGGAGTGGTGGAGGGATGAAGGTATATTAGACGATACCAATGGAATTCATTTCTACACTGATGGCACCAAGCTCGCCGTAAAACTGGTTTAGGTTTCCTTTGTAGGGATCTGGGAATATAAATGTACTTCCGACTTCCCGACCATAACACCGTTGTTCGGGCAAAGGTTGTGGCTATTACGAAGTGCAATCGATTTTTAACTGCGACTGATAATTCTGGTGCAGTCATATTCACTGATAGTCAGACTGCGGTTAAAGCTCTGTCAGACGAGTCTGTAAAAACGAAGATGGTTTTAGACTGCAAGAGGATTATAAACGCTTCCTCTGGCAGGAGTCGTCTGAAGTTGATATGGTTACCCGAAGACTGTAAGGTGGAAGGGAATGATAGGGCTGACTACCAGGTCAGGGATGAGTGGAACCGCTCTCTGTCAACCTTCAAAATTCGAGACCTTTTCGGATGACGAAAATGGAACTTGGACAATAGACTACCAATATATACAAGGAGATCTGGAATGGAGATAATGTTGGTGCGATCCTGAAAGTCCTGTGGGATGACCCGGACGTGAATAGGACAAGGGTTATTTTAAGACTGGAGTAACGGGAACTGGCCAACATGATAGAAATTCTCACAGGCCACCCTGTACTCCAATCACACCTTTGGAAATTGGGATGGAATGACTCTGTACTGTGTAAGGCCTATGGCTAAGACGATGAGAGCCTGGTACACTTGCATTGTTTTTTTCCCGGCTTTCGCGAGGAGTGGGGTAAGACACTGGCATGGGGAATTTACACCGCCTATGGAGTGCTTGCGGGGGTTTATTTGGGAAAACTGAAAGGATACCTGAGGAAAACTGCATTCTTCAGGTAGACTGGAATGTTTCTTCACTGGCACAGGTAAATGTCACCCATATTTAAGTGATCATGAAATGCGAATGAACCTTCCTCTTTTCGACCTTACCTAACCTAAACAGATACAGATTACACGTCTACAAAACATGAACTTGGAATACTCGTCAAGAGCGCGAATACTCGTGACTATTTTACAATGAATGATTTTCTGTCCAAATTTAACATGAGCGACGAGAAACATTGTCATCTAAATAAATACTTAAATAAACAAAATTTCCGCTTCTGGACACTGAGAATCCACGATTTATTCCCGAAGAGCCATTGCATCCACTCAAAGCAGCTACATAGTGCGCCATTTACGCCAGTGTTGAAATCGGTCCTTATTTTGTCGAAGGCGCAATAAGTAACATAGTTACTGTGACTGTTGAGCGAGACAGAACCACGATCAACGAGTTTTTATGCAGCAAATTGGTGAATTGGGGCTGCACACACAGATCGCGCGACAATGGACATTTTGAAGGTGTTTTTAAAGTCGCGGGTATATGTGAAGAATGCACTATAGAAAAGCTCTCAAAGAGAATATCCAACAAAAGTGCGAGAATATATCGCGCAATAAATAATGGAAAAATAAAATTAAAGGTCTAAATAAACATTTGAAAAAAATGTACATTGTGTCGTTTCATTTCAAAGATAAAGTAAAACAAAATGGTGTGAATATTTTTGATTTACCCTGTATAAATATAAAATATTTTACCAATCGTACGATCTAATTGATTATAATATTTACAAAAATGGTATTAAATACATTATGTGCATGCATTTTATTTATATTATTTATTGTACTAACATTGAGATTCGTTATTAGTTTTTAATGCAATTATTATTGTTTTTATTACAAATTGCGTATTGGAAAAATCCCGATTTATTTTACTAAAAATAATATATATTCTAAAAACGTAAAACGTAAAACAAAAGATTGACATGGTTTTTTGAATGTACACAAGATAACTAAAATAGAAACAATTGAAAAATGTATTGAGATGTGTGGGTGTTAAATGTAATTTCGATTTAAGTTTAATTATATCAGGTCCATTCCCAATGATGAAGTTAAAACTAGACATTATCACACGAAAGGTAGCGAGTAAGTTGCACAAAAAGTGTTTCTAAATGCTGTAGGTCAGTTGAAATTTGGGCGGGATCGTGAACTGTCTAGTGACCGGTGAAAATAGAACCGGTCTGAAGGTAACTCCACCCCTTCAGTGTTAAAATAGGTTCGATCCGAAAGCGCCTACCGTGTGACCTGTCCCCTTACCGGTAAAAAACACCGATCTAAAGAAACCAACTCATAAAAACAATGAAAACGGGACATATCCAACTCTTATCAGTGGAGCGCTAAAAAATGCTTCAAAAAATTTTCATTCTTCTAATCCATCTGCAATTAATTAATTAATTAAAATACAAATTTTCTTATCTGCTATTTTTAAAAGGTATTAATAAATAAAAATTAGATCAAGTTATTTCACGTCATGGTTAAGTTTAAGTTTGGAAAAATTTTAATCTAAAACGAAGATTACAAAACGATAAGTCTTGTAATCGTGTTTATAAAATGCTTTTTCTCTTCATAAATTGGGTAAAAATCTACTTTTAGACACATCTCCAGGTGTGTCCTTTGAATTAGTTTTGTTACTGTTTTTTTTGCGTTAGCCTTGTCACCTGTCTCACTCCTGTCAACACGTTCTTCTATGTTGGTCCTATGACAGGTTCTTTTGCGACAGTCGTGTGACATGTCACAAAGCGAAATTCGCTTTTCCTATAACAACTCCTTGCTAAAGTGACCGGTTTCTTTTGCATAAAAGATCAGGTCCGAGGACCGCTCCCTGTCACGTGATGTGTCCTGTGAAATGTCCGTTTCCCACAGAGCAATACTTCTTTCTATAGCTTTCCATCACTGATGAGATACTTTTGGGAATTTTTTACAGGAACGCGGTAAAAATAGGGGATGAAGAGAAGAAAAGTATCCCCCTTTTAAGCCTGTGTTCATTGAATATTTACTTTAGTCACAATTAAGTAGGACTTGTCCCTGTAACAATGGCAGTCACGTAACGTGTCCTTTGAAAGGTCTGTTTCCCAACGAGGAATACATCTATACATACCCCGCAAGTAAAGGATCTATCCCAGGCATGGTTGGCAGGCAATACCGCTAAAATACCGTTATCGATTCACTACCCATTCAACTGACTATCGTTACTCCTAAAATACCGTTACCGAAATAACTGAATAAATCGTTATCTTTAAAATACCTTTACCGAAATAATAGAAAATACCGTTATCACTAAAATACCGATACCGAAATAACTGAAAAAATCTTCATCCCTAGAATACCGTTACCGAAATAACTTAAAAAATCATTATCCTTAAAATACCGTTGCCGAAATTACTTAAATAAATCGGTATTCTTAAAATAACGTTACCGAACTATTAGAAAATAGCGTTACCCTTACCGATAACCGCATTTGTTTCGGTTACCATCCATGATCCCAGGACACGTGACCGGTCCATTGTGATAGAGACCGGTCAAGGAACCGAATTTTTTATATGAAAATAACCGGTCATATGTGACCTTATCTAATAATATATTATATATAATTACATATGTCAGTATGCATTAGCATATATAATTATATATTACATTAATTTTTTTAAATTTCCTTATGTTTTGTCATATACAACCATATCTGGTTATATATTGATCTTAATAAAATTATGTATTTTTTATATTATAAGATATGGTATATAAAGGGTGGTTAAATTTTAAGGGCCGATGTTGATTTTGAATAAAACATAAATTATTAAGGAAATTATTGTCATTTTCTTTTATTATGATAATAAGGTATGGTTCAATTATGTATGGACAAAAATATCGGCAAAATGGCCGCCGTGACCTCGGCGGCACACCCCCATCCGATGGTCAAATTTTTCGACGACGCTGAGGCATAAATGAGGTTCTATGCCGTTAATGTGCCGAATTATCTCATCCTTTAGCTCTTGAACTGTTGCTGGCTTATCGACGTACACCTTTTCTTTCAAATAACCCCAATGAAAGAAGTCCATTGGTGTCAAATCACATGACCAATTGACATCGCCACCACGTAAGATAACACGGCCATTGAATTTCTCGCGCAAAAGAGCCATTGTTTCTTTGGCTGTGTGGCAAGTGGCAACATCCTGTTGGAACCATATATCATCCAGGTCGATATCCTCAATATCTGTCCATAAAACGTCTGTTATCATCTCGCGATAGCGAACACCGACGACGAGTCGAGGTTGACGGCGCTTTTGCCACACAATCGCGAACAACAGCAATGTTTTCCCAGAACAAACTGGGTGAGCATGCACAGGTGTTTTCACATTTCCCACAGACCCGGTTCTCCCGATTGTGGACACATTTGGTCGATTATGCTGACCAAAAAAATGCACAAAATGTATTTTGATTTAAACGCCCATTTTCATAATAAGCCTGAATAACTTTGACGCGTTGCTCGATTGTGTATCTTTCCATGGTTCAAATTGAGTTAGTCTGAAATTGAGACATGTCAAATGAAATGCAGAAAAAACTTGACGTTAAGGTGTGGTTCACATTCAACATCGGCCCTTAAAATTTCACCACCCTTTATTATATTATATAAAATTATTACGGGACTGCATATACTTATATATGACATATACAGAACCATATATACTTATATATGACATATACAGAACCATATATAATTATATATGGTATCTAATATTTGAGATATAATTATATATGGAGCATTATCAAAAATATTTTTTAATATGGTATAAAATATAAGTATATACGATTTAATATATATTCTAAGATAAGAAATATTTTTTTGATATGGTATAAGATGTAATTATATATGATACAATATGTGCAAACAATTTTGAGATATTGTAATACATAGTTCCATATCTAGAGTATTTTAGTGTTTCATAAAAACTAAAAGAAAATGTAAAAAATTTCTTTATTTCTACTGTTTTGTTAAAATTTTTGGAATTACACTCGATATGTTTTAATAAATGATTGTATTTATAAAAAAAAATTGTATTTACATCAGTTGAATGGTAATGCAATCACCGAATAACAAGTCCACTCAATCTTGTATTTTAAGGCTCAATTACCCATGCGTAACAGGGCATAACTTCATTTGGTTGTCTCTTTATAAATCATTGTAATTGAATCTGCTGATTCATCACCTTACCTACCTATAACAAATTCTATCTTTAGAGGCCGTAAATTTTTTAATTTAAAATTTCGATTGCATGTTTACGTACCGCTACTAGATTAGACAGCTAAAAAACTGAATTTACTAGCGGCGACAACGATAATGAAACGAATAATCAAATGAATTCTGGCACTGCGTAGAAAGCTTGTTGCTGACATCAAAATATTTTAGAAATCATAATGAAATATACTCGATCATAAAAAAATCTAATTATACTGCGTTTTGCTTGATTGCAACGTAAGTATAACGAGACGCCAGTGTATATTTCAAATAAATTTTTAAGGCCATTTTTTATACACAATATGACATGTTTATGTCATTACATACACGCGCGTGTAGCATTTATATGTTTTTAAGTTATATTTTGTTTTTGCGCGCCATTAAAACGAATAAAGTACATTATGAAATAATTTTACAACTAAAAGTGTGCAGTAGTTTATTTGCAATAAAAAATACTACAAAAAAAAAAATAAGTAGAACAACAATTAGATTTCAAAACTATCATATTAATATTCGAATCATGAATAGAAAATTTATTTATTAAAACAAAAACATTCATGTTTTTGGAATACTTTTCCTGTTCACGTACATACGATAATTTCTCAGTACTTTAAAAAAATATTTCTAACTTGACAGAGGTAATTTATTTAAAATCAAAAATTACAAAAGTTTAAACCCGTGACTTTCACCATTTCTACCCATAACGCCTATGTTTAGTTCACAGTGTCGCTAGCCCACAGAAAATAAAAACATACTGTCTCGGAAAAATTTGAAAATACTAAACATAGACAATATGAGCTTCAAACTTCATATATTTGCCAGTTGTGTAAAAATATGAGAGAATCTTTAAATACAAATTCTATTCGCTAAATTGATTTTTAACCAACTACTCGGGTTTTTAATAACCGTTTAGTCGTAAACATTTATTTTTGCCATAAAATTCTTTGAACACAACAAAATGCGCACAAAGTATCAATTTTATTGTTTACACAAAAAAAAAAAACAAACCAAAGATAAGAAATGTTTTGAAATTTGTTCTAATAGAGGTGGGTTGATTGTGTTGGTGCTGATGATGAGAATTGGAAATGGAAATGCATTATGTCAGCGGTAGTATCAAGTGTATGAACTTGAAATTAGTTATAAACACTTATACTACAGTAAATAGCCATTAGATTAGGAAAAATAAAAAAAACGCAGAATACCTATTATGATTTTTTTATATTTATATTTCTGTTTAAGTAATAATGAAAATTTTTCGCAGTCAACATTAATCTCTTTAGAAATTGTTGTTGCCATTTTATTTATATTAAAAAAATCTATTCTTCACAATGTGTGTTAGAAATTGATGTTCTCTGTAATGCTTGAACCGATTTTATTTCTGTAAATTACCCATGAAAGGTGACGTTAATACCAACGTTTTTATTTATACCGTCTTTGTATTTGGTTCATGAAGTATTGATTTTAGTGAACATATTTGCATTTGTGGCTATATGCACTCAAAAAAATACACGAACTAAAAATTAATTCAAAGTTTTCTTTAAAATAATTTAGATTTTCCAATTTAAGTCACATTTTATTAAAATTTAGAAAAATTTTCTTAAAATGAATTAAAAATCCTATAATTGTGTAAAAATTAAATACTTTATATACTCAAAAATATTTAATATCTTTCCTAAGTAATATTTCTTAATTTTAGAAAAAAAAACAAGTATCTTAAATAAAAATTTATCAATTTTTAAGAAAAACATATTAGTTTTAAGAAATTTGCATTCTAAAATATAATAAAACTAAGTTTAGTTAAAAAAAAATAAGAATTTAATTTGCTACAATTTAGTTCATAAAATGTGTCTAACTTAAAATAAGAAAGTACTTGAATTTATAGCGTGTTTATTTTTTTTGCGAGTAGTAAAATGAACTAAATTTTAGAAAGCCTTATGTTCAGTTTTTAAGTCTAACACTTTCTAATTTTAAATAATTTTTTTCCAAAAATTAGTTCAGGCAATTAAAAACAAAAAGTAATCAATTTTTTTCTATGTTATAATAAAAATTTATTTGATTTTAGAAACTGATGAACTATTTCTAGGGAAAATTTTCATGCAACTTAGTTCAAATAAATTTTAAAAATTTTAATAAAATATTTTTTATTTTTTTTTTTTCAAGTAAAAGTTTTCTAATTCTTTAAAAATAATAACAGGTATGAAAGTTATTTTTTTTTTTTTTTGGAAAACGATTAACTTATTTTCAATATTTATTAAAAACAAACTAGTTAGTTTTCCTAATTTTAAGGAACAAATGTTTTTAAAGGAAACAAATTAAAGTATCCATTATAAATAATTATCGAGCATGATTGTCGATCACGTGGCCACCTGTAATCTTAGCAGTCTTAAATTTTGAACTTAAAAGTAGATTAAAATATATTTTAAAATGTTGTTAGCAAAAGGTAAAAAATTTCGAATTTGCGCTTTTATGTAATAATTTTGTTTGCTGACTATAAAACAAAATATCGTAAGCGCATTTTATACATTACTGCATAATGGATTTCCTATAATTGACGTTGCGGCTATAATAATTCATATTTATCGAAGGCACTAAAATTTTTCTTTTTTCCCTTAATAATAAAAACAGTTAAAATTTGAATATGTCAATTTAGGTTTCAGCTAAAAATGCCATAAAATAAACGTATGACATTTTCCCATGTTCCAATAATAACAAGAAACGTAACTGTGATATTTTGTATTTTTGCAACAATTTTCTTAAATTAGTTAATTTAAGATGACAAAGGAACCCCAGTATTTTTTAGCCATAGATGCCCTGTGTTAATAAGAGCGTTTCTTTTTGTAGTTCTTTCAAGCAGAATTCTGCAATACATTTTTTAATTTGCTTTCCATTTTACTAATGAAATTTAATTTATATTTTAAATAAATGAGTTTAAGTTAAAGATGGAAATTTATAGCAAAAAGCATGTTAAAATCAGTGTCCTCACATAATGGAAGTCCTCCGAATGTGGGAAAATACTTATACAATGATTGTAAGTAATTAAGTAATTACCTTTACCATACATAGAAACAGTTTCATATTTATTAGAAAATTTTTATCAAATTTAAAGATAATTTTTACTTAAAAGGAGAGCAATTTAACTTGATGTTAGAAAATATTTTCTTATTTTTAGGAAGTTTTTAGAAAAAAAAAATGATCTAACGAACTTAAATAAAATAAAATTTTTCTTAAAACCAAGGAAACATTTCCTAACTAACAGTAAAATTTTAGATGATTAAGAGGAAATTCTACTGTTTGCTAATACAAATTTAGTTCTCAGTAGTAAAATTTTTCTATAATTAAGAAATTTTGACAAAATTTTAAGTAAAATTTGTTTCTTAATTTTAAGGAAACATTTATTAAATATTTAGATATTTTAAACTACCGATAACAAAGTATCGGACTTTTAAGCTGATGTGTGTATATACAATTAATGTTTCCGTTAATATAATAAACTTTTAACTGAAAATGCCCCAACAATTACAAATATTTATTTTAAAAATAGGGTTGGATATTATCCTCCCACATCTTATCGGATTATTTCGCTGCAATCTGTTCGGATTTGTTCTGACAACCTGGAGAGAAGATAAGTGAGCATTACGTCATATGATGCTTTTAAGGGCTATGATTAGAAAGGGCTTTGCTCAAATTATCATAAAATAAAACATTAAGATGTTAACATCCTTGGGCTCTAGTTATTGATGAGCTACTTCTGTAATGAGAGATCTAGGCTTTAAAAGTTATGGCTACGCAGATGATTTTGAGATCTCCATCACTGGTTCGAATGGGAGAACAATTGCTGACCGCATTCAACAGGCTATGGTCCATACTTTCTAATAGTGTCAAGAAAAGGGGCTATCTGTGAACCCATCTATGGCTATGTGGCGAAGTCGCTAGTGAAGAGTTGCTAGACTAAACCACACTTGCAGCCATATAAGGATTTTTACGGTAGTTTTTATAGTTTACATTAACATTGTGAGTTTTTTAAGAAGATGTTGAGATTTTTCTCAGAACTTCATGCGTCATGCCAATTATAAACGCCTACACATATCACATACTGCCACTAGATTTCACACTTACTTTATATTAAAAAATTTTAATATTTTTGGTATAACCGTTTAAATTTCTCCGGGCAGCTACTGTACACTAACAATATAAAATCGTAAAGTGGTCACGTGCAAATGACAAATATAAATATAAAAATGTTTTATTTTGCTATTTTTGTTGCTGTTATTTTTATTGCGCTTTTTTAATATAAAAATAGCGATACTTTGAAAAACACTTAATATTTATTTATAAAATTACACAATTTTTGTTTTATTTTTATTTTTTAGTTTTCAATTCTTTGAAAGTTATTTTAATAATGTTGTTAATGGTTTTAACCCTGCGTCAGCATATGGTATTATGAGTTTGTGCTGCTGTTTGTAGTTATCAATTATGTTGAACCAAGAACTACTATTTTTTTATAAGGAGTCCATAATAGCTATTTTAATTCATAATGGACGATAAGGTCAATCCGAGCAAAATTTTATGGTTTCAAAAAAAAAAAATTCAGAACAACTCCGTAATCAATTTAAATAGAAACATCTCTTGTTGCGTCGATAATCAAAATCATATGCAAAGAAAAGTGTTTCGAAAAACTGAAGCAACTGATTGGTTTATAAAAGGTATTTTTTTTATAAAGGTACTTTTTTATAAAAGTTACTTTTTTATAAAAGGTACTTTTTTATAAAAGGTACTTTTTTTATAAAAGGTACTTTTTTATAAAAGGTACTTTTTTATAAAAGGTACTTTTTTATAAAAGGTACTTTTTTATAAAAGGTACTTTTTTTATAAAAGGTACTTTTTTTATAAAAGGTACTTTTTTATAAAAGGTACTTTTTTATAAAAGGTTCTTTTTTATAAAAGGTACTTTTTTATAAAAGGTACTTTTTTATAAAAGTTACTTTTTTATAAAAGGTACTTTTTTATAAAAGGAACTTTTTTATAAAAGGTACTTTTTTTTAAAATGTACTTTTTTATAAAAGGTACTTTTTTATAAAAGGTACTTTTTTATAAAAGGTACTTTTTTATAAAAGGTACTTTTTTATAAAAGGTACTTTTTTATAAAAGGTACTTTTTTATAAAAGGTACTTTTTTATAAAAGTTACTTTTTTATAAAAGGTACTTTTTTATAAAAGGTACTTTTTTATAAAAGTACCTTTTATTAAAAAAAGGTACTTTTTTATAAAAGGTACTTTTTTATAAAAGGTACTTTTTTATAAAAGATACTTTTTTATAAAAGGTACTTTTTTATAAAAGGTACTTTTTTATAAAAGGTACTTTTTTATAAAAGGTACTTTTTTATACAAGGTACTTTTTTATAAAAGGTACTTTTTTATAAAATGTACTTTTTTATAAAATGTACTTTTTTATTAAAGGTATTTTATTATAAAAGCTACTTTTTTCAATGGAAAAAATATGTCAAAGTTTAACAAAAAAAGCCTTAAGTTGTTGGGTGCTATACATACATTTTTTAATTTAATTTTGATTTATTGAGTTTTCAATAGCTTTATTTTAGCATCCACACTTGAAAAATATTGATATTTTTTTATATATTTAATTGTTATTTCAGGTAAACAATACACTCAGCCTACATTTTGTTAAACAAAACCAAAGAATGAAAAAAAAATATTATATTTCTCATTCAAAATAAATTTTTAACCAAAAAATATTAAAGTATATTAAGGTGTTTGAAGGCCAGTATATGGGTTTCAAAATATAATAAAAGCTAGGAAATGGTCGCACGTGTAATCAATTTTATTGATATGCATAGGTAGCGTCTGCACCGGAGTCTACATGCTGTATACGATAATATTAATTCATGGAGACATTCATTTACGCCCATCTGATTTCATTTGCTGTAATTTTTTTATTTTGTTTATAGAGATAATATGTAAAGCTTAGTTTACATTATCTGATTTTCCATCTGAATGCACCTAAAGAAAATCGAATTAGAAATCCTATAAAATGATGCGCTTGTCAAAGAAACCTCTTTGGTAAACCGTTTTGGGTTTACACCTTCAGATGCAAATGTTATGCAATCAGATGAAAACAGCTGTTCTTGCTCTTTGCGCAATTGTTTTTTAACGCCAATTTACTTCACAGCTGTTTTGTTTGTGTTTTTCTTTGTTTGTTAAAAAATGCAACACTAATACCATTTGATTCTTACAATTTTATGTAATACTTTAGAAAACGAAAAAATCAATCTGACTGTCAAAACTTGTAATCGGATATTCTGTACGTATCAGACAAAATTAGTTTATACCATAGGATTTTTGCTATCTGACTCGTCTTTTTGACAGATCCTATAAATTGTGGTATAATGTAAACCACGCTTAAGTAGAAATTTGGTTAATACCTAAATAAAACAGGAGATGCATGAAGCGGCTCGAATAAATACACAACGAAATATTATATTATAGAAAAATATTTCTTTATTTACAAAATAAAATCATTTATCTTTAAAAACACGCAAAATAACCGTAAAATTAATTTAGGGTATTTAAAAATTCTACACGATGGTTGGTAACGCTGGCTTCACAATAATATTGTAAATTTAGGCTATAAAAGCAAAAACAATTTTTAAGGAATACTTTTATATATCCTTAGTGATATTGTATGAAAGATAGAATGAAAAACACAAAACGAATTGTTGCAAAAATATTTTTGACACAAATGCTATGAAAATACGACCATACACTATATAGGACTTTGCCTGAATCCGCTTATTTAAATTAAATTAAATTAAATTTTAAACTTAATGCTTAAACATTTAAATTGTAATTTATCAGCACTTTAGTTACTTACTTTTAATTTCCTTTACTAATTAATTTTGCCAAACGAATTCTCCAGTAACATCCAGTAACATCGGTTAAATATTTTAAACATTTCATTTTGATGATTACTTGCATTATTCGTCGTAAATGTTTTATTGACTCTTCCTTGGTATTATAAAATACGTGGTAATCAAAAGTTTGTCAAGTGCAATTATAGCCGAGACAAGTGTCTTATATTTTAAAAAAGTATCATACAAATGTGACAAGTAATTTGTCATAAAAACAAAAACAACAACAATAAACGAAGTCAGAAACAAATATAACGTTTGATATGATAATAGGATTTAGTTGACATAAACCAATAAAAAAAAATTGTTGGTGGCGCCAATAAGTAAGTTACTTCCAAAAAAGTGACCAAGTACGCGTAAAGGCAAAAAATGTTGATAAAAAAATTGAAGCACATGATATTGATATGTGACAGCAAACACTTAAGGAAAGAGTTTAGTGTTTAGCAGTTGTCTAAAAGAAAGTAATACAAATTGTAAATCAGTTTAGTGTAGAGTGGGCTGTAAATTAAGACTTGCGAGCTTATTTTTATATTTTCATACGAATATTTTATTTTTAATCACGCCCACTTACGACTTGCAGAATACTTATTAAACTTTGTATGACAATCTGAGGGAAAAAGTATTACTTGTTTTTCTTAACTCACGCAAACTTCGTGTCCCATGGTTATCTCTTATTCTAGAGCAAACAACCGAGGAAATCTGTGGTAATGGGTGCGATTAACTCATGTATTACCTAGTAATGTGTACTCCTTACCTCGATCATTATTTTGCAACATAAAGTAATGAGTTATTGATAATTGTTACACTCACCAAAAAAAGTCTGTAATGGCAACTGGAAATTTTGCTGTTATTACGGGAAATTTTGCTAATTTGAGCCCAGCGGTATTTTTTGCTGATCTTAGCAACACATGTCTGCTGACGTGTAGTACAATCAAATTTGTAGAAAAAATTAGTTGCAGCTACTAAATTTTAGTAAACTTTTTGTAAAGTGGAATTCAAAATCTGTTTGCTAAAATCAGCAAAAAAAAAATATAAAATTCGAAAAGGCTTAAAATTTTTAAAATCAAACGAATTTATCATTTTGTTTTAATTTGGTAATTTCTTTTTTGAAAAATATTTTATTAATTTTTTTTACTTTTAAGGTCTTATTTGAATTGTTTTTAGGGCCGTTTTTTAGAACCAAAAAAAACTATTTAGTGCTATTTTAAGTGGATTTAATATTTTTAGAAACGAGTCGGTATATTCACTTCCGATCCCTTTTTTAATATATGTAAAATTTTATGACAATTTAAGTTTGCAGATGTGTTTTAATTAGAAACAGGGACCGGAAATAAGAGTTATTTTTCAATTTTTGAAGAAATAAATCATACATAAATGAACATCGTAGAAAACTTATAATTACACCATCATGATTTTTAGGCGAAATGCATCCAACATATTGCATGATTTTTAAATTTTTGATTTTTATTTTAACAATCAAAAATAAGAGTTATTTTTGATTTTTATTTTTTTAAATAAAAAATAAAAGTTATTTTTGATTTTTATATTTTTAAATGAAAAATAAAAGTTATTTTTGATTTTTATATTTTTATATCAATAATAAAAATCAATTCAAAACTCTTATTTATTTGTTGATGCCGTATGTATTATAATATGCTGCTTCATTCTAATTTCTATATGAATATAATATATTATGTGACTTATCCATTATCAGCTATAAAAACATGAATGCATAGAAATAGCTTATAAGTTTTGGCTGCCATTCAAGTCAGTGTTAAGAGGTCGTTTTCAGGTGTTTAATTTTACCATCATAATTGATTTTAAATGTTCCTCAGATAAATTATATCTCAAATCTCCCAATATTAATTTGATTGCTGAAAATGACCTTTCTACACTGACTTGAGTGGCAGGTACAGAATGAAAAATTAAAGCTAATTTTCGAAGCCAAATTTTTTGCTCTCCCAATATTCCAATAAATTAGCAGAAGTATCGAAACGCTTTTCTTTGTAATTGTCTATTTCCAAATAAGCTTTGATATAAAAATATAAAAATCAAAAATAACTTTTATTTTTCATTTAAAAAAATAAAAATCAAAAATAACTCTTATTTTCTATCTAAAAATATAAAAATCAAAAATAACTCTTATTTCTTGATTTTTTTGATAAAAGTCATAAGAGTTACGGTCCCTGATTAGAAATAATATTTCCTTCAATATCCATATTTTTAAATAAGTATTTTTTTTTTTGCTAATTTTAGCAAATCGGTTTTCAAAAATTTGTAAAATGATTTTTGAAATTAGCAACAAATATTTGTAAATATTCTGTAAAAATTATGTAATTTGTAAAATGCAAATAGCAAAAAGATTTGCTAAATAATATTTTTTTACTAAAAATCAGTACAAAATAGTAAAGTGGGATTGAAAACCGTTTACAAATTTTTCTACTAATTTTTTTATCTGAGTGTAGTAAGCGAGGCAGATACTGAAGATAATATAATCTTTACGATAATCTTTGCACTACACTCACCAAAAAAAGTCTGTAATGGCAACGGAAAATTTTGTAGACTTTTTGTAAAGTGGAATTTAAAATCTGTTTGCTAAAATCAGCAAAAAAATACTACATATTATTAATATTAGTATAAAATATAAAATTTTTTTTCTATCGGGCATCTAATTTTATTTATTTTTTTCAAAAAATAATTTTATAAAATTTAAAAAAAATCAAAGGCTTGAAAATCGTAAAAATTGTTAAAACATAAACGAATTTATCTTTTTGTTTTAATTTGGTAATTTCTGTTTAGAATGGGTGCGATATTCTCATGCGTTGATATCTTGTAATGATATCTCGTTACCTTTTTCATTATTTGCAAGCATAAAGTATTAAGTAACTCATTATTGATTACGTAATATATGATTTATAAATGTGAAGTAATAATTGAAATATCTTTAAAAATCAATTTTTAGATACATTACTTTGTGTTTTTTTGTAAGCAAAAGGGTAATGTATGTTTGTTTTGATAACACTAGCGAAAAACGAAGCGCAACAATTTATTTAAGTTTAAAGCAATCAAATACTATATGCGTCGATAGCTCAGTGAGTAGAGTTCTTGGCTGGCAACCAGATTTCCTTGGTTCGATTCCCATTTTGACCACATTATTTTTAATTACAAAAATTTCAAATAAAATATTTGTAAGAATTTTTTTTACTAAAAATTCCACTTTTTTAAATATCTATTTTTTAGACACATTACTTTTCCCGTTCTCGTAAGCATATAAGTAACCCCTTACATTATCACCTCTAAAGTAATGGGTATATATATATATATTACTTTAAGGCTCATTGCCAGTAAAATTCATCAATGAAGTAAGGTGTAAAGTAATCCATCGGCCCCTATGGATATACATTACTTTACCCATTATTTGGTAATGTGTGATTTTGCTGGGTTACTCATACTTTACTGTAAGGAAGCAATGATAATAATGATTACATGAGTGGAAAATGTTAATATACGTTGTAGTACATATTTAAGCTTTAATGAAAATTTAATTCATAGGAATGTAGAAAAATAAGTTTAAAGATGCCAACTTTATGTACTGATAACAAATACATATTTCTGTATTAATGAACAAGCTTTTTTGGGCAGCTTTGAAATGTTCTTCAAAAATTTTAATTAATTTTTGGACAAATTTTAAAATTTTTTTGGATAATTTAAAAACTGGTTGAAACATTTTTAGACAATTTTTAAATATTTTAGAACAATTTTTAGACAATTTTAAAATACCTTTGGACAATTTGAAATTATTTTTACACAATTTTAAAATTATTTTCGATCATTTTAAAACATTTTTACACAAATTTTTTGGAAGTGCCCAAGAATAACACCAAAAAATCATAAAGGAATGTTAACTGTTTAGGAAGCAATGAAAGAAGAATGACTACCATTTTTGTTTTTTATTTTTAATGCTGGGGTGTTATTAAAATAAATATAACTCATACGCTTCGGCGTATTTCCTCGTCGAAAGTATGCAATAATAGAAAGAAATGAAAATATTATTTATTGATTCATTGATATATGATTAATTTAATTGTCATAAATATATATAGTTCGGTAGCCAAATTATTGCTTTCAATATCTGTTGTCACAACCGATTCAGTTAGTTTGAAAAATCAATTTAATTCATTTTGCATTTAAATCATACTTTTAAAGCACGGGTTCCTAAACTTTTGGGAGTTTCTTTTACAATTAAAAAATTAAAAACATAGTATTTGAAAAAACCAATACCTTTATAAAAAATATTAAGATATCAATTAAATTGTTTTAGTTTTCTTCGATCTTCTTGATTTGTGTAATATTTTTCATCGAGCTAAAGATCTTTTATTTATAAAAAATTAATTATAATTATTTATTTATCCCAATATTTCGTCACCACATTGGATGTCTTCTTCAGGGGTTGATGAAAAATATTACAGATATCAATTAAAATATTTGAAATATTTTTCAAAAATTTTAATAAATTTTTGGACAAATTTTAAAATATTTTTGGATAATTTAAAAACTGGTTGGACAATTTTGAAACATTTTTAAGCAATTTTAATATATTTTCAAACAATTTTAACTAATTTTTGCACAATTTAAAAACCTTTTTGGGCTATTTGTAATAATATTTATACGAATTTAAAATTATTTTGGTAAATTCGGAATTAAAACTGAATTAAACATAATTTAGAAACATATAGTAATGACTTACGGAGAGTTTGTTAAATAGTGCTTTACTTTGTAATGTATGCTGCTTACCTTCAGCATTATTTTGAAACATAAGGTAATGAGTTACGGATAGTTGGTTACATAATGCATTACAATTTAATATAAAATAATATAAAAAAGGAAAATGATTAAAAAAATATTATTTAACTAATTATTTTTCACATCCTATCTACAAAAAGATAACCCATTACTTTTAAATTTTTTGTAAGCATATTGGTACATATGAATACATTACTTTCAGGCTGATCGCCTAAAACATTCATCATTAATGTAAGGTGTAAGGAAATGTGTCGACACCTATGGCTATACAATTAAAGTCAGGCATAGGTTAAAAATTTTAATGTATTAAAATTCGCTTTTGTCAATATTCGTTGTAAACAATTAAAAAATCTGTAATATCTTGTAACTGTATTTATAAGAAAATTGTTTATATAGTCCATATGGGTACTAGGTCCAAAGATAGACGGCAATACTTTTTTACAGTAGAAAATTTTGTTCCACTTTACTATTTTTGCATTGATTTTTAGTAAAAAAATTATTATTTAGTGAACTTTTTTGCTATTTACATTTACAGAATTTATAGAATTTTTACAGAATATTTACAAATATTTGTTGCTTACTTCAGAAATCATTTTACAAATTTTTGAAAACAGATTTGCTAAAATTAGCAAAAAAAAAAATACTTATTTTATAAAAGTGGATACTGAACGAAATGTTCTTTCTAATAATTAAAGTGAAGATACTCATGTCCAAAAATAGGTCAACCACTTAAAATATCAATAAAAACTTTTTTAGTTTTACAAATCAGCCCTTAAAACAATTAAAATTTTACCTTAATATCTAAAAAAGTTTTCTAAAAATATTTTTCAAAACCAAAATTAGCAAATTAAAACAAAATGATAAATTCGTTAATGTTTTAACTATTTTTTAAGTCTTTGATTTTTTTTTAATTTAATTTTTTCGAAAGTATTCGATTTTGTAACACAATTTCAAAAGAAATTAGCAGCTTTAAAGTGTAACAAGTGTATCTAAAAATAATTGCATTAATTTGTGCATTTTGCTATATTTTACAATTCATTGAGTATACAGCAGTTTACTAAAATTTAGTAGCGCTTACTAATATTTCATACTTATTTTATTGTACTAATATAAATAATATTTTGTAATTTTTTTTTGCTGATTTTAGCAAACCGATTTTAAATTCCACTATACAAAAAGTTTACTAAAATTTATTAGCGACAGCTAATTATGTCTACTAATTTCATGGTACTTCAGCAGACATGTGCTGCTAAGATTAGCAATAATACCTCAAGGATTCTGGGGAAAAAAAATAAAATTCATATTATGTTCTATAATATTTTCAAATAAATTTTTATTAAATCAGAAAGAGAAACTTAAAATTATCATTATTGTGTCAACAGGTTGAATTTTCCATAAACTACATAACCATTTACTTTTTTTAATGACCAGCACCAGCACCGCCACCGCCACCTGCTCCTACACCAGCATTCATACCAGCTCCGGCTCCAGCACCGGCTTTTCCGCCTCCTTCTCCTCCAGCTCCACCACCAGCGCCACCACCAAAACCAGCACCCATACCAGCATTAGCTCCAGCTCCGCCATCAGCACCACCACCTGGTCCTTGTGCCATACATCCCTTTAAAGGATTTAATACAAATTTGTATTTGTTTATAAAAATTATATACAAAAACTTACCATCAACATGACAGCTGCCACTAGTAGAATTGTCAATTGGAATTTCATTTTTAAAACTTTTGTAAACTTTGATAACTTTTTAGTATGCAATTTGTTACTGACAACTATTTGATGAAATTTTTTAATATTTATAGTGCTTTTTTATTTTCCAGAAGCTTCAACTAAACTTTTGTTCAATTATTTAATTGCATGTCTCCTTTTGCTATCACTTTGCATTAATCATGAAATATTTTCTATTGACTCTAAACATTTCAATAAACTTGTTTAATTAATTATAATTACTGTCGTTCAGTTTTATCTGATCTTATTTGTTTAATATAAATTACTTTTATATAATTATTAAATAATATATTTTCTATCTGGTTTATAAAATTTGTCATTGTCAGATTCAATAATAAACGTTACAAACGTAAGAAAATTATAAAGAAAAACACATACGTGTCAAAATTCTTGAGTGGTCTCCGATTTTGGCAGATTATTATTTATTTTTGTAAGTACTTGTTGTGATGGGTAAAATAAAATTTTTTAATGCGTTCAGAAACAACGGTATTTCTAACATTGATTTCTTCATTAATTTGATTTTATTTTAGTTTTTTTCAGAAACAATTGAATCAAGATTTTTTAAAAGGCTGCATGTCGACTTAGATTGGATCAGCTGATGCGTCAGTCACGTTAATTCTAGCTTGATAGGCATTTTACACTGAACACCATCTTTGTGAAACAAGTGTAAGATGTTGAAAACATGAAACATGTATTTACATTGGCAACATCTTTCATCTTTTATCTGCCATTTATTCAGCTGTCAAAAACAAATAAAAGAAAAGGACGCATATTTTTTGTTAAAAATAAACAAATGGATTTAGAAAAAGCATTAATCATTGGAGAAGTTGTTGCTTTGCAAGAACAAACACGAATTTGAATGCAGTACATTGAAATATCCAAGGTCATTCTGGAAGAAGATGATGATGAAGAAGAATTTTTGGCAGACATAAGAATGAAATTCTTACAAGTGCCGCTCATTTTCCCTTGTTGAATAATGTCAGTTTGCTAGTGATGGCACAAAGAATATCGATTTTTTTTGTAATTTTTTTAGTGATGACACTTAAAATAAGGAAAGATGTAAGATGGAACAAAATGAGAAAGGATCATCTTTTGTGGATGTAGAAAGATGTAAAATTTTTGGCCTGTATAATTCTTATAGGAAGATGTTAACATCTTTGCAAATTGATGAAAGATGAATGATGTAGCTCAGTGGAAAAAGGCTATAAGTGTCGGCCCAGACTAAGAATGTGACGTACAACGCACCTATAATAACGACGTACGTAGGTAACTGCGAAAACGGTAATATTTATTTTAGTGCAAAGGGTATCGTAAAGATTCTTTCCTCTCCAGTATCTGCCTCGCTTACTTACAATTATCGGTAACTCATTACTTTATGTTGAAAAATAATGATAAATATAAGGAGTACACATTACAAGGTAATGCATGAGTTTATCGCACCTATTACCAAAGTTTTCCTGGGTACACAATATTTTTGGTCTTTACATTAAAATCTTTTAAAAATAATAAAAAAAAACTTAAATTGTTTCCAAATAAAATTTAAGAATCGAAATCGCTAGTGCACTAAGAGCTAATGAGAGTCATATAATATCTATGTTATCTTTACTTATCATATATTTTTTGTTTAAACAAAATTGTTAAAATATGGGAACACTGTTAAGGGAATGCGAATTAAAAAATAAGAGAGTAAAAAATGTCGTGTAAATAAAATGAACTCTATCTCACAATTTTAAAGCTAGAGGTGTTTTATATGTCATATTGTATGGGAAAAAACGGCACGTTTTTATTCTGTTTCTACATTGAGGAACGATATTGTGTAAGAATGAAGGAACATGAGAATTTCACTGCAAGGTAAAAAACGCAATGGTCAGAAATTAATATTGAAAAGATCACATCTAGATTTTATTAATTTTTCTTTTTTTTTGTAGATTAAATGTCCTATTTTTCTGTCAATGTTATAATTTTTCCTACATAATCTATTTGATTCTAATGACCCAGCAAAACTTTGGTAATGGGTGCGGTAAACTCATGCATTACCTTGTAATGATAGCTCGTTACCTTTTTCATTATTTGTAAGCATAAAGTAATGAGTTACTTATTATTGATTACGTAATATATGATTTATAAATGTAAAGTAATAATTTAAATATTTTTTAAAATTGATTTTTAGATACATTACTTAGTGTTTTTTTGTAAGCAAAAGGGTAATGTATGTTTGTTTTCACAACACTAGCGAAAAAACGAAGCGCAACAATTCATTTAAGTTTAAAGCAATCAAATACTTTATGCGTCGATAGCTCAGTGGGTAGAGTTCTTGGCTGGCAACCAGAGTTCCCATATAAGTAACCCCTTACATTATCACCTCTAATTCATCAGTGAAGTAAGGTGTAAAGTAATCCATGAGCCCCCATGGCTACACATTACTTTACACATTATTTGGTAATGCGTGGTTTTGCTGGGGAGTTTTACCCTGAAATGCTAAGAATTTTACCAGCTTTCCTTTATATAGTCGACATGTCCGACTTAAACTTTTTTTATTATCTTAAATAAAATTTTTGAATTTATCAAAGGCTCAAAAGCGAAAACTTTTAAATGTAACAAGTAAAAAAGGGCTAAATTCGGCTGTGCCGAATCTTTGAATACCCTCCACCATAGGGGCTGAAGATGTTATACGTATATACTAAATTTTGCATGAACTGTAATATGAATATGTTTTGTCAATTTATGTAACGAACTTTTGTTATTTAGTTTTGGTAATGTTATTTATTTAGTTTTAGCAATGTTATTTACAGAGGTCTGCTCTGTTAGCGACTTTAACATTGTTGATTTTTACGTTAACTTAGTTATCAGAGTAACACACATATAGCTCTAAGAATGTTATTATTCTCATAGTATGTATGTAAGACAATAAATGTAATCGAACAATAGGAAGACTTAATAACATTTTTACTTACTTAACAGAAAAAAAATAGATACAGAAAAATTGTACAAATTTGTATGGAAAATTTAGAGGTACCTTCACATTTTCACTCATAACTTTTGAACCGCTTAAACGATTTGGAATTATATTCAAAACTATTGAGCCGAAATCGGAATTTGAACTTTGTTTATTCCCTTTTATAGAATTATGCCCAAAAAGTACCATTTAAAGGTTTGGTTAAAAATTATATTTTGTTTCAATTAATTTTTTAATGAAATATGCAACAATATGTTAATTAAATGTTTAATTTAATCAATTAAAAATTAATTTTAAATTTTTACAAAGTGTACTTAATATTTTAGCTAATTTTAACTCTTATTATCCAAACGACGTCATATGACTACACAATTTCAAGAAGCGATATGTATATTCGGATCGGTGATTAAAAAATATCGCAGTAAAAGCATAATATATAAAATAAATAAAAAATTGATAATTATAAGAATAAGGGTGGCCAGAAATTCTCAAAATTAAATTTTAAATTTTTTAAAAATTTAAGGAACAAATTATAAATATAATTTCGAAAAGAAAAGTGAATTCATTTAAGACTTTTAACGAGCCAAGGTTGTGACATTGGCTACAAATATGTCTGCTAGACGTGTTAGGATAATAGGTTAGGTTTGGTCGAAAGGAGGATAAAGTATCGAAATGCAACCTCATATCGTTACGATATAAACCTAGGCCTCTGCTGGGCCTGTTGTGCGCTCCTTAAGAACATGTAGATTCATTGTTAACGTCCGGTATTCAGAAACCTGGTTTTCCGGACGTAACTCCTCAAGGTTTTTCAGTCGACTTTCCTCAGGGATTCTAGGTCCGATATAACATCGCTCCCGAGGTGCCTAGATCTTAATTCTGCAAATGCCTGACAGTGGCAGAGAAAGTGCTACAGCATCTCGCTACCCTCGCCACATGCTCTACACTCGTCGGAATCTGACCAGTCAGGATAAGTACCATCATACTGACCTCGGACTTACTCCCATTAAGGAGGCCTTTAGTCCTCTTCCCGTCTGGGTTACACCACAAAATCTTAGTGGTCCTGGCCACCGTCCCATTGTGGCAACAGGCTGTGTGGGTTTGCGTTCGCCAAGTTAACTGACTCGAGTTCTCTTCACCCGATGGCTAGTGTATTGGCCCTTTCGTTCCCGGCTATCCCCGAGTGGCGCGGTACCCATATATTATGGATCCTGCCCCAAGAGGAAAACTCGGTAATGGCCCTTCTACAGTCCAGTACGGTTCTGGACTTAACCCTACTAGCTGATATCGCCCTAATCGCCCTTTGGCTTTTGGTGAATATGTTAGCGTCTACTTGCCCTATATTTGATTCAATCCATCCCACACACTCCGTAATAGCACGAACTTCCACTTGGAAGCTGGTGTTGTGATCAGGAAGACGGTAGGATATCTCGGTTTCCGGGTTCTCAATATAGACCCCCATACCCATTTTATTCCTCAACTTAGATTCGTTTGTGTAGCAACAGATCCCCATGGGCATCTGCTCCAGAGTTCCGCTCGACCATTCTCCCCTATTAGGGATCATAATCTCGCAGTTTTCGTCTCCGGTATGCGGTCGGGCATGTCAGATGAGTGTGTGTATCCGGACAACGTGCCCAGTATACACTGATGACCTGCTCTGAAATCACCTATATATAGCTCGCCAAGAGATAAGAGACGTCCGACCATGAGTGCCGCCTCGTACATCACCTGCGTTTCGATTGGTGGTATATCCAGCAGTGTCTCCAGAGCCTTGGTTGACGTGGTGCACATTGCCCCACTTATGCTCAAGCAACACGTACGCTGGACCACAGGGGGGTCTTATGTTGCACCTTTTGTCCAAGGAAGTCCACCAGATTACAGAGGCATAAGTTAAGATCGGTCTTATTACGCTCCTGAAAAGCCAGTGTATCATACTCGGACTTAGGCCCCATTTCGGGAATATGGCCCTCCTACATAGCGTCCATCACCGGCTCACCTTGTTGGTTCTATCTTATATGTGATGTTTCCATTTCAGTTTCCGATCAAGGATTACGCCTAAGTACTTAACCCTGTCGGCCACTGGTATCGTCTTGCCTGAGAAACGTGGTTGCCTGTACACAGGAATTTTCGTTCCCCTTGTGAACAGACATATTTCCGTCTTCTCCGGGTTAACGTTTAGGCCCCTAGGCTGAGCCCAGCCGAAGGCAGCGTTTAGGGCCGCCTCGGCCCTTCTGCACAAATAGTTTGGATCCTTGTCCCTTAGAAGGATTACAACATCGTCTGCATAGCAAACTGGTTTGAATCCCTCTTCGGTTAAGGTCCTTTGGAGACTATTTATCGCGGTTACCCATGGTAGTGAAGATAAAATTACACCCTGTGGCGTTCCGCGAAGTACTTTTATCCTAATAGTTACACCGTACATTTCGCAACTTATCCATCTATTCCTTAGCATGTGGGTGATCCAGTCACTAAGCGCCCGGTCAACCCGAAAATGGCTCAAGGATCGGATAAGAGATCCGATCATGAAAATCTTATTTGGGCACAAAATTTATCCGTACCAGTTTTCAATCACACGATTTCTTAATTTAGGGCAATATGCCTTAAACTCTTTGTAACATAATATTTAAAGCATATAATTCTCATAAGCTTTTTAGTTAAAATGCATCGATAAATAAAAAACATAAGTATTAATGTCACATGAATTGAAGGTTCAAAAAAAATTCTTACGAGATTAAATTCAAATTCGATTTCAAATAATTTTTTATTTGATATGTTTTTAAATTGTTATTGTACATATAAAAATTTATAAAAAAAAATAGTAAAGAATTAAATAAATAACAAAAAGTTTGTATTTACAAATTGTTTATATTTACCAAAATGGTCTGTGAAAGATGTTTAATAATACAAACAGAATATTGTTAATTTTTAAGGAAATCTTAAATAAAACAAATTATTAAAATTTCAGTTCAAATTCAAATTGAATTTTTTGCAGAAATTTATTGAAATTTTTAACTCATATGATTAAATCTTTAATTGAAATTTTTTAGAATTCTAATTCATGTTTTTCATTGATCTGATTAAAATTTTAATAAAATTGCAAATAAACTTTTAATTGAATAAATAAATTTTTAAATTAAATCCTAAATTTTTTCTGTGTACTTATTAATATTTGTAAAGTTTGATAAAAATGTATTATATTTATATCTGATGCCTGCAATTAAAATATAAATATATAAAAATATTAAAAGTATGGCAATTACTCGTAGTTATTTGAGTTTTCATTCAAAATAACAGACAATACAATAAATTTTATAATTGCATATTTGCAATAAACAAAATAACTATTATAAATATTTATATGGAATTTAATTGGATTTTGTTAATTATAACATTTGATTACTATGTACAATTTATAATAAAGAAAATTGTTTTGTACATAATATACAAACAGAATTTTAAAAACTAAATTTAGAGGTCATTTTCAGATTATTTTTTTTTATTATTATTTTTTAATTTAAGAAACTTAAATTTTACAACAAAGTGACAAATTAATTTTGGAAATATTCTCTCTTAATATAATAAAACATTTATTATTTTTTGATATGATACATTTGTAGAGAAAAAAGAAAACAAATTTTTACTTGAAACAATTTTAACTTCAGCTTATTTCTTACAAAATTCTGCAACAAGACGAAGTTTTATTAAATTTTAGAGCCACGAATAAAAAGTATTTGGGAATTTACCAATTATAATTGGTATAATAATAATATTTCGATGGAATAATTATTCGATGGAATAGTAAAAATAGCAATAAGTAGTAAACGAATAGTAATAGTAAAAAGCATTACACTTTGACAATAACTAACCGTTTTACATTAAAATGCTTTTTTTTTTGTAATAGACAACAATAAAACGTTAGATATAATATTTTCTAAAGGAATTTTTAATCAATATCTATTAAGATATTTTATTTTCTTGGATTTTTCATACAAAAAAGAAAAACTACTTTTAAAAAGTTGTGAATCAGTGAAATAATTCGGCCGAATAGTTTAATACCGCTAGAATAGCAAAACATACCGAATACCAAATAATGACCAAATATTTGTGACATCTCTAGTCATTTCCCTAAATTTTGTTTACGTCAACTTAAATCGCAATATTACTCACATCATGAGGAAATAGATTTACAAATTCTTTTTTAAAAAATTGCTAATAATAATTTTCGTTCAAAATAAATTTCGTTCAAATAAATATCACATTTAGGTTAATTAAAAAAAAATGCAATTTAAGCGCAAAACGTGTATAATTTTCTATGGTTTTTATAGTGAAAACAAAAATAACAAATTGGTACAATGATATGCACTGACGCCGATATTTTTGTTTATTTTAATATAGACGCCCATATTTAAATATGCATTACAATGCAGAGGTTCTTAAAGTTTTAGGAGAAAAAAAACTTGTGTAAAAAATATTTTTTAAAACAAAAACAATATACGAATATAAGCAATAGATATAGAATTTTATGTTTACACTCAGAAAAAAAAAGTTAGTAGAAAAATTTGTAAACGGTTTTCAATATCACTTTACCATTTTTCTACTTTTCCCCATATCTCGAAATTTTGAGGGTATATTGCAACTTAAAAAACCGGTTATATAATACACTCCGCTAGACCTATAACCTGCACTAGGTCATTTCACAAGTTCTTGCAATTTTTTTTTTTGTAGCAGCGTATTATTTGGGAAATTATTGTCATTTCTTTTTATTATGATAATGTGGTATGGTTTAATTATGTATGGAAAAAAATATCGGCCAAACGGCCGCCGATGGTTCTATGCCGTTAATTTATCTTATCCTTTAGCTCTTGAATTATTGCTGGCTTATCGACGTACACCTTTCTTTCAAATAACCCCAAAGAAAGAAGTCCAACGGTGTCAAATCACATGATCTTGGTGGCCAATTGACATCGCCACCACGTGAGATAACATGGGCATTGAATTTGTCGCGCAAAGGGGCAATTGTTTCGTTAGCTGTGTGGCAAGTGGCACCGTCCTGTTGAAATCACATATCGTCCAGGGTCATATCCTCAATTCCTGGCCACAATAACTTCGTTATCATCTCGCGATAGCGAACACCATTCACGGTAAATACTTGGCCGACCTCATGACACACTATCGCGAACAACAGCAATTTTTTCCGCAGAACGAGCTGGGCTTGCATAGACCCGGTGTTTCCACAAACCCGGTTTGCTGAAATTCACCCACAATTCTCCCGATTGTGTACACATCTGGTCGATTATGCTGACCAAAAAAAAAATCACGAAGTGCACGAAATGCATTTTGATTTGATCGCCCATTTTCATAATAAGCCTGAATAACTTTAACGCTTTGCTCGATTGTGTATCATTCCATGGTTCAAATTGAGTTAGTCTGAAATTGAGAAATGTCAAATGAAATGCAGAAAAAAAACTTGACGTTAGGTGTGGTTCACATTCAACCACCCTTTATAATTGCATGTTAACATATTAACTTAACCATAATATGTACACGAACAATTTGTACATAATAGATAATTCCATTTACTATGGAAATAATTTAATTTTTCTAATGAAAAAAATATCTGTAAAAAAATAAATAAATTCTAATTTAATTCTTCCTTAAGCAAACGACAAGTATTAGACGGTTATTTACGAAAGTTGAATTTCAGCAATAGCGTATACTTGATATTATTTGAAATTAAAAATACTTATACGCACTGTTGTCTGAATTGAAGACGAATCATATTACGGAAGTTGTTAAATACAGATTAGTTGAAAAGTTCCTGCGATCGAAATGAAAGAATACTGTTTTTGTTACGAAATATATACTTTTATTCAATATAATCTCCTACAAGCTTAATACACTTGTTCCAATGATCTTCCAATAATTTTATTCCATCCGTATAATGGTTTTCCGGAAGCTCTGCAAAATAACCGTCTACGGCTGCTATGGCCTCTTCATTCGACGAAAAATGCTTTCCACGAGGGAATTGTTTGAGATTTCTGAAGAGATAGTAGTCAATGGTAGCCAAATAAGGTGAATACGGTGGATGTTCAAGCAATTCGTACTTTAATTCTTTGAATTTAGCCATCGTCAAAACACTTTTGTGAGCAGGTGCATTGTCTTGATGAAAAATGATTTTTTTCTTCTTTAAACCAGGTCTTTTCTCACGAATTTTTTCATCCAGCTGATCCAAAAGGCTGCAATAATATTCAGAGTTGATTGTTTTACCTTTCTGAAGATAATCAATCAACAAAATTCCTTTTGCATCCCAAAAAACTGATGCCATAACCTTCTTTGCTGATCGTTGTGACTTCACCTGCTTTGGAGATGAACAACCAGCTTCAGTCAACTGTAAACGTTCTTTTTTCAATTTAGGATCATGGTGGTAGAGCCAAGTCTCATCCATAGTTATATATACGCTGAGAAATTTGTTTTCGATCCAGTTTTTGTTGAATTGTTAATGTGTGCGGCACTAACTTTCCAAACAGTTTTTTCATACGTAATTCTTCATGTAAAATATGGAGTACTCATTCGTCTGAGATGCCTATGGCATTAGCAATTTCACGCTTAGTCAAACTTGGATCTTCACTAACCATATTATGTACCTGCTAAATGATTTCTGCTGTGGTTGCAGTTTTTGGTCGTCCTTCGCGTGGATCGTCTTTAAGGCTGGTACGACCGCGTTAAAATTCACCAGCCCAAAATTCAACGGTGCGTTTTGAAGGTGAGGACTCCTTATACACTTCTAACAATTGTTCATAAATTTCCTTTGTTTTTAAACCCTTCAAAACAAAGAATCTAATGACTGCACGATATTAAATTTTTTCCATATTAAATAAAATCAATGACACGTCAACTTCAAATGGCTTGTAAACAAAGAAAGAATTGACAGAATGACTTGCAACTTTGCATGTGTTCTCAGGGCAGTTATACCAACTTGAGAAAAAAAAAGTTTGGAGCTAGCAGTGCCATCTCTTGGTGAGCGCAGGAACTTTTCAACCAACCTGTATAGGGCTACAAAATAAATATAGGGAGTTGTTTTTTTTAAGTTAAAAATGTGACTTTGAACACGCCAAAAACTATTATTCCAAGCAGGACAAAGTGGATATCACTGGTATGCAAAATATGTTTTCAATAAGGCATTTAATGGCTGCAGGAATAAACCATTTATGGACTAACTAAATAATTGTTTTTTTTTTTTAACTAGTAGGGGTTAATACAAACATTTTGGAAGTTGTTTAAAATGACTTCTAACAAAATAAAAGATTCGTTAAGAATAACATCCATTTTATTTTACTGGGTAGGTATTTAAGATATTTGGATGATTTTTTTCTTTAAGAATTAAGAAGTAAGAGTTTTTACTTTTTTTCATTTTAAGTTAAAATATTAAATTAATAATGTTTGAACTAAATATAATTTACCACATTTTCAGTTAAAAAAAAAAAAATAAGGATAAGCTTAACCTTCTAAACGGGGTTTAAACTCTTGTGCAAAAATGTACAAAAAATAGTTTGAATTAAATGTAAAAGAGCTAAAGAAAAAAAGTATTTAAAGCAGTGGTCTGAACCCGCCCTCAGTACCCCAATACCGGACCCAAATTTTGCCAATTTCTTTAAACTCTGGGTACTTTTTAATTTAAAAGATTTTTTTTTTAAGTTTTGCAATTTGTTTCAAATTTTATAAATTTTTAAAATTTCAGCAATTTTTTTTTCATATTTGCCGATTTTTAAAATTTTAGCGTTTATTTATTTATTTATTTATTTTTTTTTTTAGTTTTGGACTTTTTACAATTCTAACAATCTGTTAATTTGGTGATTCTTTCCAGTTCTAATAATATTTTTTTAATTTTAGCGATTTATAATTTCATAAACATAAAAACAAATTGTATAACAATAACAGTTTACACATTGCATTATTTCAAAACATAAAATAATGATACAATAATTTTTTATAACAATAACATGTTACACATTGCATTATCCAGCTATAAGAAGTGGTAGTCATTATGTGGCTACAACTTCTTTCATTACTTCCTAAACTTCAATTAACATTCTTTAATGATTTTTGGAACTCACAAAAGAATTCATGTGTTCATATTTCAAATGTAGTGCTTGGGATATAAACCCGATGCAATTTAAAAACATCACTCTTTCCATTACTTCTAAAGCATAATTTATGGAATATTGTTTATATTCTAAATCTAAAGCATTTATTCAAAATATTGTATTCTGGTCATTCACAATCAAAAATTTCAACCAAAAAATAGTTCTGGTGAACTTCTATAATTTTTTTTTTATTATTTTTACAATTTTTATATTTTTGTTTAAAATTTCATGCAAGTTAAAATTTATGCAGTTTTGCAAATTTTAATAAAATTAAGTATAACAGATTTTTGTTTAACCTTTAATTGAAACTAGCTGTCCTGTCATTTGCATTTTTTCAGCCTTAAATATTTTTTTGACGACACAATCTGTGCATTTTTGCATTACGTTTTTTATTTAACACTACACCATTTCCAGTTTTAATTCAGAATTTACCAAAATAATTTTAAAATCGTATAAAAATTATTTCAAATTGCTTGAAAAGGTTTTAAAATTATACAAAAATTATTTAAAATTGTTCGAAAATTCATTTAAAATTTTTGAAAAATGTTTCAAAGTTGCCCAAAAATACTTTTTCACAAATGAAGAATTATTTATTTGTTCTAATAAAGAGTATTTATATGTATATAAATGAAAAAAGTTCGCTTCTTTAAACTTATTTTTCTGCATTCTTATGAATTAAATTTTTATCAAAGCTTAAATACTACGAAGTATATGAACATTTTCCACTAATGCATCAGAATATCTAATCATTGTATTATCATTGCTTCCTTAGAGTAAAGTATGAGTAATGCTGGTAGCTACATTTGAATACTTTCATCCTATGACACGCCAATGATAAATTTATCACTGAAACCATCAGAAAAGATTTGATGCCTTTGCCATAGTAGTGATGCTTTAATTTGCTCCTTCCGCATCTTATTTTTCATTGCTTAAAATATTGATATGAAATTTTTTTCGGGTATTTTGTTACTTAGACTTATTACACCATTTGACAAAATATAATTTTAAGTTGCATCCATGGAAAAATCCAATATATTCTGCAAGTGGGGGCACAAATAATGTCTTCCAGTAATTCTAGATCAATTCTTTCAGTCGCATAAACAGCGAAATGCTATTTTGTATGGGATCATGTCTTAACTTTTGGAAATGGAAAATTGTTTTTGCTCAACATTGAAATACTGTTAAAAATATGAAATTTGACACCAGTATTGTACACTCACAAAAAAAGTCTGTAATGGCAACTGAAAATTTTGCTGTTACTATGGGAAATTTTGCTAATGTGAAATTAGTAGAAAAATTAGTATACTTTTTGTAAAGTGAAATTTAAAATCTGTTTACTGAAATCAGCAAAAAAAAAATTACTAAATATTGTTAATATTAGTACAAAATTTTAAATTTATTTTTTATTTTTATCGAGCATAAAATTTTTTTATTTTATTTATTTTTTCAAAAAATATTTTATACAAAATAAAAAACAAAATCAAAGGCTTAAAAATCTTAAAAATTGTTAAAACATAAACGAATTAATCATTTTGTTTTTATTTTATATTTTAGTAAATTTTTTTTTTCACTTTTGAGGTCAAATTTTAATTGTTTTTAGGGCTGATTTTTACAACTTAAAAAAATTTTTTAGTGCTATTTTAAGTGGATGTTCTATTTTAAGACATGAGTCGGTATCTTCACTTCTGATCCCTTTTTTTAAGCCTATGTAACATTTTAGGGCAATTTAGGTTTGTATGTATAAGTTTTAATTATTAGAAATAACATTTCCTTCAATATCCTCTTTTTTAAAATTAGTAAATTTTTCTGCTAATTTTATCAAATCGGTTTTCAAAAATTTGTAAATGATTTCTGAAATTAGCAACAAAAATTTGCAAATATTCTGTAAAAATTCTGTAATTTGTAAAATGTAAGTAGCAAAAAGATTTGCTAAATAAGAATTTTTTTACTAAAAATCTGTACGAAAATATTAAGTGGGATTGAAAACCGTTTACAAATTTTTCTACTAACTTTTTTTTCTGAGTGTATATATTAAGCATCCAGAGTTTTCGAAGCTTTCCAAAGCACTTTGATTTTTGACAACAATATGTTTGTCAAATTTTATATTTTAAAAAATGCAATAATAAGTCCAAATCATAGAGGAAAAGTGCGAGTGTACACTAGCAGTCCTGTTCAATTTTGTTTTTGAACTTCCCAAAAACTATTTAATATTTTTAAGAATGTTTTTGATTGAGTTTTATTTGAAAGCAGTTCTTGCTTATTTATGACATTTAAAGAAAATAAAAAAAAAACTGCGTTATTCACTTAGTGAAGAAACTTAAGAATCCCTGCGCCGTATCCAACTTAATTATTTATATTTAAGGTTTCAAAAGGGGAACAAGTGAAAAATTACCGTAGATTGTCTAAAGGAAAATGTGACATAATAATACTACAACGAATTTTATATTAGTTTTGTGTATTTAGCACTTTCAATATGTTCTTTCTTGTGGCTTTGTTTGGCTGGCTTTTTTTGTCGTCTTCGACTGTATGGTTTGCTGTGTCATTTGGTGGCGTTCATTCACATGTCTGTTGCATTTTTTTTTTTTGTTTTGTTTTGTGTATTTTTATGCAATTGCAGGCATGTGTATGTTATTCTTTTTGAATATTTTTAGATTCACTTAGCATTTCGGTTTTAGCAGCTTGTAAAAATGTGTGTGCATATTTGTACATACTATATATTTTTCATTTGTTTATTTTGATTTTATTTATTTTATTTTTTGTACTTTTTTTTTTTTTTTTGCAAATTACGCAAATTACTCGTTGTTTGTTGTCTAGACAGTTATTCACATGAATTAATGACTTGAAATTATGCAATTTTTGTTTTATTTAATTTTTTGATTTCAATTACAAAAACAAATGAGTTTTGCTAGAAATAAGGCATTTTTATAGAGAAGTAAAGGTCGTAGTTTATGAAGCGATAAAACATAGAGGAGAATCAACGATAATTTTAGAAGAAATTGATGAAAAAAAACCATTTTAACTTTACTTTCACTTTGCTAATAAAGGAAGGAATACGAAGCTTAAATACTCGAAGATTTTCAATTTTATCCCAAAGGAAAAAGTAAGAAAGAAAGCGTTCGCTAAAATGCACTCTAACTAATTTACGTTTAAATTTACACAAATTATAAAAGGAAACTCCTTTTGTAAATTGGAAAACTTGCGCCGATTTGGAATTGGGACCTGTCCCGTGATAGTGAAAAAACTCATATCACGAGTTAGGGGAATAGAGGACCGGTTCCTAAAGTACCAACCACGTGACCTATTTAATAGTCAAAACATGTTCTTTTGTGTTGGTTCTGTGATGTTCACCTAGAACAAGCCCATGTTAAAGTGACTGATCCTTTTCATATCAAAAAACCGGTCCAGTGACCGGTCCCTATCACAATGAACCGGTCACGTGACGTGCCCTGGGATAGGTCCATTTCCCGCAGGTTATAATAATTACACTCATTATGCATTTATTAAATACGCACAAAATGTGTAAATTTTCATTTTAATGAAATTATGTGTAATCTCACTAATTTTGTGCGAAAAAATACACAAAATGCGATATTCCGCCAAAAAATCATAAAATAAAATTACTATTAAAAAGCTTTATTTACGTGGGTGGCTGAGAAAGCTTTCCGCAAAATGGGTGCCGCCTTTACTCACAATCGACCACAAACGCAATAGTCTGACAACTTCGTTTCCAAGGCAAAACTCCATGAATTAGGCAACGAATTGCTCTCTAACCCACCCTATTCTCCGTATTTAGACCCGACTGCCTGAAGAAATCGCTCGCCGGAAAGAGAATTGACTAAAATTATGAAATCTTCGGCAAATCGTATTTTTTGGAAGAGATAAAAAATAGATAAACACTGGACAAAGTATAGAGCTCAAAGGAGACTATGTTAAAAAATAAAATAATTTTTACCCAAAAAAAGTCACTCGTACTTTACTTTACGGACCTTTCTTCATTAAAATCCATCAGATTCTGAGGACTTTTTCTTCTATAGAATAAAGTTTCAGCACTTAAGGACTCTGAAGATTTTTGTTTTATAAAAAGAAACCTTAAATTTTGAAGACTTTTTCCCACAAAAAAAAATTCTCAAATTTTAACCTCTATTTTATTGAAACAAGCCTTAAATTTATAGAAATCTTTATACTCTCAGGACTTTATCCTTAATACAATTTTAAGATTTTGAACACTTTTTTCTTTAGAAAATGTCCCCGATCTTATACACTTTTCTTATACAAAAAAAATGCATTTTAAGTATTTCTTCCTAAATAAAAAACGTCAGATTTTTAGCAATCTTTCCCACCGAAAAAGACTCATTAATGTAAGACAAATTTATTTTTTTTTTTAATTTTTTTGTGTTTTCCTAATTTAAACACAACTTTCAATATGATCGCTACCATCATTATTATAGTAAATATTTGACTATTTCATGATTGCCACTTTCTATTTTATAACATCATTGGATGTAGCCATATGATAATTATGGAACTATAAAATGCCGACAACGATCAATGAATAATTAGAAATTAATTAAAATATTTACAGTCTTGTTTTAATAAAATAAATGTAAGGGGTGGTAAAATTTTAAGGGTCGATGTTGATTTTGAATAAAACACAAATTATTTACGAAATTATTGTCATTATTGTCATATTATGGTATGGTTCAATTATGCATGGAACAAAATATCGGCCAAATGGCCGCCGCGACCTCGGCGTCACACCTCCATCCAATGGTCCAAATTTTCGAAGACACTGAGCCATAAATAAGGTCTATGCGGTTAATGTGCCGAATTATCTCATCCTTTAGCTCTTGAATTATTGCTGGCTTATCGACGTACACCTTTTCTTTCAAATAACCCCAAAGAAAGAAGTCCAACGGTGTCGAATCACATGATCTTGGTGGCCAATTGACATCGCCACCACGTGAGATAACACGGCCATTGCATTTGTCACGCAAAGGGGCCCCATGTTTCGTTAGCTGTGTGGCAAGTGGCATTGTCCTGTTGGAACCACATATCGTCCAGGGTCATATCCTCAATTCCTGGCCACAATAAGTTCGTTATCATCTCGCGATAGCGAACACCATTCACCGTAAATACTTGGCCGACCTCATGACACACTATCGCGAACAACAGCAATTTTTGCCGCAGAACGAACTGGGCTTGTATGCACAGGTGTTTCCACAGACCCGGTTTGGTGAAATTAACCCACAATTCTCCCGATTGTGTACACATTTGGTCGATTATACTGACCAAAAAAAATCACGAAGTGAGCGAAATGCACGAAATGCATTTTAATTTGAACGCTCATTTTCATAATAAGCCTGAATAACTTTAAGGCGTTGCTCGATTGTGTATCTTTCCATGGTTCAAATTGAGTTAGTCTGAAATTGAGAAATGTCAAATGAAATGCAGAAAAAAAACTTGACGTTTAGGTGTGGTTCACATTCAACATCGGCCCTTAAAATTTAATCACCCTTTATTAGTTCAGTCACCCAGGTAAAGATGATAATATATTGTATGATAATTTTCAACTGAGGGTTTTATTTACGAAAATGCCTTACACATATAACACACTCACCAAAAACAGTCTGTAGTGGCAACTGAAAATTTTGCTGTTATTACGAGAAATTTTGCAAATTTGAGGCCAGCTGTATTTATTGTTGATCTTAGCAACACATGTATGCTGACGTGTAGTACAATGAAATTAGTAGAAAAATTAGCTGGCGCTACTAAATTTTGTTAAGTGGAATTTAAAATCTGTTTGCCAAAATCAGCAAAAAAAAAAATACTAAATATTATTAAGATTAGTCCAAAATATCAAATTTATTTTTCTTTTATCGAGCATCAAAATATTTTATTTTATATATTTTTTTAAAAAAATATTTTAGACAAAATTAAAAAAAAAAATCAAAGGCTTAAAAATTTTAAAAACAAACAAATTTATCATTTTGTTTTAATTTGGTAATTTCTGTTTTGAAAAATATTTTAATCAATATTTTTTGGATTTCAAGGTCAAATTTTAATTATTTTTAGGGCTGATTTTTGAACTAAAAAAACTTTTTAGTGCTATTTTAAGTGGATGTCCTATTTTTAGACATGAGGGTGTATATTTACTTCCGATTCCTTTTTTTAATATATTAAACATATTAAGGCAATTTAATTTTGTAATTAGAAATAACATTTCCTTCAATATCCAATTTTTAAAATTAGTTATTTTTCTTGCTAATTTTAGCAAATCGGTTTTCAAACATTTGTAAAGTGATTTCTGAAAGTATCAACAAAAAATTGTAAATATTCTGTTAGAATCCTGTTATTTGTTAAATGTTAATAGCAAAAAGATTTGCTAAATAATATTTTTTTTACTAAAAATCTGTAAAAAAAAAATATTAAAGTGGGATTGAAAACCGTTTATAAATTTTTCTACTAACTTTTTTTTCTGAGTGCTTTATAATTTACACTAATCAATTTATTGTCAAAAAAATTCAATGTCAATAAGATTCTATAAAATACTTTTCAATAAAAAACATTATAAAATTTTGAAAAAAAAAGAATTGGTTTATTAATTAATTTTTTGTTAAATAACGACTTTCTGGTGAAAAAAAGTACTCAGAATATAAATAAAATAATTTTATATATGAAAAGGTCTGTAGAAACCAAGACTTGTTTTGTACGAAAAGGCTTCTTATACAAAGTACTTGATTTTTAGCAATTTTTCTGATAGAAACATATTTAGATTCTAAAGTTCTTAGATTATGTAAAATATTTCTTAGATGAAAATTCATATATTCCTAAAAAAAAGACTTACATTATAAGGCCGTTCTTTGAATAAAAAATTCTTAGATTCTAAGGGCTTTTCATCATAAAAAATATTTTTTAAAAAACTTTTTCTAGTAGATATATTCATAGATTTTAAGAAAAAGAAAAATTCTAGAATCTCAGAAATTTTCCCATCCAAAAAATATCTTAAAAATGTCCTTAGAATCTAAGAATTTTTCTATTAGAAAAATTTCATAGAATCTAGGTTTTATATTTATAAAAGAAGTCCTTAGAATTGAGAAAAAAATTTAAGGAGCTTTTTCATAGTTTTGAATCATATTTTTTACCATAATCATGATTATTTTATTATCATATTGCTACAACTATAATATAGTACGACTGTGATTGGCGCAATCATAATGATCTTCGAATATGATTGCCCTAACCATGTTTTTTCTCTGCGTGTTATTAAAAAAGGGCATTGATATCAAAGCAATGCTAATTTAACAAATTTGTTTATCAGAATTGCCAAATATTTATGATAAAAAAATTATTTTTTCCCCTTTTTGTTTTTTTGATTAGATCTTTAACAAATATTATTTAAATTTTTCTAATACGCAAAGTCGAAAATATAATAAAATTTATGCAGTTTTCACTTAAAACCTATAAAATGTCCTGTTTATTGAAATACTACTGCATTTACAAAAAAATATAATATCAAGGTTGCCATATGGTAATTTAAAAAAAATAGTCAAAAACCAACACATTTTTCCAAAAAAAAAAAAAAAATTAAAAGCAGTAAACTTAAAAAACCAAAAATTTTTTTAAATTTTCGAAGAAAGATTTTTTCATTGGAATAAAAGTTTAAATTTTGAAGTATTTTCAACTGTATTGGGTAGCTAATTATTCCACTGAAGGTCAGTATGAAAAAAATTCAAAATGAAGCTTTTCCTGAATTTCAAGGGCCTTTAAATAGTATTTTATTTTAAATTTATGATTAACATTCAATTAAACTTTTTTTAATTGAAATTTGTTTTTATTCTGTTAGTTGAAAATTCCACAATTCCAATTACAATTCGTTCATATTGAATATTAAAATTCGTCTTTTTCTTTAAATTTTAGATTTAAAATTCGTATAAAATTTAAAAGTCGAAAACTTGAGAATTACAAAAAAAAACGTACTTTGAGTTTTAAAAACATTAGCAGTTTGTTGTTTATTAGTATTAGAATTATCAAAGAGCTAAATTGTCTCTTAAATTATTATTTTGAAAAATCACTTTAGTACTTAATTATCATTTATTATCTAAAATTAATAAAAAATTCTAAGAATTGTTATTGTTTACGAGTTTATTTGTATAACAGTGATAACAATTTCATTGCTACTTGTAATTCCCCGTTTTTTTTTTAAGTAAATCAGAAAAAAAAAAATATTGAAAAAAATATGTTAAATTACAAAATGTTGTATTCAAAAGAAGCGTCAACATTTGTAAAGACAAACAAATTTTATTTGCAAAGATGTTTACAAATTTTGAAATTATCCACATTTTTCTCATGTATAGATAAGTTTGACCTCGTATACGTTGCAGGGTGATCGATAAAAACGTAATATGAAAACAATTTGAGTAACATTTTTATTAAATTAAATTTAATATTATTTATTGTTAAATCAAGAAATATATGCACATTTCAAAAGGACCCAGTTACACAATACATTCCCATTTCGGATATGCAGTGCGGAACTAAAATGATCCGATGGAAATGTATACCTTTTTTTGGGCTAACAAGAGGTTATTCACAAAAAATTTTCACGGAAACCTTTTGATTTCGAAAAATTGTTAAAGGGAAGTAAGAAATTCAGTAAAGACTTTTATGATTTAAAATTTCTTAGAACAAATTTGTGATATCACCATAAAAATGTTGTTTAATTAAACGATAGTTCGTTGAAATATTGTTAAAATATTTAAAATAAAATATTGCAATAATTTATCATAAGAAACTTAAAAAAAAAAAACATTAAAAATTTAAACAAAAAACTTGATTTAAGAGTTTAAAACAATATTTAATTTTCGAGCGAATAATTTTAAAATTATTTATTGCATACATATTAATTAGGACAGCTAAATTATCTCAAAAATAATCAGAGCTTAGTGATTAACAATACACACAGAGAAAATTTATGTTAGTTTTCAACTGAAATTTAAATACTACTTCTAAAGACGGTTGGTAGAACGGAAGAATGAATTTCACCACAAAATTCATTTAATACAACTGAATTTTGCATCGCAACACTGAAAATATTTAGAAAATAACATGTGGTAACCAAATTTATCGATTCTATCAACCAAAATATACTTTTCAATTCGGTTCAAAGTCTATTTTTCGGTGTATTGATATGAATGCCAAATTAGCAATAATTTTTTAAGATAAATTACTAACAATTAATGTTTTTTTTATATAAATATTTGTTTGTTTTTGTTTTATTATTTTTAACAAACCTGACCTTAAAACTAATTGTATTTTTGTATTTATTTAGCATTCATATATATTTTGTCATATTTCCAAATAAAACGTAATAAAATAAAAACGAATGCTTTGAAAAAAAAAAACAAAAAATAATCAATTAATCTTAGCGTCTGAAGTTTATTGAGGTTTAATATTAATTTACTACTAAGTGTATTCATAAGTTTTGTCATCGACTAAAAGAATTTTTTAAATTTTGTTAGCTAAATTTTAGCATACCCTAAGACTAGCACTATGGGACAGAAATCACGTTTTTCGAAATTCCAGGTGCGGCGTAAATTTTCTTTGCTCAAAAACACCTTTTTTTATATATTGTCAGCTTGAAACACATGCATACTAGGGCGGATCAATAAGTCCGTGACTTTTTGAATGAAACACAGTTTTTTTGCAAAAAAAAAAAAAATAGTTTTTCAACATAATCTCCTTTTAGCTCAATATACTTAGTCCAACGTTTTTCCAACTTTTCTATCTCTTCCAAAAAATAGTACTTTTCGAGGTCCATAAAATAGGCATTTGTTTGATCAATAATTTTATAATTGAAGCTAAATCTCTTTCCACCGAGCAATTTCTTTAGGTTTGGAAATAGGAAATCGTCACTGGGGACTAAATCCGAAGAATTCATAGAATTTTGCCATTGAGACTTCGCACGTATGCACCCGTGCATTATCTTGATGAAAAAGGTTTTTTTTCTTGCCCATATTTGGTCGTTTATTTTTTAATCCTCGTTAAATCGGTCTAATAAGTTGACATAATATTCGCCGTTTATTGTTTTTTCCTTTTGAAGGAAATCGATATGGATTATCCCGCGTGCATCCCAAACAACTGTTGCGATCACCTTATTGGCCGACAAACTTACCTTGCTTGACCTTCTTCGGAGCCGGTTAACCCGGAAAAATCCATTGTTTAGACTGCTGCTTGGTCTTCAAAGTGTTGTAATGGCTTCAAGTTTCGTTCGCAGTTACAAAACGTCGCAAAAACTCATTCGAATTGCGGTTAAACATCTCCAAAGAATCCTTTGAAGTTGTCACACGATTACGTTTATGGTCAATTGAGAGCAAACGCGGCACCCATGTTGCATAAAGCTTTCTTAAATCCAACTGATCATTTAAAAGCGAAACCACACTGCCATATGAAATGCATATGGCATCAACAATCTCACGCACTGTTACTGTTCGATCGGCCAACACCATATCGTAGATTTATTCCACATTTTCGGGTGCATTGACCTCAAATGGCCGTCCAGAACATTCAGAACGTCATTTGCACTTGTGCGACCACAACGAATGTCACTAAACCACATTTTTAACATTTAAATCGATGGTATAGAGTCCCTATAGTATTTATCAAGTTTTTCCTTGGTTTGATTGACGGTTTTTTTTCACAAAAAATAATGTTTACTGAGCACTCGAAATTCACTTTCATCTATTAAAAAAAAAAATCCACGATGTTATATGTTTTGAACAGCTGTTAAACGCAAAGTAAATGACGGAACTTGTCAGTAGTCTAATAACAGGTGGTACTTGATTGCATTTCATATAACTACGAGGAAAGTTCGAAAAGTCACGGACTTATTGAAAGCCCTATTTAATATAATTTTTTATTATTTAAAATTTATTTGTTAAATAAATAAAAATAAAAATTTTCTATCATATTTCTTCGATTACATTCAGTCGATTTGAAAAGAATTTGATTCTTTCTTGCCAAAGTTAAGAAAATTGGGAAGTTTTAAGAAAAATAACTTCATATTAAAAATTAAACTGGTTAATTAACCTACTTTAATCGATTATTCGGGTCGAATAATTATTTCAGTTTTAAATTATTTGTTTCGATATTAACGGAAATAGAGGCGGTTAATCGAGGGATCGTTTAATCGATTAACCGAATTGGAAACACTTGTTCAAAATGATATTTAAATGTGACACTTACAACCGTGGTTAAGCACTAAACTTTGGTACATTTGAAATAGTTTACTAAAATAACAGCCCAGCAAAACTTTGGTAATGGGTGCGATATTCTCATGTGTTACATTGTAATGATAGCTCGTTACCTTTTTCATTATTTGCAAACATAAAGTAATAAGTTACTCATTTTTGATTACTTAATATATGATTTATAAATGTAAAGTTGTAATTGAAATATTTTTGAATATCTTTTTTTAGAAACATTACTTTGTGTTTTTTTTTGTAAGCAAAAGGTTAAACGAAGCGCAACAATTCATTTAAGTTTTAAGCAATCAAATACTATATGCGTCGATAGCTCAGTGGGTAGAGTTCTTGGCTGGCAACCAGATTTCCCTGGTTCGATTCCCATCTTGGCGACATTATTTTAAATTACAAATAATTTAAATAAAATATTTGTAATAATTTTTTTTTTAATAAAAATTCCTCATTTTAAAAAATCTATTTTTAGTAACCCCTTACATTATCACCTCTAAAGTAAAGGGTATATACATTACTTTGAGGCTCATCGCCTGTAAAATTCATCAATGAAGTAATCCATCGCACCTATGGCTATACATTACTTTACCTATTATTTGGTAATGTGTGGTTTTGCCATTCAAAGAAAATTATATTTCATTTAAAAATTGGTATACTTACTTTTCAATTAAAACAAATGGTTTTTGTTATTTATTTTAAAATGTTATTTTAACAACTGTCACTTAAGTAAAAAAAAAAAAACAAATGATTAATTAGTTAAAAATAAATGTTAAATTTTACCTACCAATACTGTAAAAAATAACTGATTATTCATTAATTTATATTTTTGTTTGTTTTTGTGTAAATGGCCACATATGTGTGTGTGTATTTTTGAATTGAAATAATATTGTATATAAACAAACAATTTAAATAAAAAACAAAATTGAAATTTTTTTAATATTTTTTTTTGTTAACAGACAGCAAAGAAAATTTAAATTTGTAATAACTGTAATAACTGTAATGGAAACAAATAAATCACAAATTTCTTGTGGGTAAATTCTTATTAAATTTCAAACATATGAAAAAAAAAATAACAGAAACTAAAAAAAAATCGGTAAAAGACAGTAAATCATTTTGAACAAATGTTAAGAATTCTTTGAAAAATAAATGTATGTTCCTTTATTTTTAACTGAACTGTAAACTTTTTTCAATAAATTAAATATACGAGCTCGAGGTCATGTGGTTTTTTTCTCATTAAATGTGACCTCGAGCTCCAATATTTAATTTATTGAATTTATAATAAAAAGGTCGAATAACATAATAACAATTGTAAACTCTTTTATTAAACTACAAATACTAAACTACATAATATTCTGAATGTATGAGATTTTGTATGTGAGGTAGAACAATATTCTTACTAAATATATGTTAACTAGTGTTAACTAGTAAGAACATATTTATTTAACCCAAATATGCACTTTATCAAAGTGCCTTTTTTTTTTGTTCACATACTCAGTACTCATCAATACCTCGTGGAGATTGTGTGATCGCATTATTTTTTGCTACTATTTTTGAATTATTGAATTATTAATTTGTGATATTTTCAAAATTACTGAATATGGTGCCACGTTTGTGCGGTAAGTAAAATTTTCAACATTTAAAAGTGAATAAATACTATATTTTGTTTGAATTTATATTTATGAAGAGTAGCTTGATTGTTATATGCGTGAACGTTTCATTATTGTGTTTTAGTTTTGTTGTTGTAACACCTTAAAGTTTGGTGACCTATATGTAGTACATTGGGAATATAATATGCTATGTATTTCGGATTTCTTCTCCATGAAGCTTTGCGCGTTGACAGAGGATTAGGACATAGATGTGGATAATAATACCTCTATTCCCACCCAATAATGCATGTCTCCATCACAGACGAAGACTTCGGCGATGAAGACTACGTCGATATAAATAATTTACCGGTTTCGTAGTGCAAAATGAGGTGAAAATTGTAAACAAAATCAATTTTGAAAGTGATTCGGACACAGGATGATATCCCTCTCCCTCAGATCAGAACATAAGCTTATACCGCAGTGCTATAAGAGGAAATAAATGGTATTTTCCCCTCAAAGCACACCGTGTGAATATGGCGGTACATAACGCCTGGCAGATTCACAAGCATATTGGGTGAACTATGGATCTTTGAGGAGAAGTATCGCCAGTACTCTACTTGTTCCGGTTCACCAAAGGGGCCATCCATCGCTAAGCCTTAATAATGAATTGCGTTATGATCAATTGGACCATTGGGTAATTTCACAGGAAAAACAACCAAGATGAGGAGCCTGTCATCAAAAAACCTTAACTAAATGCCGAATATGTGACATAGGATTACATGTTTTGTGTCGTATCACACCTAATGAGTCATGTGCCCAATGTCCTATATAAAGGACGGCTTTAAAAGCCAATTTTTTCAATAAATTTTTAAAAACCTATAATTTCACTGTTTTTTATTTCTCATTTGCTTCCAAAATAATATAAAAGTACTTTTAAAATGATAATGCTCAAGCAATAGGCATATCTGTGTTAAATCTAAGTGGCATTTTTTTGTTCTTTTAATAGATCACACACGCAGAGAAAAAACATGGTTGCAACATGATCACTGCTACTATATTGTGCTTTCTACAATCTGGTATGGTTGTCACAATCAAGTTATTGGTTTGCTAACCATCAACATGGTCGCTACCATCATTATTATAGTAAATATTTTACTATTTTATGATTGACACCTTCTTTTTTATAACATGATTGGCTGTAACCATACTGTTGTAACAAAAATTCTGATTATAAAAAAAACATTTTAATTATTCAATGCTGGCAACAATCAATAAATAATTATGCATAAAATATAACATGATTCTGACATTTACGGTCATAATATTGTCTTGTTTTCATAAAAACCAAAATTTGATCAGTTCAGTCAGTTTGTTTTTACCACAACCTCGACGAATGTGGGTAGAGAATACCTTTCATGTGGCATTAAAACATTTCATCAATTGACCCATTAGGATCCAGATAATTTTTTTTTAGCTTTAGAAGATTTTTTTAAGGGCTTTCTTATACATATAATATTATTTACACTAATCAATTCATTGTCAAAAAGATTCCATATAAAGATTTGATATTTTTTAATTCGTTTCAATAAAAACGATAAGAGATATTTCTTAAAAAAATATATTTATTAATTCATTTCTTGTAAAAAGTTCTAATATTAATAAAATATTTTTTTTTAAGAAAAAGTCTGTAGAACCCAAAATTGTTTTTGTACGAAAAGGTTTCTTACACAAAATCCTTGATATTTAGAAACATCATAATATGTTTATTTAGAATCATAATATGAATCATAATATAACTGTAGGTACCATATTTTGGTAAAATTATGGTTATTTTATTATCATAATATGATAACCATACTATAGTACGACTATGGTTGACACAATCATAAACCCAAAAATAAATGATGCTCTTCGAATATGATTGTGCCAACCATGTTTTTTCTCTGCGTGCAAATGTGAAATTACGCCGCTTTCAATATAAATGGTACAAACATAAAATTTACATAAAGTTTGGGAAACTCTTTGTCCTTTGTGGCAGCACTGTTGTTCTTTAACTCTTGTAGTCGTTTGAAAAAACTCCGTGTATTGAGTTATAAAATTCCATACAAATGTTAAGTTATAAACTAAAAGTTAAAAAAAAAAACTACTAGATATTGGTTGTAGTGTAAATTGGCCTTTAGATTTGAATTATCTTTACAATTATTATTCATTAATACGAGTATAATTTTTGTTTGCAGTGTAAATTTATTTAATAAATAGTTAACTATGCAATTACTTTGTCGGTATGTGCTTTGTACCCTTTCTGACATAATGATAGTTTTTAAAAACCATATAATTAATTAATATTTGTTCTTCCCAATTTTGTGTTTAGTGGCAGCGTTAATGATTTTTAGGTTATTTACTTATGCGTTACGTTTAAATAGCGATTAATATATAGTTATATATGTACATATATATTTTTTTAAAGAAATGTTTGTTTTAGTTAAGGCCAAAATATTATAAAACATCATTAACAATATAAACATATAATTAATGAAGAAAAAAAAATAGTGATCAATTTTTATTTTTGAAGTTTAAGCATAGTAAGTTGTTTTTGTTGTGAAAAAATGTCACTTGAATTTAAAAAGCCTCAAATTATGTTAATTCCTTTTAGGTTTTATTTTCAAAATTTACCATTTTTCATGTATTAAGAAGACTGTTTAAATAAAATAATTTTTTTAATTAACAAAAGTAAGAGAGATTAAAAAAAGTACGGATTATTAGTACAGATAGTACGCATCCTTGTAGGTGCTTCATAATTATTCCACAAAACTTTCAATTTTTTTGTAATATGTTTTATTAATTCCAAAATTGATTTGTCACATAAAAGTCATAACATTCAAACGCAAGTGAAAAAGATTTTTTTCTAAAATTCGTGCTGCATTTATTTTCATTTGCAATAAAATTCCTGCTTTCATGCTAATTTTTACTTGTGGTTTTTGCTCTTAAATTACTTTATTTTGACGTGAAATTTGTAAACTTTGTAATGCAGTTATTTCTACTAACTACTTTTGCTATAATTATCTTTCACTCCCGCTTGAAAAGAAATAAGTTTGTTGTCAATTCTTTCGTACTTTATAAGATTACTATAGGGTCCGCCAGATAACTTTTTTTTTTTGAAAATGCTATAAAAAAAAACTACTGAATATTTTCTCAATTTTTTTTTTTTTTATTATTTGAAAGTACAATCCTTTCGGTTAATAATGGAAAATAATTTCATTCAAATGGCTGCCTTGGTTGGCCATGCAGTAGCCTACACGATCGGTCTAATTTTTAAGCACATTATCGATTGTGTGCAGCTGTATTTCACCAATGGCTTCACGAATATTGTCCCTTAAAGCGTCAATTGTCTCTGGCTTGTCGGCGTAACACTTATCTTTGACGGCACCCCACAAATAATAGTCCAACGGTGTCAAATCGCAGCTCCGAGGTGGCCAAACGACATCAGCTCTGCGGCTGATAATGCGATCTTCAAAAACAGGGCGCAAAACATCGAGTGTAGCTTCGGCTGTGTGGCACGTAGCGCCGTCCTGTTGAAACCAAATGTTGCCAATATCCTCCTCTTCAATTTTTGTAAACAAAAATTCGTTCAACATGGCCCGATAACGATCGCCATTGACTGTAACGGCCACTCCTTGCTCATTTTCAAAGAAAAATTACCCAATTATTCCTCTGGACCAAAATCCGCACCAAACAGTGACTCGTTTTGGGTGCATCGGCTTTTCAGTGTATGCGTGCGGGTTTTCTGCGCCCCAAATGCGACAATTTTGCTTGTTTACATACCCGCCAAGATCACAATGAGCTTCATCTGAAAAGATGACATTCTGCAACATTACCATGATTTTCAAAGTAATGTCGCAATATTTCCCAGCGTTGTTCAAGCGTTTACACAACCATATTCGTTCAGCGGAAGGATAAAACTTATTATCTGTGAAATCAGACATGAGCTAAGTGTTTCAATTCACGAAATAAGCACTAGTTGAAAAAAAAAAAACTTTAGATGGCGGACCCTATACTTTTACTATAAATTTAAAAAAAAAACAGATTCAAAGTTATTATTGCTGTTGATGAGTGAATAAGAATGTGATAATGTTCTGGCATTTTATTGACACACTTTTTGAAATTGCTAAAAATATATGAACCTTATTGCAGTGTGATGAACAAGTGTGTTGTTTCTATATTTAGCCATTATAAACCACAAGGTTTTTTTTTATCTTTTGGCACATGATTTTTATTATAACTAGAAAAAAAAAACTAAAAATAGATCGATAAAAATGTCTAATATAATCTATGTAATATTAGATTAAGAAATAGCAAATTTCCCAGTAATTTTAAACTCTATCAATTGATCAGATAAAAAGTTAATCATGAAAAATTACCCCCCGCCCCCCAGGACAACATATATATTTCTTAGAGCTCAAAAACTATGAAATTAAAACGAGGTTTCAATTCTGAAATTTATTATATAAATTACTTTTTTAATTGAATTTGCACCTATTGCGCAGATGATATTTACCAAAACTTGTTGGGTAAAAAATAGATAATAAGAAGATTGGATAGCGTGAAGCACTTCTTACTCGTTTCAAAAAACCTTAACACTAGATGCTACTTTGGACACTTAAAAAACCTGGAACATCAAGAGTTTCTGACTTCTCAATATCTATACCACATATTCGAAAAGATGATGTTGAAAACTTTATATGGGTAAATATACATTAAAATCGACCCTATTTTTAAGACCCCAAGGCACTGACTGATTAACTGCGTCATTCAGAATCTGCCTTTTTCCGTCAAACTATAAAATTATTGGCATATGATACAACAACAACAAAAAACGAATGGCTTATGTTGATGTCATTGGTAAAACAAAGTGTTTGGCCAAAAAATCCTTAAGAAAGATAAGTAAAAGAGAAGGATAAAAATAGATCCTTGATGTACAGACGCACTTGTATCTACAGATATATTTATATTTTAATTTTTAGTCTGTATAAAAATAAAAATGTTAAAGCTTACGAGCCCCTCACTCTGCCCGATGTTCACTTTTTCAAGAGATCACTTTTTATAAAATAATATTTTAACAATATTTAATAATGGCGTCCTTTAGTAAAAAGTACCTTTTATTAAAAAAGTTCTTTTTTTAAAAAAGTAACTTTTTTTAACAAAGTACATTTTTTTAAAAAAAAGGTACCTTTTTTTAAAAAGTAACTTTTTTTTAAAAAAAAAAGTATCTTTTTTAAAAAAAAGTACCTTTTTTTAAAAAAGTATCTTTTATTAAAAAAGAACCTGTTATTTAAAAAGTAGTTTTTATTAAAAAAAGTACCTTTTATTAAAAAACTACCTTTTATTAAAAAAGTACCTTTTATTAAAAAAGTACCTTTTATTAAAAAAGTACATTTTATTAAAAAAGTACCTTTTATTAAAAAAGTACCTTTTCTTAAAAAAGTACCTTTTCTTAAAAAAGTACCTTTTCTTAAAAAAGTACCTTTTATAAAAAAAGTACCTTTTATAAAAAAAGTACCTTTTATAAAAAAAGTACCTTTTATTAAAAAAGTACCTTTTATTAAAAAAGTACCTTTTATTAAAAAAGTACCTTTTATTAAAAAAGTACCTTTTATTAAAAAAGTACCTTTTATTAAAAAAGTACCTTTTTTATAAAAAGTATCTTTTATTAAACAAATACCTTTTATTAAAAAAGTACCTTTTATTAAAAAAGTACCTTTTATTAAAAAAAGGACCTTTTATTAAAAAGTACCTTTTATTAAAAAAGTACCTTTTATTAAAAAAGTACATTTTATTAAAAAAGTACCTTTTATTAAAAAAGTACCTTTTATTAAAAAAGTACCTTTTATTAAAAAATTACATTTTATTAAAAAAGTACCTTTTATTAAAAAAGTACCTTTTATTAAAAAAGTACCTTTTATTAAAAAAGTACCTTTTATTAAAAAAGTACCTTTTGTTAAAAAAGTACCTTTTATATAAAAAGTGTCTTTTATTAAACAAATACCTTTTATTAAAAAAGTACCTTTTATTAAAAATGTACGTTTTATTAAAAAAAGTAACTTTTATTAAAAAATTACCTTTTATTAAGAAAAGTACTTTTTATTAAAAACATTACTAATTTTCATATAGATATATTTTTCTTAGGGAGAAATCGAGATATTCTAAGACATTTCATAAATAGAAAAATTCCTTCAATCTCAAAAGAAAATTTGAAGATATTTTTCTTATAGGAAAATGTAAAGAGATCTACACAAAAAGAAAAAGATTTAAAAATATTTTCCTTTAAATACGAGTATATATTATACAAAATTTACCCAATAAACATTAACAGCCATATGCATAGACATTTAGTTGGTTCTTATAACAGTCTTACACTCAGAAAAAAAAGTTAGTTGGAAAATTTGTAAACGGTTTTCAATCGCACTCTACTTTTTTTGTACTGATTTTTAGTAAAAAATTATTATTTAGCAAATCTTTTTGCTATTTACATTTTACAAATTACAGAATTTTTACAGAATATTTACAAATTTTTGTTGCAAATTTCAGAAATCATTTTACAAATTTTTGAAAACCGATTTGCTTAAATTAGCAAAAATAAATTACTAATTTTAAAAAAGTGGATATTGAAGGAAATGTTATTTCTAATAATTAAAACTTATACATACAAACTTAAATTGCCCTAAAATGTTACATAGGTTTAAAAAAGGGATCGGAAGTGAAGATACCGACTCATGTCTAAAACGAGGACATCCACTTAAAATAGCACTAAAAAGGTTTTTTAGTTCTAAAAATACGCCCTAAAAACAATTAAAATTTAACCTTAAAAGTAAAAAAAAAAAATTGACCAAAATATTTTTCAAAACAGAAATTACCAAATTAAAATAAAATGATTAATTCGTTTTTTAAAAAATATAATCAAAATTTTTGATGCTCGATAAGAAAAATAAATTCAAAGCTTTTTACTAATATTAATAAAATTTAGTATTTTTTTTTTTGCTGATTTTAGCAAACAGATTTTAAATTCCGCTTTACAAAAAGTCTACTAAAATTTAGTAGCGGCTACTAATTTTTCTATTAATTTCATTGTACTACACGTCAGCAGACATGTGTTGCTAAGATTAGCAAAAAATACCGCTGGGCTCAAATTAGCAGAATTTCCCGTAATAACAGCAAAACTTTCAGTTGCCATTACAGACTTTTTTGGTGAGTGTATAAAGAAAATTTGTTGTTGTTTTGCATGTTAATTTGATTTATAAGTGTGTTATAAAATTCAACAAAATGTTTGTGCATACATAGTAAAAAATTCAAGTGCTTTCAATATTGCTTGTATTGTGCTTTATTTTAAGTGTTTTTTACAGTCAAAATCAAGTTCATACAAATAAAAATATTTTGTTTCATGTTTTTCGTTTATTGTTAATATTTTAAAATAAAATAAAAAATTTGTTCAAATTTACAAATTTCCTGTGAAGATTTTTATAAAATCTGTTTTTCTTCCATGGATTTGAATCGAAAGGTAACTCACATTAATTTGAAGCTAAACTTTGTACTTACATTATCTATTTTCTTATTTCAGAACGATTTTACAACATTTCTACGCTTCTAAATGAAAAAAGGGTTAGTGAAAAAACATCGAAAGTAAAAAAATCAAGATTAAATATACAAAACCAAAATTTTTTTATGACTTTGAAGTTAGGGCTTAAAGACAAGTGTTATCATTATGTTGTTTGAACTTGAATTGACCTGTGATTCAAGGCTTGAATTAAAGTATATTCTCACTGTAATGTTCGACTTGAATTCCAGTGTCAGTTTAAGTGGAATATGCAATTGAATTAAAGTGTAATTAAAGTATAAACCAAGGCTTGAAATTGAAAAACATGACTTGAATAACACTTGATTTAAGCTTTAACTCCAGAAAAAATGTTTTCGGTTTTTTTTTTTTTCCTCTAAAAACGTCTAATTCTTACCTACAATTTTTTTATATAATTTTTGAAATTTTGAGACTTATTTCCCCTAAAAACTTTTAGATTCAGAAATTTAGGAAAAAATCCCTACTTTAACGAAACTACTTTTTCCTTTAACTAACATTTTCGCATAGAGTTTAGCCAAATGTCGAATAGTGATGAAAACAATTGCATAAATTACGTCGTTTAGTTAAAAATATTCATAGTTATTAACATGATACCCATTAACCATTAACAAAAGAACAAAAACTATTACTTTTTGCTATTAAGTGTTATGGCCATAATTTAGTGTCGGTATTACATCACGTAGAATATTTCCCAGCTTTTTTTTTCTTTCGTGCGTTAAATGTCTGTTTTTATTTCAACTCAAATATCAGCTTTGTACTTTGGAATATTAGTTTAATTTATAATAAGTATTTACACATATTTAGCAACATGTAGAGGTGTTTGATGTATTATGATTAGGGTGGCACTTGTAATTCCATATCAAAAATTTTGCCAGATATCTACAACAAAAGTGTGGCGTTTAAGAATGTTTTTGATAAAATTCATCATTTAGATGTTACAACAAATATGGTTCAAGTTTTTATAAACATATATAATGCCACCCTAATGTCTATCATTATAAGTTATTTATGGTATTATAGACATTCAATTTTAATTCTTACATAAATAAAACCAATGAAAAGAAAAATGAAATACGCGTTTTTCCAACAAGTTAAAAAATATATGCGCATTAAGTTTTATAGCCGCAGTGTAAATCCTGTCTGTCCATCCAGACAGGGCGCATACAAATATTGTAGACAGATTATAATTAGAGTTTTATTATTAATATTGTAATGATTGTAACAAACATTTGTATATATTAACTATTTACTATTTTCATGATAAGACAATAATTGCATGTTGTTAGATTAGATAATTTTAGAAATTTGCGATTTTTTCGGCAAAAAATAAATTCTTATTACATTAAAGAAAAAATGTTGTAATAGAGATAAGTTTTTTGTACTAATGAAGGCATTTAACTTAAAGAAATATACAGTACCTCAACTAATTGATCACATGTTTTCAAAATACAGTTAACTTTGTTGGTATTTTTAAAAGCAAATGAATTTTATAAAAAAAATTTTAATGAAGCTTTGTTGCTGTGGGACAGTAGCATTTCTCCCGCAGTGAGTTGCTATTTCCGTTACTTTTCAAAAAATATTTAAAAATGCAAGCAAATTAATGTGATGCATTAGTTGAATGATTAGTAACATAATTTAGCAATATTCACACTTTGACCGTTTTTATTCACTGATTGGCTGTTAAATATCCCTAATCAAGTTTTAATGTAATGTGAGTACTTTGTTCCATTTTTTTTGTTGTTGTTTTATTAAATTTGTATTAATCACAGATGAAGAAACTAGTTTCCAATAAATTCGAAGAAATAAGGAGACTGATGGATTTAAATACCACACCGGGAAATAGCAAGTCGGTTGGGTGTTTCTGTTGGCATGGTATCCAAAGTTCGGAAGAAATGTAACCCATTAGGTTCAAAAAACAAGCCTGGAAGGAAGCCAATTTTAAATGCCGCACTGGAAAGACGTATTGTGAGGCAAATAAAGTTTGGTATTCATTAAAATGCCGTCCAAATAAGGCACGATTTTTTCCACAGCGAAGGAATAAGTGTTACAACTGAAGCTGTAAGAAATAAACTGACGAAACGACACAAAAAACTGAGACTTCAGTTCGGAAAAAAATATAAAAACTACACCATAAGTGACTGGGCACGTGTCATATGGTCTCAGAAAAGATGGACGGCATTGTTCAATCGACAGTGAAGTATGGCGGAAGTAGCATAATGATGTGGGGATGTATGAGAATGGAGCGAGTGGTAAAGCGCATCAGAGTCTCCGGTCGAATGAACACCAACCAATACATAGATATTCTTCAGCAAGGTTTATACAAGAGCCCAGAAATGTGGGACAAAAGTGTGTCGGACGTCATCTTCCAGCAAGATAACGATCAGAAAACACACTTCCCGTGTAGCTCAAGCTTGGCTCCAGCACCACGGCTTTGAAGTACTCGACTGGCCCCCTCAATCCCCAGACCTCAACCCAATCGATCATGCATGGGTTGAGGTCAAGCGTGCTATTTCTAATACGCACAGTGACTGCCCTAACCTCAATGATTTATGGAAAAAATCTCAAATTGCTTGGCGAAACATCAGTGGAGACTTCTAAAGAAACTTAGTAGAGTCTATGCCAAAACGGATAGAAGCGATAATGAAAGGGGGTCATATTAAATAAAAAAAAAAATCAATGTCAACCAATTAAGCATTTTTATTTGCCTAATTTTTGAAGCAATTTCTTAAAAATAAAAAAGAAGAATCTAACTGTTTGTTATTTACTTTCAATCAGTCATATTTACATGCTAAGTTATATCCATCTGACATCACAAACAATAAAGTTGCAAACGATTTTAGGTTTTTGCTATCAACATGTGATCAATTAGTTGAGATACTGTATACAGTGACACCTGCTAATAATATTACTCCCTATAATGGTTACCGCACCTATGACAAATAATTTTGTAACAACCAAATAAACATTTTATTAAATAAAATTTCCTCCCACACTTTCAAAAATTTTTTATTACATTTTTTAATATATTATTCCCACTGTAAAATAAAAATTTCTTAGCACTCAGGAAATGTTACATAATTTTTTTGAATGAAAATTTTTCATTTAGTTTAAAATATCAATAAATAAAAAATCAGTAAAAACTTTCATTGGCTAAACTTAAGCAATACTTTTTGGATATTATGAAATAATTCATTAATATCATGTAGGGAATTCTCTCGGCGCTAATGCGAACATCTGTGCTACCGTTGCTGTTCCTTAGGAGGCTGCTTAACATATTTTTAAAAACACTCATTATGAATAGTGTCATTATACAAGGTGGGGAAATAAGTATCATCCTATTGAAAAGCGCTGCTTTTTTTGCAAATGGCATCGTATGTAAGTTTGATTTTGACATTCGTGAAGTAGGCTTGTGCGAAATTAAAAGTAAGTACAAACGAATCTAACATCTAATAATTCGTCAGTGGTGTTAACGCAACGTGAATTTCGTCGAAAATATTCCAATCGTGCAGCGGCCACTGCGTAAACAATTTAACGTCTAGCGACCCGATTTGAAGAAAGTCGCATTACTAGAGATGGGATTCTACCCGGTATTTAACTGATGCATGGGTAAATAAAAGATAAATACCTTTTTTTGGGAATTTATTTGGGTGTTTATAAAAAGCATTTGGAATCTCGCCCATAAAGACATACGACAAATGGATACTTTCCCAAAAATAGTACCGGCTGAGCATGCAATCAATTTCGCTAATTCATTTGAGGAATCACCTTCCACTTCCACTTGTATCACCCATTCTACACCTCATTGTTCGTTTAATTATTTTCGGAGTGAAAGTGACCATGAAACATTCCGTGACAGTGACAGTGATTTCGATTGGATAATGTAATGTTGCAAAAATAAATATGTATATTAGGGTGGGTCGATTTTGCAATCGATATTGGGCCATCTATTTTTCGATAGTTTTTGGCATGAGGAGAAAAATTCCATTACGACATCTCCAAAAAATCATTTTCGAGGCGCCCAAATTAGAATTTTTTTGACTTTTTCTCAACTTTTATTTTTAAGGTTTTTAAAAAAAAAATCGACTGATTTAATTTTTTTTTGCCTTAAGTTCTTATTTTTCAACCGCTCTGTAAACCTATTTTTTATTAATAAAATTTACTATAAAATTCATTAAATTTTGCTGCAAAATGTTTTTGTTCACCAAATTTTCTACAACATAGTTTATACCCACCTTTTTGGTAAATACCCGGGTATTTACCCATTTTTACCCAATTTACCTATTTTACCGGGTATTTATTTACGCATTACAAGAGACAGCTAAAGCCCTGAAATTCCCCTAACTAGCCATTCGTAAACTATTGCACATTTCGAGGCGTTTCCTGCATCGCATTATGACATTGGACTTGGAAATGTTTCCATACAAAATTCATTTGTTACCAAACGACTGTAGCGCCCGTTTAGAATACTGCAGTAAGAATTTGGGACTTAACGACGAAGTGGCTGATTTTCTATTAAAATTAGCAAGGCTCACTTTTATATAGATGCAGCGTTAATAAGCAAAATTCGAAGCGCCATCTTGGCCAGCCAAATCCCCGGATATTTGAAGTCGTTGGTATTTGCGAACAACTACCGCACCTTGGAGGAGTTAAAGAACAATATTCGAGCAAAAATTGGCAACGTGACATAACTAATGCTGCCCAGTTATGCAAGATGTAAAGAAAATAGCTCAAATTTGCATCAACAGCGACGGCGGGCATTTTGTTGTACATAATATTCCAAAATTAATTGAAACAAAATTTAAAATTTTAACAAAAGTTATAGTGAAAGAAAATCAGATGATGGTTTTTGCCCATCCTTTATTTTTAAATTATCATAAAAATTATTGGATCATAAAATGTAAGCTGCGTGTAATGGTTAACAAGTTAGACTGTTACATATAAGATTGCGGGATCAATCCCCGGCGACGGCACCATCAATTTTGAAATATAATATATATGAGTTTTCTATCCCTCATACATGTCGTAACGTCCTCCTTCGGTGATCCCATAGCAGTTAATCCCGCCAAAGTAAAATAATATAACAGCGCTATGATCTAAAATAGGTTCAACAATTTCTTAAACTCTCCATCAGATGGCGAGCAACAACTGTTCTATGATTTATAATTTTGCGCCTTAACAGTGTTGCCATATTTGAAGCCCTTAACACTTCTTCACCATTCAACTCTTCTCTATTCCCTTTCCGAAGAAAGCAACACATTAATTAAGAATTTTCAGAGTGTTTCTGTGGTGATATCTACATCTAGATTCAACGTTGCGATGCCGTTTCAACTGATTTCTATATTCTTATATTTTTGCTGGGATATTGTCTGGTGGATTGTGTAATAATAAAACTGTGTTGTTTAAAAAAAAAATAATGATATTTTTATATTTAGCTTTTAAGATGTACCAATAATATGTTTACAAAATTCTTATGAATTTAAATAAAAAAAAACAATCCTCATAAAAAAAAACACTATAAATTTGTCGTTAAATTAACGGCTAAGAAAATTTATATATTTAATAGTTCTTGGTTGAAAACAAAATCATAAATTCTTATTTTTATTTGCCTACAATTTTGTTACATTTTTTAAATTGCTTAAAATATTACGAAATTTATTTTTTTTATTGCTTATTTTTTATGTAAACTGCACAACAGGAAGACATATTTAGCCTCTATTGCACAATATCCCTTAAGCAACTAACTGGGACTTTAACTGACATATTTGTGTTTATTTAACATATTAAAAATTTGGATTCAACTGGATTTAACTGGGCATGCTGTAATTGGGACCTGGGTGATTTGACTGATATCGATATCGGCCGACTTAGGGGCTTTTTGAGGCAATCAGGATGGTTCGACGGGGAAAGCTAGTGATTAAATTTTTTACTAGCTTCCGTGGTATCACAAGGGACTTTATAGTCTAAGTGAGTCCGATTGGCAGGCCACCACATCTACCTAACCTAACCTATGCTAAAAATTAGAAATACTAAAAGATGATTTTAAAATTTGGAAATGTTTACGTTTTTAAAACAATATCAAATGTACAAAAGTCGTCCAGAAATTTAGCAAAATTTTTGTAGGCCTCTTTTACACTAAAGACCCAACCGCAATTGGCTTAAGTGAATTTAAAACTTGTATTACTAAAATATCGTTTCATACCAAAACTAAGCTTAAGCTATTTAAGCCAATTGTAGTCCAGCCTTGGTAAAACCAGCAAACTATATTGTTACCTATCACTGAGTTTTTTCTTAAATAAAATATTAACAAAAGCTTTCCGAGTAAAAAAAATATTAATCTGGGTCAATATATAATTATATCCAACTTCATATTATTTAATATCTGCAGTGATATCTAGTTGACATTATTTGATTCGAAAAATGACAGATCCAATTAGATCCAACAATATATTTTTTGGATCCAGTAAGATTTTTCCGAAAAATGACAGATCAAATTGTATCAGATTATATCCAACAATAAATTGAATTAAAAATAAAATAAAATAAAAATCGCTGATCCTCACAATTTGTTACATCTTCACTTAACAAGTCAATTGAGAAGTCCCCGGCCTGACACATAGATGGCGCTAATAGACTTAAATCGATATGATTTTTACTTAGCCCTGACCTTCAAAACACACGTGCATAAATTTGACAGCTGTCGGATCCCTAGTTTGTGAATTATAGCATTTTGAGTGAATCAACTTTTGTTATTGCGAAAAAAAATGGATAAAAGGAATTTCGCGTGTTGATAAAATATTGCTTTTTGAAGGGAAAAAATACAGTTGAAGCAAAAACTTGGCTTGATGACGAGTTTCCGGACACTGCCCCAGGAAAAGCAACCATCAAGGATTGGTATGTTAAGTTTAGACGTGGTGAAATGAGCACCGAAGACGGTGAACGCAGTGGACGCCCAAAAGAGGTTGTAACGGACGAAAACATCAAAAAAATCCACAAAATGATTTCGAATGACCGTAAATTGAAATTGAATGAAATAGCAGGTACTCTAAAGATATCAACTGAACGTGTAGATCATATCATTCACGAATATTTGGGTATGAGAAAGCTCTGTGCAAAGTGGGTGCCGCGCGATCTCACTTTTGACCAAAAACAAGTTAGTGAAAACGAAGGCGAAAATCCATGAATTGGTCTTCGAATTGCTTCCACATCCACCGTTTTCTCCATATCTAGCCCCCAGCGACTATTTCCTGTTCTCAGATCTCAAAAGAATGCTCGCTGGGAAGAAATTTTCGTCGAATGCAGAGGTGATCGTCGAAACTGAGGCCTATTTTGAAGCAAAGGACAAATCGTACTACAAGAATGGTATCGAAAAGTTGGAGGGCAAATCTGACAAATTCTAATAAACATTTAAATTAAAAATAAAAAATTTTATATTAAAAAAATGGGAATAAAAAAAATTGTAAAAAAAAATTTTACGCGGGTTATTATAGGATATCATATAATCATTCTTGACCGTTTAAAAATTTATTGCCTTTTCAAAATAAAGGATTATTGGTCAAAATTAGTACTTTTCATGCTTTTTTTTATTATTGTTTTATTTTTATACATATTTTATGTCTCAAATAGATGTTGAGTTGTAGTTAGACATGTATATATATATATTTACATAAATACATACATATTTATGTAAATACAAATATAAAATATATATTTTACACATGTCGTCAATATTGTTAAACGTGTATACTCCATTAATTCTACAAGGGTTTCTCTGTAGATTTCTTTCATTTTCTCGTACTATTATTATTATTATTATTATATAAGCAGCATCAAGTCGTAACACTGTCTTTACACATGTTATTCCACATGATGGTACACAATATTTGTTGGTAATGGGGAGTCGATATGAGCTAAAACATCTATAAAATATAACGAGACATAAGACAACCAACCCCATTTTAAAAATTCTACCCCCATATATTTGTGTTTTTTTTTTTTTGTATCTTTCCAAACAAAAGTAGTAGTTAAAGTTAAAAAACGAAAAACATAAACGATAAATGTCTTACAATTATGGACAGATGATAACTTAAATAAAAATAATGTTTTTTTTATATATATGAGGTATTTCACACAAACATTTCCACTCAAAATTATAAAAAAACATAAAATAATCATTTCAAAAAAAATATTCACTTTGCTCTTTAATTCCGCAAAATTTTTTATTAAGAATTTATGATGATAAATGAAAATTTTGGTCCCGAACATTATCAAAAATAGTACTTTTTCGAGATCAAAAGCAGAGAACTGCAAAATCAACTTTTTTCTTGATTTAATCATACACAAAAATTCTTGTTCACATTTATTAATTCAACAAAATTCACTGTAGAATAAAATCAGCACATGTTACTGAACGCGTAATTCGGATCAGTTTGAATCACATGTCGATTATGTTTACTGCAAATTTAATCACTCAACAAAAAGACAGCGTTAAATAAATCAGAAAAAACAACAAACATCGCGTATGAGTTTATTCATTAAAACAAAATAGAAACACATTTCATAAGCGGGTGGTTTTGTAGAAACACATTTCATAAATGTTATATGTATATTAGGGTGGGTCTAAAATCCGCTTTTTTAGAATTTTTATTAGTAATAAAAATATTCTTCTTTGTGAAATATAAATATTTTTTTGGAAAAAAAATTTAGGTCGATATCTCAGGCATGGCTAATCCGGAAAAATTTAAATATTGTCTAAATTTTTTTCATCTATTTTGATTGGAAAATTAGGCTATATTTTACTTTAACCGGATTGGGAGAGCATGATATATCGACCTTAATTAAAAAAAAAAATTTACAAAGAACAATACTTTTGGTATTACTAATAAAAATTCAAAAAAACGGATTTTAGATCCACTCTAATATACATATAACATTTTTGAAATGTGTTTCTACAAAATCACCCCCTTTTTATAGATAAGAAACTATTTTGTTTTAATTGTGATTACACTCATACACGTTGTTTGTTGTTTTTTCTGATTTATTCTACATCAAAATAATTATTGCTGGCTCGAATGAACAGAATAAAATCAATGGTATGAAAACGACCGATGATTATAAATTAGTGACAAAACAATTTGCACGTCGTTTGATTGATTTAAAATCATCAACAAATATGTGTGTTGGAGTATATTCAGCGTTTGAACGCAAACACATATTTATTCTTGTGTTGATTGCGTATGAACGTTTTGCAATCAGCAAATGCAGTTCTCTGATTTTTTTGTGCATTCTCCAAATTTTTTCATTTAAGAATGGTCAAAATCTTGAAACATAATATCAAACTCATTTCAGGAGGTATATAACACATCAGCTGAAAACTCCGTAGGTTGACACATCCACCTACCTTCAAATGATACCTGTCAAAATTTAATGAGAATTCATTCATTAGTGAACAAGTTACAGCTGTTTTAGTTACACTACTTTTAAATTTAAAACAATTTCGTGTGTTGATTTAGCAAAGCTTGGCTTGATAAGGGTTATTCGGACTCTGCTCCATTGAGACAAATGGTAGTAAATTGGATTGATGACTGTAAACATGGTCTTACAAACAGCCATGACGTTGAACGCTCTGGTCGCCGAAAAGAGGTGGTGATAGCGGAAAAGAACAAAAAAGTTCACAAAATCGTTTTGTGCAAGCCGTAGAGTAAAGTTGCAGGAGATAGCTGATATCTTAAAGATATCGAAGGAACGTGTAGGTTTTATTTTGCATAAGCATTTGTCCATGAGAAAGCTCTTTTCGGAATGGGTATCGCGTTTGCTCACAGTACACCAACAACAACAACAATGTTCCACTGATTCCAAATGATTGCCAAATTTTACGAATTACACTTTCAATTGCTTCCGCACCCACCGTATTCTCCAGATTTGGATCTTAGCAATTTTTACCTGTTTTCAGACCTCAAAAAACTGCTCGCTGGCAGGAGATTTGGTTCGAATGAAGATCTAAAAAAAAGGTATCGAAATGTAAGAAAGGCGTTGGAGTGATTGTATCGCTCTTGAAGTCTCTTGTTGATAAATAAAGTTATAGGCGAACAATTTTTTGGTTATGAAATGTTTGAGATGAACAAAATTTTTGTGGTAAAAAATTATTTTAGGTGAGTAAAAAATATTGTTCACATCTAAGCGTCTGGTGAAAAATAATGACAAAATATGTTACTCACCAAACGACAATTCGTTAAAAAGTTTTATACAGAAAATACAAAAATTTGGAAGGAGCAGAGCAATAAAATGTTTGGAAATTTTTTATGTTTCAGCCAGAACACTGTAAAAAAACAGCAGGAATTTAGCTAAAATTGGAACCGGGTGTTTTTTCCCGGAAAAAATACCTACCAATTCGTAAATTGAATTTTATTGGTCCCGTGCAAGAAATCGCTTTGGTTTGGTAATACCATTTAAGCTCAATACATTTAAGCTTAGATGGGATCTATCTTTGGCGACCAGGCCAAAACATGAGCCGATTTAAACCATTTTCTAAAGAGTCCAAATACAGAATTTTGTACATAAATTTCGTCCAACTGTTTTCAGTATTGCGACCTGTAATTCGATTACCAGAATCGGTTATTTAACATGGGCAGACGGACGGACGATTCTGAGTAGATCGGTATAACGCAGGGTGGCACAGACAGAGCTGTGTATAATGTTCGATTTTTTGTGACTTTTTTAACTATTATTTTTTTACCATTTTCTGATTAAAGTCTTAGGGAATTTAATATGTAGCAAAATAATTGAATTTTATTTTATAAATGAGGAACATATTTTTATTAACTGACCGGTTTACCGCATTTTACTGCTCCTGTCTGGTTTCATTGGGGATATTTGAAAGAAAGAGTGTATGTTAAAAAGCCATTCCCCAACTGACCATTCCACCAGTTACGAAATATGAGATAGAATTATGTGCGAAGCAGAAACTGGCCACTTAAGGAATTAAATATTCTGTAATCAAAAAAAGTTGACCAATAACATACTGTATTTAAGGAAAAATAATAGTTGTTTAAATAAAAAGTTATTAAAATTTTAAACCATTCTAAACACCCTGTACTTTTAAAGCTCTAATAGCACCACAAAAGGTACTTACAAGCAAAGTACCCCAACACAAATACTTAAATTTTTTTAAAAACTCGGATTTGTAATTAATAGCAAAAGGAAATCTGAGAACAAACTGTCTCCCTGTTTCGTCCAAATCTGTAATCTAGGGGGAAGAAATTCGGATATTTTTGGGTAACTTTTTGTGCGGCAGCATATCGGAAACGTTAGAAATTCTATTTAAAAACCGCACCAAAATAGTATATTAGAAAAATTAAGAAGTTTTATACACTTAATGGTCATGTTTTAGCATAGGGTTGTCAATTTGTTGCAACATGTACCAAAAAAGGGCTCACGAAAAATTATTTAAAATCACAAATAACACGACAAAGTAATAAATGCATGTTCGCTGAAATTTAATAAGGAATAAAAATATGTTCAAGTGGCAGCTTCATAAAAAGCATCCAATATTTTTGGGAATTTTACAAAACCTAATTTAAAAAAGCACAAAAGTACCGAAAAAGGTGCTAATAAAAAGCCCCAAAAAATCCCTTTCCAATCGTAGCACATTTGCATATTGATCCTTATAAAGCTCAGGTGTCCTAAAAGCGGAGACAGGTCGATCTTAGATTTTTGTTTTCTACCACATATCCATCCATCAACATCAGAGGGTTTTGGTGATAATACTTTCCAGTACAGCCAGTTTTTAAGAACCAGTTGAAACCAGTTTTTTGAGCTTTATCCGTTTCGAATTTTCTGAAATATTAAATTCTCAATTATTGAATAACCCGTTTTTTTTTTGTTATCGAATACCCGACTTTAATACTATTTTAGCTTCAACGTATGTATTGGAAAGTGCAAAGAATGCGCTAAAAAACCTCATGTCCCAGTTATTTTAATTGCAAAATCCTCAAACAAAAAAATGTTTATAAAAAAATATTTTTAATATCACCAAAGCGTCATAAATTAATTTTTTTAAGAAAGCAAGTTTACAAAAACAACATAGTCTCAGTGTTGCCAGATAAGAGGGATTTGGCTTCAAATTTGAACATTTATTAATTAAAAAAAAATTTAATTTTCATAGATTTTTCAGATCGATAATCGAAAGCTATTTCTGCTAAATTAATAACGTATTAGTTTTAATTTCATATTATTAATTTTATGAATCTATAAATAACTTAAGGAATTAATTTTTCATTGATTCCAAAGTAACGTTTAGTTCTGATTTTCCTCTTCTAAGGCAGTTCTTTTTCGCAACTTCCAAAAATCTTAGATATTTCTAAAGTTTAGAGTTTTTATTGACATGTCAGGAACCCAGAATAAGATTCTGTGAAACGGGAGTTGAGAACCAACATATAGTACCAATATAATGGCGTTTTATATCGTGTTAATAAAATTTGATAGATATCCTTACCCCCCAGCAAAAAAAAAGTAACAAAAGAAGCAGTGATTTTGATTCCAGTGTTGTAAAAATTTGGATCGGAACCAATGATTTTTACATAGGGGTGTCATAGGGTGGACGTTTTCTTTTATGATCCTTTTTCATTGCTTCTAAAGCCCTTCTTATGGTTTAGTGAAAAATGAGATTTTAACAGGACATCAGTAATCGGCCTTAGCCCTATTTTCACAATCTCCCGTTAGCTTATACCTGAGAATTTAACTGACACATTTGTTGCTGTTTCCATATAAAACATCACATTTTTGAAAGTTGTGAAAAAGAACTGCCTTAGAAGAGGAAAATCAGAACTAAAGGATACTTTGGAATCGATGAAAAATTTATTCCTTAAGAATCACTTACATTTATTTTTGCTGGGTATTTTTTAAAAGAGATGCAACACTTAGGAAATTATTTCTACTAATTAATGTGTTGCTTTCTTTGATGAAAGATAAAAGACTTCAACTGAATAATTTAATTGCAGTAACTAAATTATTTGTTTGTCGTTACCAAATGTATTCCGGAAACAATTGAAATATATTGTATTAACCGAAATTCTGTTGTACTAATCGAATTTCTGTTGTGTTATGGTATCGTATCATAAAAACACAAGTAGAAAAATTTCTATTTAACAACACCAAAAACAAAATTCAAGCATATATTTCAATTATTTCGCAGTATAGTTAAGATAATAATATTTATTATTGTCTGTTATTTCTGAGAACAATTTCTATTAAGAAATGACATTGTAATACGTATTTAGTATTTAAATACTAATAAACCTTTATTATATTGAATTCCTACATGTAATTCCATTTATTTGTAATGTATCTAAAAGACTACAGTCTTAAGTAGAAATTTCAAATTTATTTTTGTTTAAAATACAGAACAAAAATTATCGGTGCCAGATCAGAGCATACATGAAAAGATATGGCAAATGTGATGAACTTTGTTGGCAGATCTAATTAGATCTAGTGCCAGATATATTCATATCTAAAGGGATATGGAAAATGTGGTGTATTTTGTAGCCAGAATTGGCCAAATCTGACCATATAGGATAATATCTGCGGCCAGAACCGTTCATATCTGACATGAGATTTATAACACATCTTATAGATCTGACATCAGATAAAGGTGCCTTGTTTTTTGTCAGTGCTGTAAACTTTTGGAATAGTTTACCACATAATCTAAAAACCGATTCGCGTGTATTGTTTTTTAAAAGGGCAGTTATAAAACATTATAAAACATTACAATAGATTGTTTAATTTTTAATGTTTTTTTTTTTGTGTTTGATATTTAATTTCTTTTGATTTTTTAATATTTTATTATTTTTTTATTAAATTATTTTCCTTTGTTAAAATTTTATAGCAATGTTTTCTTAGTTTTAGTCTTAGTTTTAGTTCTAAAAATATATCTTATATAAAATTTACAATGTCTGAGATACTGTTAAGAGACTTAAAGTCTTATTTGTACCAAAATTATATTGAAATAAATAAAAAAAAAATAAAAAAAAAATTTCTTATTGAATCTGATTAGATATTATAAAGGGTGGTTAAGGGCCGATGTTAAATGTGAACCACACCTAAACGTCAAGTTTTTTCTGCATTTTATTTGACATTTCTCAATTTCAGACTAACTCAATTTGAACCATGGAAAGATACACAATCGAGCAACGCCTTAAAGTTATTTAGACTTATTATGAAAATGGGCGTTCAAATCAGAATGCATTTCTTGCACTTCGTGATTTTTTTTGGTCAGCATAATCAGCAAACCGGGTCTGTGAAAACACCTGTGCATGCTCGCCCAGTTCGTTCTGCGAAAAACATTGCTGTTGTTCGCGATAGTGTGTCATGAGGTCGGCCAAGCATTTACCGTGAATGGTGTTCGCTATCGCAAGATGATAACGAACTTATTGTGGCCAGTAATTGAGGAAATGACCCTGGACGATATGTGGTTTCAACAGAACGGTGCCACTTGCCACACAGCTAACGAAACAATGGCTCTTTTGCGCTAGAAATTTAATGGCCGTGTTATCTCACGTGGTGGCGATGTCAATTGGCCGCCAAGATCATGTGATTTGACACCGTTAGACTTCTTTCTTTGGGGTTATTTGAAAGAAATGGTGTACGTCGATAAGCCAGCAACAATTCAAGAGCTAAAGGATGAGATAATTCGGCACATTATATCTTAAGATTTGATGTATTTTATACAAGAAACCTTTTATAAATATAATTAAACTTTTTCAAAACCTTCAAAATCTGATATTTTTTGCTGAAAAAATATATAGAATATTACTTCAAAATATATTTTTTATTTCTTCACACAAAAATTTATTTATTTTTTAGTTTTAGTTAAAGAACTAATTCTTTTCAGTGTCTGCCAGTATTCAATAATACTAAATAAAGTTACGCGTTTATTTTTTTTCTCTCATACATAATCACACATATCGAATTGAATAATGTACGTATCAATAAAAATAAAATAACATTCATACTCGTAAAACTTAACAAGAACTTACATATTTCCTTTTAAAAAAAATCACGTTGTTCATACTTAAAGTAATTTCATGAATGCTATTGACACAAAAACACTGGAAATTAAATGACAATGTTATTTTTCTTTCTGCGAAAAAAATAATATTTCTTATAAAATATAGTTAGAATGATATGTTTTAAGCTTAATATAAATAAGTTATATAAAAGGTTTATATTCAATAATCATGATGTTAAATAAAATACCGATAAGGTTATGACATTCAATGCTATGACATTTCATGATCATAATCATGATACAAATGGGAAAATCCATATGATAATGCCATTTTCAGATTCATATTCCAATATTTTTAGTAAATTACCCATTCAAAAATGGTTCAACAACACGCAGAGAAGACATATAGTCGAACATTATTAGGGATTCAAAATAATTACAGTATGATCCAAATGATCATAAATATGATTCTTACTGATCATACTATACACATTGACGACGATTAACATCATTTAGGATCATCATTATGATCGCTAGGATCATATTATAATTTCTAGGATCATATTATGTCACTAGGATCATAGTATGTTCATTACTAATTGCAATCACATCATTATGCTTTTTTCTCTGCGTGAATGCAATAATGTTTTTAAACATATTGGCCCGGCCTAACGAGCCTACCTACATACCTCTTGAAGAAAATTAAGTACAAAAATACAGTAAAACAAAAGAAAACATTCTACTAAAATATATTTGCAATAATGAAGGCATTTTTTTTAAGTTCCCTAACATATTATTGTGAAGACAACAATTGCATTGTTGATACACACTGAAAAAAATTCCCTGCTGGAAAAATTTATAAGCCGTGTTTTTAATAAAGGGTGTCCCAAGAAGAACGCAATTTTTAAATCTGGCAACATTCAAAGTGTCATTGTTTGACATTTGAACAATTGTTATTGTTTGCTAGTAAAAGGTACGAGGTTAGTAAAAATGGAGCGCTACACGAATGAACAACGCATTCTCATTGTGAAATTGTTTCACCAAAATGGTGAAAGTTTTGCGGCTACAGTTCGCAAATTGCGATCAATTTGGGGTCACAATAATGCTCCAAAAGAGTCAACTGTGAAGAGATTAATGAATAAATTTGCCGAAACTGGGTCTGTTAGTGATGTAAAGACAACAACGCGCCATCGACCAGGTCGATCGACCGAAAATGTCACAGCTGTACGTGATGATGTCGCTCAAACTCCATCCACCTCAATTCGACACCGAGCTCAGCAAATTGGTGTCTCCAAATCCACTTTGCAGCGAATTTTGACGAAAGATTTGCATCTTCATGCATACAAAGTTCAATTGACTCTGGAACTGAAGCCAGCTGACCATGGACAGCGAAGGGAGTTCGTTAATTGGGTATTGGAGAGACAACATGAAAATGCTGATTTTGCCGATAAAATCATCTTCAGTGACGAGGCCCATTTTGATCTTGATAGCTTCGTCAATAGGCAGAATTGTCGCATTTGGGGTGAGGAAAATCCTCGAGTGATTCACGAGAAGCAAATGCATCCTCAACGTGTCACTGTGTGGTGTGGTTTTTGGGCTGGAGGAATCATTGGACCTGGAGGCAGGTCAAACGCAAACAGTCAATGGTGTTCGGTATCGTGAAATGATAACCAGTTTTTTCTTGCCTAGAATTGAAGAATTGAATGTGGAGGGCATGTGGTTCCAACAAGACGGCGCCACATATCATACAGCCAGAGAAACAATTCAATTGCTGCATCAGTCATTTCCCGGTCGTGTTATTTCGCGTTTTGGAGATCAGAATTGGCCGCCTAGATCGTGCGATTTAACACCATTAGATTTTTTTCTTTGGTTTTTTTTTGAAGTCGATGGTTTACGCGAATAAGCCGACGACGACTCAAGCCTTAAAAGAGGAAATTGGACGCTGCATTAATGAAATACCGCAGCATTCATGCAAAACGGTCATTGAAAATTTCATTAAAAGATCGCGTGCATGCCAGCAAAGCCGCGGCGGCCATCTGCATGATATATTGTTCCATACATAACCTCATTCTGTCTACTTTACGATATAATAAAGCTTCACGATTTTTTTTTTTAAATATCTGTGTTTTATTTAAAATTTAAAAATTGCGTTCTTCTGCAAAATACCGTTACCGAAAGAACGAAAATAACGTAATCCCTAAAATACCATTAAATAAATGAAATATAAATACCCTTAAAATACGTTATTGAAATAAATGTCGTTAACTTTAGAATACCGTTACCGAAATAACTGAAATACCGTTATCTTGAAAATACCAATACCGATAAAACAAAAATAGAGCCACAACTAAAATACCGTTACCAAATAAATATAACCACGTTAATCTTACCGTTAACCTTACCGATAACCTTTGTCGATAAGATATTATAAGTCCAAAACAAATTCAATCTGAATATATATGGTGCGTCAAATCCGCCAGGATTTGATCAAATGTGATAATATCTCATTTGTTCCCAATTTTGAGATCTAAAGATTGAGATCCTAAAGAAAAGTGGTCAGATCTGATATTTTTTACACTTTTTGTGAATCATGCTTAATCTTTAGTAACAACTCATCTACCAATCAAAATCTTCTAATAACTTTGGGGTGGAGCGACGCGGTTCGATTCCCACCAGAGCCTCTGGCCTTTTAAGGCTACAACAAGATAGCATTCGCTGCTAGCATATAATTTGTAATTATAGAAATAATATAAATAAAATAAAAAAAATTGGGATGAAAACCCCATTTCTTTTAATAAAAGCATGACTTACCCTTTGCTGAAGATTATCTTTCAGTAATAAATCATTACTAGGGCACACACACAAATAGGTAGCTGAAAAATAAAAATATGCATCTTACTTAGTTATTTTTCCAATAGAAATAGAATTCAGTACTTTTTCTTAGGTCAAAAAGATTTTTAAAGATGCCTATTTTTGAAAATAAAAAAAATTTTAGTCGAAATGTGAAAATGCATAATTTTTTAACACCTAAAAATTTAAAAATATGCTCAAATCTGCATAAAAAACACACAAAATATGCATTTGAAGTCAAAACATGTAAAGGCATAAATTTTTGCCTAAAGAATGTAAAAATATGCAATTACAAATTGATGTAAATTTAAACTAAATTGGCTGATTATGATAAATGTTTAGTAGGTTTGCACTACCGCGAAAAACATACATTTCCGTGGAATTGTTTGCCCTACTCATTTCCAATTTATAAACATGTTCGAGGTAAGATAAATGTAAAATGTATGTCTTTTCGATAATATTTACTTATTTTCGAAAAAGTTTTGCTGGACACATAAGTGAATTGCCAACACGTAAACAAATAAATGGGAAAGTTGTCAATAATTTGAATTTTTGTATTTGAAAAATAGTTTACCTCACGTATCCATGTCAATGTACGATAAAGTAAAATCACGGAAATCGTGGAAAATTTTATTTACGTAAATTTTTCTATAATTAAGTTAGAAAGAACAAAAAAAAATACAATTAAACTATATATAAAAGTGTAAAGGTTCTCCTTGTGTCAATCCTATGACGACAGTTTTAATTGAATATGAATGAGCGAAAGCTCAATTTACGTCAATAAAAAAAAATAAATGAAATCAAATTTATACATAACCATGGGACATTTAATTTCCAGTAACCGTGTCGTATAACACTGTGCAACAAATTTTAGTTAATCGCCCTGAAATGTGAAATTAAAACAGAGTATTACATAAGCAAATACTTTTAAGCGTTTTGCAAAGTTAGTTTGTTTTAACGGCGATCCATAGGTGCAAACGCGTAAGATTGGGATAGCGCTTTTAAATTTTTTTTTGTAGAATTTTGACAAAACCTCGAAATCTTCGATACAAAATGCTAGATTTTACTGCCTTTTCTATATTAATTTTCTTGTTGCACTGTGTAATTTATGTGAGAATTTTTTTCATTGACTTAGTAAAGGAACATTTCATTAAAATGGTGCCCTTTATAAAAAGATCAACTTTAACCTTTATTATAAAATTCCAATATAATAAGAAAGTAACTTTTATTAAAATAGTACCTTTAATAAAAAAAGTCCCTTTAATTAAAAAGTACATTTAATTAAAAAGTACCTTTTATTAAAAAAGTACCTTTTATTAAAAAGGACCTCTTATTAAAAAAACACCTTTTATAAAAAAAAGTACTTTTTATTAAGAAAAAACCTTTTATTAAAAAAGTACCTTTTATTAAAAAGGACCTTTTATTAAAAAAGTTCCTTTTATTAAAAAAGTTACTTTTATTAAAAAAGTTCCTTTTATTAAAAAAAGTACCTTTTACTAAAAAAGTACCTTTTATTAAAAATGTACCTTTGGTTAAGAAGGTCGTTTTATATAAAAAAGTACTTTTTATTAAAAAAGTACCTTTTATTAAAACATAAATTTTTATTAAAAAATCTTTTATTCAAAAAGTAGCTCTTTTTAAAAAAAGTACCTTTTATTAAAAAAGTACTTTTTATTAAAAAAGTACGTCTTATTATTGGCGGTCATAAAAACCGCACCATTGGCAACTCTTCAGCAATTTCGATACACCGTATAGCTACTTTTCTTTTTATTATTGGCATTTGCCTATTTACCGTTATGTAACGAATAAAGCAGTCTGTCATTTTTTTGCCGCATAACTTTGGTTATAAATCCTTTTTTTGTAAGAACGTAAAAAATGTCTACACGGAAATTTTTGTTTTAAAGGATATAGGAATTCCTTATCGTCGCATAGCACATAAAGTGGGATGCTCACATTCCACACATAAGAAAAAAAATTATTTGGACCCGTTCGCAAGGACGAAAGGATCAGGAAGACCTCGAAAGACTAACACCCGGACAGACTGCATAATACGAGGAATAAGTTTGAAGGATCGCTTCAAAAGTGCAGTGGAAATAAGGGCGGAAATGAAGAGCTACCACAATGTGGATTTAAGCTCGGAAACTTTGGGTAGAAGGCTTCGGGAGTGCAGACTATATGGAAGACGACCGGCTAAAAATCCCTTATGGACGAAGCGGATGAAATCAAACCGCTTGTTTTGGGCCAAAAAGTATCAAAACTGGACCCTCGACGACTAGAGAAAAGTTTTATGATCTGATGAAAGCAAATTAAACTTGCTATGCGCAGATAATCTGTATGTTCGTCGTTCAGATGATAAAAGTTACAAGGCCAACTGTGTAGTTAAAAGAGTGAAGTTTCCAGAAAGCCAGATGGTGTGGGATTGTTTTTTCTACTTTATCCGGGGTTCCTTATTCCATATTCAAGGAACCCTGTGCGCTGACAAATATGGACAAATTATTAGGTACCACCTTTTTTTTTTCTTTTCTTCAAATTTCTGTGTGGTTTGGTTTTTGTGACCGCCCGTGTAACTTTTTTTACAAAAGTACCTTTAATTAAAAAAGTACCTTTTATAAAAAAAGTAATTTTTATTAAGAAAGTACCTTTTATTAAAAAAGTACCTTTTATTAAAAAAGTACCTTTTATTAAAAAAGTACCTTTTATTAAAAAAGTACCTTTTATTAAAAAAGTACCTTTTATTTAAAAAGTACCTTTTATTAAAAAAGTACCTTTTATCAAAAAAGTACCTTTTATTAAAAAAGTATTTTTATTTAAAAAGTACCTTTTATTAAAAAGTACTTTTTATTAAAAAAGTACCTTTTATTAAAAAAGTACCTTTTATTAAAAAAGTACCTTTTATTAAAAAAGTACCTTTTATTAAAAAAGTACCTTTTATTAAAAAAGTACCTTTTATCAAAAAAGTACCTTTTATTACAAAAGTATCTTTTATTTAAAAAGTACCTTTTATTAAAAAGTACTTTTTTTTAAAAAAGTACCTTTTATTAAAAAAGTACCTTTAATTAAAAAAGTATCTTTTATTAAAAAAGTACCTTTTATTTAAAAGTACCTTTTTATTAAAAAAATAAATTTCATTAAAAAAGTATCTTTTATTAAAAAAGAATCATGTATTAAAAAAATATCTTTTATTAAAAGAGTATCTTTTATTAAAAAAGTGCTTTTATTTAAGAAGTACCTCTTATTAAAAAAAAGTACCTTTCATTAAAAAAGTACTTTTTATTAAAAAAGTACCTTTTATTAAAAAAATACCTTTTATTAAAAAGTACATTTTATTAAAAAAGTACCTTTTATTAAAAAAGTACCTTTTATTAAAAAAGTACCTTTTATTAAAAAAGTACCTTTTATTAAAAAAGTACCTTTTATTAAAAAAGTACCTTTTATTAAAATAACTTTTATTAAAAAAGTACCTTTTATTAAAAATGTACCTTTTACTAAAAAAGTACATTTTACTAAAAAAAGTACCTTTTATTTAAAAGTATATTTTATTAGGAAAGTACCTTTTATTAAAAAAGTACCTTTTATTAAAAATGTACCTTCTATTAATAAAGTACTTTTTAATCAAATAGTACTAGAGTATTCAAAAAACCGGCCTTTTGAAAAAACCGGTTTCGGTTTTCTTCGAAAAATCGAATTTTGAAAAAACCGGTTTCGGTTTCGGTTTCGGTTTTTGCAGAAAAAACCGGTCAACCGGTTTTTTCGGTTTTTTTTTAATTTTAATAAAAAGCTTATAAAATTTGTTAATTGTTTTTATAACAAACAAAAAAATGAAATTTAATATGTTAAGTAATATAAAGAAAAAAAATACATTCTTTGAAATATATATACACTTAAAAAAGTTTGTAAGTTAAAATAACTGAAAATATAATTTCAAAGAAATGATATTTCATTTGAAACCCGGTCTACTTAATTTTCATTTAAATTAAATGCCATTTGTTATTTATATTTAAATGTTGATTAATCAACTGACACATCCGTAAGAAACAAATGATATAATCAGTTAAAATAAATGTCAAAATTTTACCTACCAATCTTTAAAAAATAAATGTTTTTTTTCATTTATTTGAAATTGTTTTTCTTTTTGTATTTTTTGTAATAGGTATTTTACGGGAACAAGATCCTGATATTCCTGTTCGAAACTTCTACTCAAGACATACTCCCGGCATACACAGAGGATGAATTTTTATATATTTTTTTTTAAATAATTTTTTTTTTTTTTATATATAATTATTTAATTAGGTTTAATTTTAAGTTTTGTTTAGTTTTAAGTTCACTAAAAGTAGATACTACTCTACAAAATAATGTAAGTGTCGGGAGCAAACACTGTTTTCACTTTTCTTCAACACATGTAATATGTAAATAACTTCAGTTTTTCTATCTATGTATAAGCAAGTAGCATTTAACTAACACTAATGTAATTAAAATAACACAATATAGTTTTAAGTTTTCCAATAATTTATAGTATGTTAACACTGTTTAAAGAAAATATAAAGACTCAATAAAATAATAATAATAAAAATAATAATTGTATTTTTTGTTTTTTTTTTTTAATATACTCGTACAATACAAAATGTATGTACGCATATGAAGCTATAAACACTTTTTGTGTGAATGTATTTGTGTTTGTATGTGTGTTTATGAAGTTCTTGTAAATTGTATTGAACAATTTTGTATATATACAACCAATTTAAATAAAAAAACAAATTGAAATTTTTTGAATATTTTTTTTTTGAAACGACAGCAAACAAAATTTAAATTTGTAATAACTGTTACGGACACAAATAAACCACAAGTTTCCGTTTTGTGGATAATTTTTTATTAAATTTTAAACAAATGAAAAAAATCGGTAAATGATAATAAATTATTTCGAATAAATGTATAAAAAAGTTAATATAGATATTTCTTTGAAAAATAAATGTATTTTCCTTTATTTTTAAATGGAACGGAAAACTTTTTTATTAAACTACAAACAGTTAACTACATAATATTCTGAGTGTATATATTCATTTAAATTTAATTTTTATTTTTTTATTGTATTTCATTTCAAGATTTTATTTATTGGTTTTAATATTTTTTAATATAATAAAATTAATTAAGTTTGTAAATTGAACGTTTAAAACGATTGGTATTAAATAAGTTTTTTTAATATTACATTTTAAATATGTAAAAAGAAAATCTATTTTTCAGTTCTAAAATAATATTTTAGAAATAATATGCAATTTAAATGTTTTGTTTTAAGACGATTTCTTTGTTTGCTTTTGATAAAGCTAGAAGTGGAAAATACTCTTTCATTAATACTAGATGTTGGACAAATAGTCAAAAGACAATTATGTATATAAATTTTCCAACTTTTCAGTTATTTTGTCGCATTTATCAAGATATATGAAATCATCATACAATGATGAATGATTTTGTACAGTCTCTTTTTTAGGATTTTGAATACTGTTTATTGTGTTATTTAGATCAGAAATTAAACTAGTTGAATTTGGAATATCCAAAGTTAAGATCTCATCGGAATCTATCAGACTTACATCTAAATCTTCATAACCAAACAAACGAGTATAAAAGTGTTCGGATGTAATTTAAAAAACCGGTTAACCGAACAAAAAAGGCCGGTTTTCGGTTTTCTTCGAATTTACAAAATATTCGAAACCGATCGGTTTTTAAAAATAAAGAAACCGGTTGACCGGTTTTCGGTTTCGGTTTTTGAATACTGTAAATAAAGGGTGTCCCAAGAAGAACGCAATTTATAAATCTGGCAACATTCGAAGTGTCATTGTTTGACATTTGAACAATTGTTATTGTTTGCTAGTAGAAGGTACGAGGTTAGTAAAAATGGAGCGCTACACGAATGAACAACGCATTCTCATTGTGAAATTGTTTTACCAAAATGGTGAAAGTTTTGCGGCTACAGTTCGCAAATTGCGAGCAATTTGGGGTCACAATAATGCTCCAAAAGAGTCAACTGTAAACAGATTAATGGATAAATTTGCCGAAACTGGGTCTGTTAGTGATGTAAAGACAACAACGCGCCATCGACCAGGTCGATCGACCGAAAATGTCGCAGCTGTACGTGATGATGTCGCTCAAACTCCATCCACCTCAATTCGACACCGAGCTCAGCAAATTGGTGTCTCCAAATCCACTTTGCAGCGAATTTTGACGAAAGATTTGCATCTTCATGCATACAAAGTTCAATTGAGTCAGGAACTGAAGCCAGCTGACCATGGACGGCGAAGGGAGTTCGTTAATTGGGTATTGGAGAGACAACATGAAAATGCTGATTTTGCCGATAAAATCATCTTCAGTGACGAGGCCCATTTTCATCTTGATGGCTTCGTCAATAGGCAGAATTGTCGCATTTGGGGTGAGGAAAATCCTCGAGTGATTCACGAGAAGCAAATGCATCCTCGACGTATCACTGTGTGGTGTGGTTTTTGGGCTGGAGGAATCATTGGACCTTTTTTTTATGAAAATGAGGCAGGTCAAGCGCAAACAGTCAATGGTGTTCGGTATCGTGAAATGATAACCAGTTTTTTCTTGCCTAGAATTGAAGAAATCGTGCGATTTAACACCATTAGATTTTTTTCTTTAGGGTTTTTTGAAGTCGATGGTTTACGCGAATAAGCCGACGTCGACTCAAGCCTTAAAAGAGGAAATTGGACGCTGCATTAATGAAATACCACAGCATTCATGCAAAACGGTCATTGAAAATTTCATTAAAAGATCGCGTGCATGCCAGCAAAGCCGCGGCGGCCATCTGCACGATATATTGTTCCACACATAACCTCACTCTGTCTACTTTACGATATAATAAAGTTTCACGATTTTTTTTTTTTAAATATCTGTGTTTTATTTAAAATTTAAAAATTTCGTTCTTCTTGGGACACCCTTTTGTACCTTTTATTAAAAAAAGTACGTTTTATTAAAAAAAAATTACCTTTTATTTAAAAAAATTCCTCGTATTAAAAAAGAGTCTTTTATTAAAAAAGCACCTTTTATTAAAAAAATTCCTTTTATTAAAAAGGGCCTTTTACTAAAAAAAAAATTACCTTTTATCTTTTATTTTTTTTTTTTTTAATTTAATACCTTTAATTTAATTTTTTTTTAATTTAGTACCTTCTTGTAAAAATACATTTTATTAAAAATTAGCCTTTAATATAAAAGAAATCTTTAATTCAAACATACCTTTAATAAAAAAAAAAGTACCCTTTATTAAAATAGCGTACTTTCAATACCTAAAACTCGACCATATACCAATAACTTCTTTCAAAATCTCCCACCTATAAAAGTTGGCCAACTTTTTCCAATAATATTACATAAAATTAATTCCCATCATTAAAAAGTCCCCAAAAAATATCAATTACTACTATCCATAACGTTTCATTTATTATATTCCAACTTTTAATCTAAAAAATCCCAACAGCTGCACACTGGCAGTGTATTGAGGAACAAAATCTAAAATCCAAAACCCACAATCTTTAAAATTCATTTGTACACAGGAAGTCAAACAAAAAATATAATGCTTGCAACAATGATTATGTCATAAAATGAGCGGCGTCAATTAAATAGTGAAAAATGAAAATCCATTTTTTGCAGCTAGTTATTGTTGTTGTTTGGAGCAACTTTTTGCATATGGCGGCTCCAAAGTTTGTTTTGTATGAATGACTTACTGACTGAATGAATGAACGAATGAACGAACGAACAAATTTTAGTTTATTCGAATTTTTTTACCCTCTAGTGTATTTATGTCACAATTGGTACTTATTTGTTTGTCATTCTGTTTGCCACATTTATAAATATTAATCGGGTATCCTAAACTAGGATGTTATATGCTTATCTATTTTTTCAAATCGGCCTATAAGGCCGAGTTTTTAGGATGTAGATTATCTTTAAACTCAGTTTACTGCTTTTGAAATTTGGTTTATTTTGTTTTATTTCAATCAAGTCCAAAATTTTATGCAAAGAAAAGTTGTTCCAATAATTTTATGGTAATAAACTTCAAAATGGCAGACAAAAATTGTTTTCGCTTTAACTAACTCACATCCCAAAAACTCGGCCTAAATGTCGAAAGCAGGGGGTAAAATCTACTTTACAAAATCTAATTACCTTCTTCGTGTGAATTTGAGGGATATCAGTTAGTTTGAATAACTAAATTTTGTTAAAAATAGGATTACCACGATAACTTTTGATAAAATTTCTACAGCATAATAAAATCTACTACAAAATGATCGACATAAATAAAAATTGCTTTCTGTATTACAAAAGGAAGGCAAACTACAATAAAATGTGCTAACATTTCTCTATACACTTTTTAATGATGTTATAAATATTAACCATTTCATGAGTAATCGCCACAAATCTGTCTTAGGATCTTTTGCTTCTCTTCATATTGGGAGTATATTCTAGGAAGCCATACGACATTTACGGTTATGTAATTTTTAACAAAAAATACAATCAGTGCAAAAAGTAGTAAATTTCGAAGATCTCTATTTCCATAAGAAGATTTACTATTTCAAATATTTAATTCATTTCTGGCCAGTGGTGCCATATGGCATCACGCGGATTCCGTAAAAACTTGATCGTACTCGCATGTAGGTCCATACTGCGGAGACAGGACTAAAAAAAATGGTGAGCCGAACCTCCTCCCTTTTACTCTTTCCCTGAAGTACATATAAATAAAAATTAATTTTTTGAAATTTTCGACAGGAATGTGGCATTGCATAAAAATCTGAAATATATGTTCCCTGGAGTATGGGCACTGATTTGAAGCGATTTTAAAATAGAAGATGTGTTTCCCGTAACAGCCTTCCCAAACCGATTTGCATAGAAACTTGAAACTTGTGTTACCTTGAGTATGAGCACAATTACTGATATGCCTTTGTGGAAGTTTCAGCAGACACGTGAAAGGAATGAATTTTCAAAGGTTAAGAATCTTCTTCTGCCTACGTTCCAACACTCTTTGGAATATCCTATAACTTAAAAACATGAGCTAAAAATGGGGTTAAAAAGCGATAAAGTATCTCCTTAATCATTCATAAGGTAGGTCTACCGACACGGACCCATAGACCTTAATGAAAATTGGTTATGTAGCAGAGGAGAAAATTGTATGTGATTTGTATTTTTTAGCTGTCCAATCTCATACAAAAGTTTCAAGAGAAATGTGTTCAGAAATGGCCCTATTTATTTTGTTGCGTTCCATTTAAAAAAAAAATTGCTAATTTTCTAAGGAATCGTACAAATGTATGCGTAGGTCTGATAGAATTATTTACAATTACACAAGTGAATAGTTGTAAAATGTAATTGAGGTCACCCAGGTCCGGTATTAGTCCAAACTTCGCAAAACATATGTACATACATTAATATTTTGGATTTCTAGCCAAAGGTGTTTTGGTACGCTGTCAAGGGGAAGAATTTTAATTGATAAGATTTAATTGAAATAATATTAATTAAATAGTTACAAATTATTTTAATTGATACTACAATTTGCTTAATAGATTCAAATTCAATTAAACTCATAATTGCATAAATTAATTTTAAATTTATTTATTTATTTATTTAGACACTGAGAAAACTGATTCATTGTGGTAACTGAATTTTTTGCCAACCGTGTGGTTAGGTTGTGGTCATCGATTTTTTTGTTTGTGGCAGCGGAAATTCGGTTAATACAACAGAATTTCAGTTGAAACATAATTTTCCAATTGACCCAGGGATACCTTTGGTTGCGAAAAACAAATAATGCAGTTGCTGCAACCAAAACAATCGATTGGCAAGAAATTCAGTTGTCACAATGAATCTATTTCGTTTGTGTGCTATTGTAGTGCATCATATTGTTCAGTTATGATCATTTGTAAAAGAAAAATGCTTAGCTTTTTATTTTCTATAATTTTTGCGGAGGTGCACATCTGGGCGCCTTATAATGATTTCATTTCATTTGTTTGCCGTTGTTGTATTTTTGTTGCATTTGTTGGAAAATTAAAACCACTAAAATTGTTGTACACAGACAGACAGATTTGTTTATTTTTGTTTTATTTTTTTTTTTTTTTTTTTTTTTTTTTTTTTTTTTGTGTAAAAGAAAAAATTTAGCAATTTCCATACGAATAGCGTGGGAGTTGGGTTTTATTTTCCTAATTTTAGATGTTTACCGCTAAATAGAGGAGGGGGAGATTGCAATATGATTGTGCGAGTGCTGTGTATGAATTTTGTAAGTACGAGTATTTACTGATGGTTTCATATCATTTTTGCCCAGTTGAATGAATAGAGTGGAGTGTTCAGATTATTTTCAAATGCAGCTGTTTTTTTTTTTTCTTTGAACTATGATATGCCTGCCATAAAAGTATATTTTTCATCTTTTATGACTTTTTTTCCATAAACAAAAGTTTTTGTTAAATGACAATTTATTATTTAAAATTAATTTATTAAAATTTATAATACTAAGTATTAACAAAATATAAATTCAATATAAAGACACCTAAAATCAATCATAGATGGATTTTGTTTTATGTTGCTGTGATAATTTTAGAAACTGTCGGTCCTGTGCCACTTCGTATAATTTTTCTGTAGGGTAATTTTTCGTGATATCAATGTTGGCATTTGTGGTTATATGTAGTTTTTCCAGGTATTTTTTTTCAGTTTTCATCATCTTAAGCGTCTTTTAATACATAATAATGATAATTTTATAAACTTGCATAATGCAATGCAGGCAAATCATAAGGTTAGTCACTGAATACACTTTATTTATAAAATTGAGCTATTCAACATTCTGACGTTAACATTAAGATGATGATTTGAGTGGTGATGCAAATACAAATGATGACGAATGCGAAGATTAAAGATATGAATAATAATTCAAAAGAGATTTATCACATAATGATTTAAGAATATAAGTTTAAACATAAGTTATGAAAAGAATGCCACAAAGAAAATTGTTAGTTGAGTTTGATTTCCATTATATTAATTAATTTTTGTGCTAACATAGTAAAGCATATAAAATTCTTTCTTTCTATTTTTTTTTTTGAAAAACATCTGAGCTTTCTTTTGAACTTGTCTTTTCCGATTACACCTGGATATTGTATAAGAAAATATTCTCTTATAAATATCTCATTACAGTAACGAAGATCTAACGCTAGCGATATTAGAACGGAAGGACACATCCACTTTTATCCTTGTTTATATGTATCTCCCGAACGAAAAAATAATCCTCTATCACCAGCACTCCAAAGTCTGCTTGAGGTAAGCATGACCAAGGGCCAAGATCTGCTGATACTGATCTTATAATAATGCTTATCATTCTCTATAGGAAAACACTTTTTGATTATCTACAATCTATTAATTTAATTTATATGCTATAGTCCAACATTTCACATGAATATTGTCATTGTATTTTTTCAGCATCGATCTATCGACTAAGAAAATGATTCCATTTAGGAATACTAGCAAGAAAAACTGGATTTAACTTCGTAGTAAAGAATATACCGGCCAGTGTCGAGCTAAGTAAAAAAAAAATATATGACAATGAACCCGAGGACTGTAAGAGGTATCGTCTAAGTTTTAATTAATTCAAGAAGGCAACTCATAGACCAAAAAGGAAATTGTGGTCTGGGTTCTGTGGAGAGTTTCTGGATTTTACCAAAGTTTAAAGGCTTTACAAAGTTCTTTCTGAAAACAGATGCTTTAAGGTTATCGACACAATTCAGAATGTTTTCTTATCTCCTCTAGACGTGGAAGGGCGGTCAAATGTCATCGATCATTGATGCTTTATGAAGGTTTGGCATCGATCCGCAGATAATCTTAAGGAGGGATCAAATCGAATATAGAGCGATAAACTCGAATGAAGGGAAAGATAAGACGCTGAATGTGCTGATAAGGGGACACTCTAATGTCATTTCTCCCGTTTTATCGAATCTTGGGATCATTAAAATCCCCAACTCGGTGGGGGGAACGTGGACAAAGTTTGTGTCATACGCTGATGACGTTGTGCATCTGATCAGGCACTGAAGAAATCCAAAATGGTTTTATTCACATAGATATACTCTGGAGGAGTTTGACTTCCCTAGAGTAGATGTAGCCACTCTTTAACCTTCGAAGAAAACAAATTACCAAGTTATCATACTGGGCTCTAAGCTTTACTAAAAGAGAAATGCCGAGAAGAGGATGAACAATTCCGTATATGCTTTTTATACCTACCAGAAGACTTTTGGGAGGAGGTGGTGTCTACAGCCGTATATCTTCCACTGTATGTACATATTTACATGTCGATTATTTTGGCTGATCTTGACGTATGTTGTAGCATTAGTGTGGCGGAGGGGGGTGAACTCGAAGTTATATCTTTTCCATCTGGATGCCAAGGGAGCCATCGGCTTGGCACCATAGGAAATCTTTTATACCGAGAGACATGCCAACCAAGGCAGCTATTGTAGCGATGGTGCTCAAATGGATAGTGATACAGCCTACATTTTACCGGTAACAAACTTCCCTTTTGACATAATTAATTATATCTATCAGGAATTATTGGGGCACTCTACGACGTCTTAAAGATGGGAATGTAGTCGATAGTTTATTTTGGCGAAATCAACATACGGGTTTCGAAACGGCTTGTATATGTTTGTAGCGTTTTCTATACAGAAGTCACGGTATTAAAGGACCTAGCGGAATAATGGAATGGGATATGGATCCATCATTCATAAGCATCTTGCGGACATTATTGCTTCTTTGAAAGTTCTGGAGTCCGATACGACTAGACTTGGGTGTGTGCGGGACTGTATTTAATCCCTTGACTGGATTTGTCTGCACTCGATCAGGCTGACATAGGTTCCAGCATACATTGATGTTATGGGGAAACTATTTTACTGGTGTGTAAGCGAAAAATGGTACAGACGGATCTTCTGGTTCCTCTGGTGATACTAGGCAGACGAACACGAGGTGAATGACATTGACCGATATGATAAGTCATTGCTTCAGCCGTTGCTTCAGCCAAAACCAATAAATTGAGTTAGCAGAACCATATTCAAAGGCGATTGCTAAATATTTTGGATGTTCCAACCAAAATTCTGATGTGTTAACCGAATTTTTATTGTATAAATCAATATTCAGTTGCATCAACCGATTTCAGTCGTAGAAATCGAATTTTACTTGGAAACCGATAAATTTTTTCCCCTTGCGTAAGAGCACATTCAGTATGATTATAGGAATTCTTACGAGCGAGATAGACTGAACAGCTGTGCGCTGGGGTCACTTACGTGCCAATTACTGTAGATGCTGTGGTGACGCGTCCGGACGAGAAGGTCGTGATATTGCAGCATCTGCTTTGCAATTGCCCTTCACAGAAGAACGATATCTAAGATTGAAGTTCTTCGGAATCCTGCGGGATGTGTCTCTGTCCGGTCTCTCGGACTTATTGATATCCTTTGATGATTTTAGGTTTTTTCAGGTCACAGATTTTACCGCGTGGATGTAAGTGAGACTTAGGCAATCGAAATGGGTAATATTGGCCTAAGAGCTTACTAGCCAATTGGCGGACTCCCATTCAACTTATTCTAACTCCTGGATTACTCAATATGTTCCATTAATAAATCAGGTTTTATCTATGTCGGACGTTGGTGGCATTTCGACTGTCGATCCTGGAGATAAACTTTAGTTTTACCGAAAGTTTTTAGAATGTATTCTTTGAAAAATTCAGAACTTACGCTGAAATCTATTCCTTAAAAATAAATCATAATTTTGTTTCAAGTATTCGCAGGATACCAACAGGGTACGCTATAATAGAAAATGGGCGAGCGTATTTTAATGAATTTTGTGGTAAAATATATATTGTTACAAGAAATTTCCACAACTAGAAATTTCTTCACGCGAATTTTGACAGCTGGAAAAATCTAGTGTAGTAATAAACTGGAAACAACTAGAATACCTGACTACTCATATAAATACATGTACTTGGTGACGCAGTAGTTCAGTTTATAAAGTAAAACGCTGAGTGTGAAGAACTAAAGTGTGGCTAACGTTTAGTCTATCTACATCGTGTAAAGAAATTGTGCTTTTAAAGTGTTTTTCTGCAATTTTTGGTGACTGTTATCAATAAATAGAGCTATAAATAATTTTAAGCAGTGTTTATTATTTGCAATATAGAAAGAACTCGATTTATTTAAAAGGTAAATAAATCAACGATTTTATAAAGGGTAAAATCGTAACAATATTTTCATACTCAATACATGGAAGTTAAGGCTTGTTTTGGTCAAATTTCGCAATTTTCGAAAAACCAAGATCAGATCTCAACTCACATTCTTCTGAACAAAATTATCAAGATAATTTTCAACCTATTGTATATTCAGCGAAGACCCGAAATGAAAAAAACTCTTCCGTTGTTTATCTTTCATTATAAACCAAAATTCGCGCATTAAAGGGTAAAACGAAATATTCGAAAAGCATTATTACACTCTCTCTCTCTCTTTTTACAATAAATTTTAGCTTTTTCAAATAAAAAGTTTAATCATTAATATTTTAATTGTAGCAATTAACTTTATTATAGAAAATTGTATTTTTACTTTGTTTACAAAAAAAAAAAAACAAATTTTTCTACCAAACAATTAGACGAGATGTTGTGTAAATAGAATTTACTATTTGTCTGGTGGGTTTTGTTGACAGACTGGTTTCTGTTAATTTACTTTTACATTGATGTCTATTTTTATCTATTTAAAAGTTTTCTTTTTACTACATATTTACAACGTAATTAAAATATGTACATTTTTCTATTATTGAATACAATATTTTCACTAATATTAACATATGAGGCTTTCCATAATATTTATGGCGGTAATTTCAAGCAATAGATACCAGTCAATCCCCAAAACGTTGAAATACCATTTTCATTTGCGAACAGCTTCCCAGACCCCAAAAAGGGAAAAGTTTTTTGCATGGCATTGCGACTGGCGATGAAAAGTGGAAAAGTCGGGACACCATCAACATCCTTCGCAAAGCCAGCGTGATCTATTTTGAGCTCATCAAAATGAATAAAACGATCACGTGAGAAAGCTATCGGACTCAACTGATGCGTTTGAGACGCACACTGAAGCAAAAACGAATGAAATACGAATAAAGGCACGCGAAGTGATTTGGCAGCATGGCAACGTCCGTCCACATGTTGCAAGACATTCTTGGAAACGCTCAAATGGAAAGTCCTATCCCACCCGCTGTATTCTCCAAACATCGCTCCTTCCGACTACTACTTGTTTCGATCGATGACACATGTCCTGTCCCAGCAGAAGTTCACGTCATACGAACAATGCAAAAAATTAATTGATGATTGGATTGGCTGATAAAACGAACCGTTCTTTCAAGCTGATATCCGAAAATTATCAGAAATATGGGAAAAAGATGTGGCCAGCAAATATTTGAAATATTTGTATTCATTTTTGCGTAATAAATCCGTAAATTTCGAAAAAAACGAAAAAAAAAATATTTTAATTTTTATTGAACGTTTGCAATAAACAACTTTAAGCGAATATTTTCACCAAAGCTAAGTTATTTAACACGCTGAAACAGTTGATAGAAAAACATCCGAAATTATTTACAAATTATAAATAAAAATCCGGAGTTGCTTTATGTTATGTTCGCTTCACGTGATACAATAAACACTGTTAGTTTGAGATTGATACGATATAGTTTTTTTTAGCTAAACAGTTTGTATGGCAAGCCAAAAGTTGGTGGCAACAATTAATAACAAATTATTTCGTTTTTAAAAATATTTTTGATAGTATTTTCTATTGTTTAATTGAAAAAACAGACCTGCAATTATTCACTTGTGAAAATCTGTTATCAGTAAGCACACAGTGCTGCTTTTTTGTGAAATATTAAGTCAAGTCTACTGTGTTGATGGTATAAAGTGTTTGTTCAGGGAAATTCAAAGCAGTCTGCGACTTTTCAAAGAATCAGGCCTTAGAATCTGGGAGTTTTTGTAGTCTATAAAACTTTTAGTTATTAAAAATTAAATTTTCTAATAAAAAAAATTTTATAACATAAGTAACGTCATAGTGCTTGTTAAAAAAAAAATACTTAGCCAAGTCTTTGATTGGAACAAAATATATATTTTAAAAGGTTTTTTGTTTAATCTCTGCTCTATGCGGGAGAAATAGCTTCAGAATATGCGAATTTTTGAGAGTTCTCAGAACCTGAATCAAAGCTAAATTTTCTGTTTCTAAGAAAGACTTGTTGAATAAAATCTTGCCCTTTATATTCTAAGATTTTTTTAAAGTTATTCCAAAATAACCAGGTATTCCTTAACCACTTCTGAAGATAGCATAGTTCTTGTTAGTTATATCTTACATTTAAGTTTAGGAAAACGGGTTCCATGGTATTTGTTCTAACAGAATATGATGTCGAAAAGATTTCGTTGGGAAAAGAATTTCCATGGCAGAACTCCTACAGAGTTAAAATATCAATTGTCTGTTATGACATCGAATAAAAATGCAACCTTGTCTTAAAATACAATAATAATAATTTACAATAATTAGAATTTTTTAAGAAATTAAAACAAAATTAAAAATTGTTTATTGTATTTCCTAAAGCCTATATATCACTTCCTTCAAGTGGTTATATAATCCTTAAGAACCTCTTTTAATTGATTTTAAACGAAATTTGTTTTATTTTAGTTAATGTTTTTAAAGCTTTTATTACCACATTTTTACCCAAAGTTAAAGAAATTAAAAATATTTTAGAAAAAATAACAGAAAAAACCATATAAAAAATTTAACAAGTTAATCGACCTATTTTAACCGATTAATCGAGTCAAATAAATATTTGGGTTTTGAATTTATTTGTTTCGACTTTAACGGAAATAGAGACGACTAAGCAAAAAATCAGTTAATCAAGGATAAACCGAATTGGAAACACTAGTTCTAATTGCGTTTCCGAAATATGGTATTTTCCCTTTTTGGTTCCAGACCTAGAAGAAAATATTTTATTTCAGAAAATTGTAAAGAAGTAGTTAAACAATTTTCGTTATTTTTACGGATTATAATTCTGGATAAAATTTCCTTTCATTGCAGTATAATCATTTCGGGAAATTATAAAGAATATTTTGAAATTGATATTAGATTGAAAGTAAGATTGATCAATATCAAAAAAGCCCCACATTCCCTGTTATAATTCAGAAAAGCCAAAGATTGATTTTTTGTATAAATTTTTCATTTATTTTAATCATCAGAAAAGCCCAACAGTTGGCCTTCGTATTCTTTTGTTATGATTCAGGCGGGCCATTAGTTGAATTCTTGTTTACGATGTTCATTTAGTTCCATTGACTAACTATTTAATATTATATATTGAAAAATATTATAAAATGCCAACATTTGGCCCCCTAAATCCAATAAAAAGTTTAGGGGCCAAATGTTGGCATGTTGTGTATATATCAAAATATCATTTAACTAATACCGAATGTAATATTTAATGGTTTTGGTAGAAAATCAAATCATCAAGTACCACCTGTCAATAGACTACTGTCAAATTTTGAACAAGTTTCGTCATTTACTCTGCGTTTAACAGCTGTTCAAAACATACAACCACGTGGATTTTTTAAAAATGGAAAAAAATTTAATTTCGAGTGCTCATTAAACATTATTTATTGCGAAAAAAACCGTCAATCAAACCAAGGAAAATCTTGATAAATACTGTGGGGACTCTGCACCATCTGGTTTACTGACTTTTGTTGTGGTCACACAAGAACAAATGATCCTAAACGTTATGGACGGCCAATTGAGGTCAATACACCCGAACATGTCGAAAATATGCACGATATGGTGTTGGCCGATCGAAGAGTAAAAGTGCGTGAGATTGTTGATGCCATAGTCAGTGTGGTTTCGATTTTAAATGATCAGTTAGATTTAAGAAAGCTGTCTGCAAGATTGGTACCGCGTTTGCTCTCAATTGAACATAAACGTAATCGTGTGACGTGTGACGTGTGTAGTCTCAATGGCATAATTCCATGATTGGGCTACGAATTGGTACCTCAGCCGCCATATTCTCCGAATTTAGCCCCCAGTGACTATTTCTAAACCTAAAGAAATTGCTCGGTGGAAAGATATTAAGCTCCAACGATGAAACAAATCCCTATATTATGGACCTCGAAAAATCATATTTTTTGGAAGGGATACAAAAATTGGAGAAACGTTGGACTAAGTGTATTAAGCTAAAAGAAGATTATGTTGAGAAATAATTTTTTTTTTTTAAATGTTTCATTTAAATAGACACGGACTTATTGTTCCGCCCTCGTATACTCAATAAGTCGTTCTTTAGCAACTGTAAACGTTTTAAACGCCCTCGTATACTCAATAAGTCGTTCTTTAGCAACTGCAAACGTTTTAAGGAAAATTAAAAAAAAACCTAATTTTGTAGTCGGTATTATATCATATCTCAAATGAAAGGTAATTTTCCAATTAAAGAAGGAAGAGGAAAAAATTTTTATTAAAAATTTTATCAGATACAAGGGAGTTACTAGACCGCCGCTGTTTCGTCCCATTCAAAAACTGGACAGTGTTTGATTTTTTTTTTTTAGAGAACCAACACTCAAGAAATTCTTCCCACTTATTACTCGTAATGTGTTGCTTTCTTTGGAAAGGGGATAAAAGAATGATGAAAGTTGTTGAAAGATGAAAGTCTTCACATATGGCAACACTGTAATTGCGCGAGATGATAAATCTTAGATAGAACAGTTGTTGCTCACCATTTGATAGGGATTTGGCGAAAATTGTTGAAGTTTTTTAGTTAATAGCCCTGTTGTGTTATTTTACTTCGGTGGGGTTAAAAGCTATTAAAGCACCAACTGTGGACGTTGCGATATGTATGTATTAGAAATCATTTGATTAAAAGTCAGTGCAAAAGATATGTCAATTTTTGTTAAGTGTACAAAACTGATTTTTAAAGAAATTGAAATCATCATCTGAAAACTATATTTTGGTAATAATTGTTGAATTTATAAGGACTATAGGTTAGGTTGAAAAAGAGGAATCGGAAGTAAAGATACTCTTCTCACACGACTCATCTCCAAAAATATGATAAGCCCGAAATTGGGCTTGTTTTATGCTCTCATCTTGTTTTATAAAAAGGTTTGAATTTTTCTGAGGATCGCACCAAAGAAGTGGTCCGATCCTCAAACATTTACCAGTTGTCCGTTCCTTAAATATTTAGCATTTTTCCCAGGGTTGCGACCGCCTGACTACAGTCAGGACAAGATTTCACAAAACAGTCTCAAACCAGACAAGTTTTGCAAAGACTATTCAATTGAAAATTCTCAAATACAATACATTTAAAAAAATAAAAATATTCCTAGTTACAATTTTTAACATAAGCTATTATTACTTGTTGCTACAAATATAAAATCCTACACTTATAAAAAAAATCTACTATTTAGTTGAGAAAATCCACAGTAACTAATACAATGTGATACAAAATTAAAAGCACACAAACCGCCCAAGAATGTTGGTGATGTCAAAAGGGAACCAGGGTTTAGGGAATACAGGAATGTTGAGACAACCAAAGACCTTATAAATCATATGAGTATTGAATGACTTGCGTTTTTTCTTCTAATTTGTATAGTAAATGTAATTTAAAGGTAAATAATTATTAAATATAAACATATTTAAGTGTAAAAACAAAAACAATAAGGGTATTCACTTATTTGGTATAAAATTTGATTGATTAACTTCTAGTCTGAAGTATAAAGAAGGCTGCTTAACTATCATATAGACAAAGTTTACCATAACCACAAAATACTGCAACCGATTTAAAACCGTTATTGATTCAAGTGTCATTTATCTGTTGTTTTTCAAGAACCGTAACTGTTACCGTTGCTTGTATAAGGCTTGAACAAAAGTTAATACGAGAGAACTAACCTCTAAACCCCAGGGGTTTAAAATAGCAACAACTGTAGGTGTGTGATCAGATGAGAGATCCAATAATGGTTCTACATGGACCAATTCTCTCGCAATAGACATTGTTATTCCAAAGTCTATAAGATCGGGTATTTTTCGACGATCCGTTGGCCAGTACGTGGGTTCTCCACTAGAGATCACATCCATACCCAGCTTAGAAATTGTATTAAACAAAACACGGCCCTTAGGGGTAACAAGCCGTGACCCCAGAATGTATGCTTGGCATTATAGTCTCCAGCTGCCAGAAAACGCGGTCCTAATGATTCGAAAAAGACTGTGTACTGATCCTCCGTTATGGAGAATCTGGGGGGAGAATAAATTGACGAAATCACTAAGTCCTTATCGAATTCTTCAAAACATATAGTAGTGGCCTGAAGATAATTTTCGCAAAGATCACACATAAGAAAATGTTTTAATCTAGATTTAATGAGAATAGCTGATCCTCCACATGACCTGCCTCTTGGGTCCTTAGTATCATACATTGTGTACCCGCGAATTGAAAATGAACTTCTCAGGGTTAAATGGGTCTCAGAAATAAGCATTACGTCAATTTTCTGATTTCTGAGAAAATACTCGAGCTCTTCTTTATGTTGGCATATGCCGTTAGCATTCCAGTAACATATTTTCAAACTGTTCATGGTTTAGTTAACAAAGCTTGCATCAAAATAGACTGATTTCTCATCATCTCTTGCATCATACTACTCATTGAGTTTGTAAAGTTAGTAACAGTTTGAACCAGGGATTCAATGGATGCTTCAAGACTGCTGAAATTTTGTATCTGGGGTTCAGATTAAGAAAGTGGAGCATTTGGATTGACTTGTGCGGCTTGTGGAGTTTTTGGGGACTGTGGTTGTCCTTTTAGAACTTCAGAGTATGAAGCACTGTTGGTGATAATTTGTGGGTATTGTGGAATATAAAATTCCGGTTATAACTGTGATTTCATTCGGGGGTTTCGGTTCTGTTTAAATTTGAGTTTTTTAATTTTAAATAAACCTCACAACCTCTGTAATTAGCAGTATGGGGGTTACCGCAATTGCTACATTTCTTTTCAGTATTTACTGTCTTTATATAAAAAAAAAACAAAATTGCATAACTATATACATAGTTGTGTTTTCAATTCGGTTAATCGATTAAGCAATTACTCATAATAGACTTACAGGTTGGTTGAAAAGTTCCTGCGCTCACCAAGAGATGACACTGCTACTTTTTTTCTCTCAAGTTGGTATAACTGTCCTGAGAACACATGCAAAGTTCCAAGTCATTCTGTCAATTCTTTCTTTGTTTACAAGCCATTTGAAGTTGACGTGTCATTGATTTTATTTAATATGGAAAAAATTTAATATCGTGCAGTTATTAGATTCTTTGTTTTAAAGGGTTTAAAAGCAAAGGAAATTTATGAACAATTGTTGAAAGTGTATAAGGAGTCCTCACCTTCAAAACGCACCGTTGAATTTTGGGCTGGTGAATTTTAACGTGGTCGTACCAGCCTTGAAGACGATCCACGCGAAGGATGATTGCAACCACAGCATAAATCATTGAGCAGGTACATAATATGGTTAGTGAAGATCCAAGTTTGACTAAGCGTGAAATTGCTAATGCCATAGGCATCTCAGACGAACGAGTACTCCATATTTCACATGAAGAATTACGTATGAAAAAACTGTTTGGAAAGTTAGTGCCGCACACAAAAACTGGATCGAAAACAAATTTCTCAGCGTAATTTTGAGCGTTTTAAGCCAAATAAAACCGACTTCTTGCGTGGTTTTATAACTATGGATGAGACTTGGATCTACCACCATGATCCGTAATTGAAACAAGAACGTTTACAGTGGACTGAAGCTGGTTGTTCAGCTCCAAAGCTGGTGAAGTCACAACGATCAGCAAAGAAGGTTATGACATCAGTTTTTTGGGATGCAAAAGGAATTTTGTTGATTGATTATCTTCAGAAAGGTAAAACAATCAACTCTGAATATTATTGCAGCCTTTTGGATCAGCTGGATGAAAAAATTCGTGAGAAAATACCTGGTTTAAAGAAGAAAAAAATCATTTTTCATCAAGACAATGCACCTGCTCACAAAAGTGTTTTGACGATGGCTAAATTCAAAGAATTAAAGTACGAATTGCTTGAACATCCACCGTATTCACCGTATGACTATTATCTCTTCAGAAATCTCAAACAATTCCTTCGTGGAAAGCATTTTTTGTCAAATGAAGAGGCCGTAGACGGTTATTTTGCAGAGCTTCCGGAAAACCATTATAAGTATGGGATAAAATTATTTGAAGATCATTGGAACAAGTGTATTGAGCTTCAGGGAGATTACATTGAATAAAAAAATATATTTCGTAACAAAAACAGTATTCTTTCATTTCGAGAGCAGAAACTTTTCAACCAACCTGTATTTGTACAAAATTTCAAATTTTTTTATCGAGCATCAAAATATTTTATATTATTTATTTTTTTTTCATAAAATATTTTAGACAAAATTAAAAAAAAAAATCAAAGGCTTAAAAATTTAAAAAACGAATTTATCATTTTGTTTTAATTTGGTAATTTCTGTTTTGAAAGATATTTTAGTCAATTTTTTTTACTTTTAAGGTAAAATTTTAATTGTTTTTAGGGCTGATTTGTACAACTAAAAAAACTTTTTAGTGCTATTTTAGGTGGATGTCCTCGTTTTAGACATGAGTCGGTATATTCACTTCTCATCCCTTTTTTTAATCTATGTAACATTTTAAGGCAATTTAAAGTTGTAGGTGTAAGTTTTAATTAGAAATAACATTTCCTTCAATGTCCACCTTTTTAAAATTAGTAATTTTTTCTTGCAAAAAGATTTGCTAAATAAGATTTGCAAAAAGATTTGCTAAATAATAATTTTTTTTACTAAAAATCAGTACACAAATAGTAATGTGGAATTGAAAAACGTTTACAAATTTTTCTACTAATTTTTTTTTCTGAGTGTAAACATATGAATGAAATTGTGTTCCATTCTTCAACCTTTCCAATAAAACCAGAAATTTGAAAAAATAATCAGTAATTTTTTTTATAGTCGATTCAAATTTAAAATTTTAAATGGCCCACCCTGTACATAATAATCTCAGTGTAGGTAAATTGCGTATCAAATGAAAAATATTGGAGAAAATTAATTGGGACTGAAGGACATGATGTTCCAACAGAACGGACATTTTAAAGGATGTGTTTTCTGGCGAGTTGCAGATCGCCTCCAAAAATAACGATCCTAGAACTTCAAAATAACGTTTTGAGTATATTTAGCTATGTCCATTAGTCTGTTCATGTTAAACACACTCAAAATCATTAATATATGCATCGTTAATTAAATACATCCTCATAAATTATCTTTAAAAATTTTAAGAAAATAGCTCTACTTATATATAAACCACCTACCCGATATTTGCCGAAATGTTCTTTTTTCAACAATTTCATTTAGATTTTTCTACGTGTTAATTTTTACGTGTTAATTTTTCCGGCCATATAATAAGAATCGTATACATGCCCGAAATATGTCCCAATACGTATTATGGTGTAGAGTATCTTTAGGTCAGGCTTGGCTTGACTGTAATATTTTGAAATTTAAGAAAAGTTTAAATCATTTAATTTGTATGATTCCAAATATAATTCAATTTAAAATTCCCAATAAACATTTTTGCTGGAATTAAAGCCAAAATCAAGTATTATTAAAGTCATATTTTCCAATTTCAAGCCCTGAATTATACTTTAATTGCACTTTAATTCAATAGCATATTCCAGCAAAACGGACACTGAAATTCAAGTCGAACATTACAGCGAGAATATACTTCAAACAACATAATAATTACACTTGTTTTTAAGTCCTTACTTCAAGTTTAAACAAAGCTCCAGATAAATGTGGCTTACCTTTTCGTGAAAAACCATGGAAGAAATTCTGATTTTATAAAAATTTTCACGGAAAAATTGTAAGTTTTATCATATGTTTTAAATTTATTTTAAAATGTTGACAATAAACGAAAGGTATAAAACAAGTTATTTTTAAACAGGGTGGCGCAAAAATAACCTTCCGATGTTTTTCGGCTGTAATTTAAAAAAAAATGAAAAACTTTGATTCTTCTAGTGGATTATTTTTATTTGGTCTTTTAATTTTTTTTTTACATCAAGTCGAGAATATGATGTCATGTAAATAACCGCCGCCACAGTTGATTGTCATTTGAGCCTGGCATTTTCCATCACTTTGGCCAAAACTTCCGGCGATAGGTCCTCACATTCTTGACGGATATTGTCTTTAAGAGCTGCAAGAGTCTGAGGCTTGTTGACATAAACCCGCGACTTCAAAAAGCCCCACAAAAAGAAGTCTAGAGCGGTCAAATCAGGCGATCTTGCTGGCCAGAGCAAATCGCCAAAACGGGAGATTAGGCGACCGGGAAATGCATCCTTCAGCATATCGGTTGTGGCACGTGCAGTGTGTGGCGTTACACCGTCCTGTTGGAACCACATGTTTTCCCATCCCAATTCATCAAGTTACGGCAAAAAGAACTCGTTGATCATTGCTCTGTAGCGCTCACCATTCACAGTAACCGTTTGGCCCGCAACGTCTTCGAAGAAAAAAGGTCCGATGACTCCTCCAGCGAAAACAGCACACCATACAGTGACTTTGAGCAGGTGTAATGGCTCTTCGTGGGTTACACGCGGATTTTCCGTGCCCCAGAAGCGTAAATTTTGCTTATTTACGTACCCGCTAAGATGGAAATGGGCCTCATCACTCATGATTATTTTTGATGAAAAATCATCTTCATTATTGCTCAAATAAATAGTCACCAATATTCCGCGTTCTGGAGCAGTGTAGCGTAACATTGTTTATTAACGTGTATTTCGCATGTGTTTACTACACAAATGTCAAAACAGAACTGACATTAGGGGCCAATCGCAAAATTTATAGCATTTTCTGATAGGAGGATTACTTTTGCGCCACCTTGTATGTATGAACTGTAAAAATCACTTAAAATAAAGCACAATACAAGCAATATTTAAAGTACTTGAATTTTTAACTTTTCAATGTTTATTAGGTTTTTCCACAATTAAACTTGTGGATTACGAATGCCTTTACTAAATTAAATTTGAGTTAAATTTAATTCATTTGAAAAAATTTATAATCAAAGAATTAATTCTTTACAAGCTTTGCTCTACTGTAATTAGCGTCATTTTAACAGCGCCATATTACGCTGATATTTTTACATCAACAAAAAATATATTTGCCTACGATGAATCTTCTCATTCAGCCCAGCCAAGTACATCATACGTAGTTAGTATATTTAACAACGTAGTTTTTATTTTTTATTTTTTTTTTTGTTTTGCAACAAATAACAACAACGAAAATATGCATGTGACTAAAACAGAAAATGTATAGAAAAACACCATAATACAAATGAGAACAATTGAATGTGTCGTTCGAATAAGGCCGTTAAGTCCAACTTTTTGAAATGCGTACAAAATTTTAACTGAGTGTATTTCTGATTCTCTACGCATATTATAAAATCATTATTATTAAATCATTATTACAGTTGAACGCGTTCAATTGATTTAAATGAAAAAGAATTCGTACACTTTAGATTAAAATAGAATTCGATTTATAGCGAATTCATTCATAAAAGAATTAATCATTTAAAGCATTCAATTATTCCACTTTTAAGCGCAAAATTTTGAATATACTCTTTTAGCCTTTTTCTGTATGCAATTTGATATAGGAGCGGAACTAGATTTAGTATTAAGGAATTGAGGGAAAAAAAATCATTAAAAATATTTCCCAAATTTTTCTCATCACCTGTAAACTTCCTAAAATAGCTGTATTGCCCTTATTCGAGCATGACATTCGATAGTATTTTTATAATTGAATTTAATCAACAAATAATTATGAATGAATTTTAGATTTATAAAAAAAAGAAATGTACTATATGAATAAAGAAAACTTTGATTTAGTTCTCATAATTATCATTAATACTCATCTCTATTATCAATTGGAATTACGTATGAAAAATATAATTAAAATTGTTATAGTATTAATCAGAAGTATTTCACAATTGCAAACCAATTTCACCATGTTGCGTTAAAATTTTAAGTTGTTTACAAGATACTACCAAAATTTTGTGATAAAAGTCATTGCACCAGACATTTTTGATATAATAACACCTTTTTAGATTACGTTTTTTTTTTTGCTTTTTTTTGAAGATGTTTTTATTTTTATCTTAGATGTTATGTGTTTATTATTTGAAAAAAAAAAGAAAGTGTCAAACATATATTTAATGAGAAACGCAGTAAACGTTTTCATTTTCAGAACAATTTTACAAGTTCCATAAACATCAAGAACTCACTGAAAATCGAACATAAACATCCATTGACCATATTTACAGCAATGTTAAAAATTTATTGTGTATTGAATCCGTAGAATGTGGGTTATCAGACCATAACATTATTTCGTGCCGAATTAGAATTGGAATTAAAAAACATGATTTAACTGAGAATATTCAATTGACATGTGATTACAATCGAGTAAAAGATAATATTAGAAACAATCTACCAATGGTGTGTCAAACTGGTGATCCCTCTGCTGATACAAACATGTTAATATCATGTGTAAGTAATGCTGTCAAAAATGCTATATTAATAAAAAGACAAAAGAAAATTAATAACAAGTAAGAGGGGCTAAATTCGGCTATGCCGAATCTTATATACCCTTCACCATGGTTGGGAAAAAAACTGAAGTTTATATATGGACATATATGAAATGGACAGATTTATATACGGACGCCTTTAAGAGGAAATTAACCATTTAGTTTGGAGATAAACTTGGATTTGGGAAGACTTATGGTTCCAGAAAATAGGTATTTTAAAAAAATTTATGTTTTGGGCATAACTTTTTTGTATCTGAACCAATATTTCCGAGTTTTTCAGCAAATATGTTATACTAAAGATTTTCGATCTTTTGCTATATAAGACGTATCCATAGGTCATAATACAGCTCTAGAATATTGTTTGTTGTTTGTGTATAAAAGGTGAAGAGGTCAAAGAAAAGAATTTCAACAAATCGTTAAAAGAAATCACTAGAACTGCATGTGTTTTATTTCTACAAAATAGTTTGATTTAGCTGGCAAATTTGCATTTGGGATTTTATTTCGCTTTTTTATTAGAAATATTTGTAATTTCTTTAGCTTAATTTTAAAAATTTGAAGGAAAATAGTTTATAATTTTTTTTATAAATTATTATAAGTTATGACCTAAAATAGTTGCACTCAAAGGTAAATTATGTATAAAATTTTCTTAATATGTGAGAAATAAAATGGTTTAAAAATCTTTTTATAAATTCTTTTAAATCGGAGCAAAAAATAGAAATAAAACTGTTTGTATTTTGTTTGTATCAGAGGGTTTTTATACAAATTTTGATGTTTTTAGCCTATTTATGGATTATTTAATTATTAATATAAAATTTTATTTAAATTAATTATTAAATGTAAAAAAAAAACAAAAAATAAACAAAAAAAAATCTTAACGAACCCGCGACCCTTCCACCTGTGGTGAAAGGTATAAAAACGTTTGTATTTTGTTTGTATCAGAGGGTTTTTATAAAAATGTTGATGTTTTTAGCCTATTTATGGATTATTTAATTATTAATATAAAATTTTATATAAATTAATTATTAAATGTTAAAAAAAACCAAAAATAAGCAAAAAAAAAAAGTCTTAAGAAAATAATAAAAAAAATGTACAAAAAAAAGTGAATTGACCTGACCGAGATTTGAACCTCGAACCCCGCGGCCTTAGAGAAAAAAAAAGTATTTGTGACACAGCGTCTAGACAACTGAGCTATTGAAGCTCACACAAAATCATCGTCAATAGAGGTACATATATAAAAGTCTTCGTTCATAAGAGATTTGTTTAGTTTTTATTTAAATAACAAATCTTTATATGTGTGTTGTTTGTGTATAAAAGGTGGAGATGAAAGAAAAGAATTTTAATTATTAATATAAAATTTTATATAAATTAATTATTAAATGTTTAAAAAAAAAAACAAAAATAAGCAAAAAAAAAAAAGTCTTAAGAAAATAATAAAAAAAAAATGCACAAAAAAAAGTGAATTGACTTGACCGAGATTTGAACCTCGAACCCTGCGTCCTTAGAGAAAAAAAAAGTATTTGTGACACAGCGTCTAGACAACTGAGCTATTGAAGCTCACACAAAATCATCGTCAATAGAGGTACATATATAAAAGTCTTCGTTCATTAGAGATTTGTTTAGTTTTTATTTAAATGACAAATCTTTATATGTGTGTTGTTTGTGTATAAAAGGTGGAGATGAAAGAAAAGAATTTTAATTATTAATATAAAATTTTATATAAATTAATTATTAAATGTTAAAAAAAAAAACAATAATAAGCAAAAAAAAAAGTCTTAAGAAAATAATAAAAAAAAATGTACAAAAAAAAAGTGAATTGACCTGACCGAGATTTGAACCTCGAACCCCGCGGCCTTAGAGAAAAAAAAAAGTATTTGTGACACAGCGTCTAGACAACTGAGCTATTGAAGCTCACACAAAATCATCGTCAATAGAGGTACATATATAAAAGTCTTCGTTAATTAGAGATTTGTTTGGTTTTTATTTAAATGACAAATCTTTGTATGTGTGTTGTTTGTGTATAAAAGGTGGAGATGAAAGAAAAGAATTTTAACACATGGATGTGTTGTTATGCTCAAAATTCTACATACATATTAAACAAAGGGATTTTACTGGAAAAATTAGAGGTAGTCCTGATTTTTTGCTAATATCTCAGCCATTTATTAACCAAACTGTCTGATTTTTAATAGCAAACAGAAATGGATCACATGTAACAGAAATAAAAAAGAATCAAGTCCTCATCATGTCTGGGTTCTTCGGAAAACCCATTTCAACACACAGACGGACAGACGGACAGACGGACATTGTTAAATCAACTTCGCTCTTCATAAGGACCCAGAATATATATACTTTATAGGGTCTAAGATCAATATTGTAGAAATTACAATGAATGACAAACTTATATATACCCTTCCACCTATGGTGAAGGGTATAAAAAAGATTTAACTCCATGGATAAATTTAAACTTGCAGAAATTGATATCGTTCAAACAATATCTTTTAAAAAAGCGAAGAAATAACCGTGGTAATATAGATATAGAAGCACAGTTGAAGATAATTAGCAATGTAATTAAAAAATCCAACAGGGAGTCTATGAATAATTTCTATAAAGACAAATTGTATGGAATTCAATACGATCCGAAGAAATGCTGGAAGTTTTTGAACGAAACATTGGGAAGAACCTGTTCCAGAACTATTAATTTAAAAGATGATAATGGTGAAATGATTGAAAATGATTTTCAAAAAGCTGAGATATTAAACAGATACTTTCTTCAATCAATAAAAGACTTAAGGTTTCAAATTAATGAATTTCCAAACGATTCTTGTAATTCCTTAAGAACGTTAATATGATGATACATTTCATTTAAGCTGTACAACATATGATGAGGTTCAGATTATTATTTCAAATTTAGCACCTAATAAAAGTGGTGGTCATGACAATATTTTGCCAAAAGTTATCTTAAATAACAAAAGTGATTTTACCCCTTATTTGGTAAATATCTTTAATAATATGATTGATAAAGCATGTAAACGAAAAATTTTTTACATTTTTTTTTTAATAAAATTTAAACCTAAAATAACAAAATTCAAATTATTATTACAAATTAAGTACAATACTTCAAAGTTTTTAAAACTAGTAAAAAGTTTACGATTCGCGGCGAGATAATGCCTAGGTGCGTATTTTACCTTTTAACCCACTCATAAGTTTTTGGACACCTTTTCTACCAATTTTATTAACTGCTTTATTCCATCTGAAGTGAAAATTTAACTCAGTTTTAGCTACCTTGGATGTTTTTCGCAGTATTAATTTTATATGAGCCCAAAATTTTTCCACTGGACGAAGTTCAGGGCAGTTTGGTGGATTGCACTCTTTTTCGACAAATTGCATGTTATTATTTCTAAGCCATTCTACAGTTTCTCTGGTATAATGAATTGTTGCTAAATCAGGCCAGAATATTGGTGGAGTTGAGTGGAGTTTATACAAAGGCAATAAACGTTTTTTTAAATACTGTTTTATGTACGTTTGCCTGTTCAATGTGCCTCGTGTGACAAAGGGCTTAGTGAATTGCCCACAGCTGCAAATTACTTGCCATACTAAGAACTTTTTTGCAAATTTGTCAACTTTTTTGTATTTAAATATTTTCTTTACACCTTCCCCCATATATGCAGTATAGTATTGGGAACCAGGAATTTGCTTGAAATCCTCTTTGACATATGTTCCATCATCCATCAATATACAGCCTTTAAAATTGTTCAGAACTGTTTTTAATAGTTTTCTGTCCCGTTTTTTTGCTCTTACATCAACTTCATCTGTTCTGTTTCACACTTTTATTACTTTGAATGATCTAAGCTTATATTTTTTTTTACTTTTTGAACATACATATGAGACACTTTAAACTTTTTTGCTAAATCTCGAACCGACATGTTTGGTTCAGACACTAGTGCATTAGTCACTTTTAACGCCAATTTTTTATTAACAAATGCAGGAATTCGCCCAGATACAGGTTTTCTTTCAGTGGAGTGGGTCCCCCTAAACCGGTTTATGACGTTCCTTGCAGTTAGCCTTGCTATAGCTGCAAAGGAGGCATTAGGGTTAATTAAAAAAGTGTCCACAATATTTTTTCTCTGTTTTTCTAATTTTGATGTTGACGCCATAATCGTTTATTTAAAACTGAAAACTTTGTATGCATTTTGTTGTTTACACATCACAGAATTTAAAACCTAAAGGCACTTTTTTGTATTGTTTGTTTTCATCTCGAAATTCGCATTAGAATTTGTAAAAAAATTTTCGTTTACATGCTTTAGATGCATATATCCTGAAATTTTGAAAATTCATAAAATTGTACCAATTCCAAAGGGAAAAAATGCCTGTACAACCGAAATGTTTAGACCGATTGCTGTTTAGCCCATCATTGACAATGTGTTTGAAAGAATCTTACATAATCAGATTGCCTCTTATATGAGTAACAATAACTTATTTAATGATTTTCAGTACGGTTTTAGGAAAGGATGTGGCACAGAGGAAGCAGTTGTTAATGTTGTTAATTTTATATGCAAAGGATTGGATGAAGGACATAGTGGAGTAGCAGGTATATTTTTTGATTTAACTAAAGCTTTTGATCTTGTTGATCATAAAATTTTGATACGAAAGTTAAGATATTATGGAATTTGTGGAAAAGAATTATGGTGTGATTGAACATGGTGTTCCACAAGGCAGTGTACTGGGGCCATTGTTGTTTACCATATATATAAATGACATAAAAAATCTTGATCTCTCTGGAAAACTTTTTTATATGCAGATGATATTTGTTTATTATACCCATATAAGCATGAAACTGTTGTCAAAGCTTACATGGAACGTGATGCAGCATTAATATCTGAATTTTTGAGAATAAACAAACTGTTTTTAAATGCACGTAAAACTTGTTTATTGAGATTTAAACCTTATTGTCATAGATATGACAACTTCAGTATAATTGTAGATGGTAAAGAAATTCAGGAAGAAACATCTATTAAGTATTTAGGTTTACATTTGCAGAACAATCTTTCTTGGAACATACACATTCAATGTCTAAAGACGAAAGCAGCCAAGCAGTTGGTTTCTTATACAAATTTAACAAGTAAGAGCGGCTAAATTCGGCTATGCCGAATCTTATATACCCTTCACCATGGTTGGGAAAAAACTGAAGTTTATATATGGACATATATGGAATGGACAGATTTATATACGGACGCCTTTAAGAGGAAATTAACCATTTAGTTTGGAGATAAAACTTGGACTCGGGAAAATAGGTACTTTAAAAAAATTTATGTTTTGGGCATAACTTTTTTGTATCTGAACCGATATTTCCGAGTTTTTCAGCAAATATGTTATACTAAAGATTTTCGATCTTTTGCTATATAAGACGTATCCATAGGTCATAATACAGCTCTAGAATAGTGTTTGTTGTTTGTGTATAAAAGGTGAAGAGGTAAAAGAAAAGAATTTCAACAAATCGTTAAAAGAAATCACTACAACTGCATGTGTTTTATTTCTACAAAATAGTTTGATTTAGCTGGCAAATTTGCATTTGGGATTTTATTTCGCTTTTTTATTAGAAATATTTGTAATTTCTTTAGCATAATTTTAAAAATTTGAAGGAAAATAGTTTATAATTTTTTTTATAAATTATTATAAGTTATGACCTAAAATAGTTGCACTCAAAGGTAAATTATGTATAAAATTTTCTTAATATGTGAGAAATAAAATGGTTTAAAAATCTTTTTATAAATTCTTTTAAATCGGAGCAAAAAAAGAAATAAAACCGTTTGTATTTTTTTTTTGTATCAGAGGGTTTTTATAAAAATTTTGATGTTTTTAGCCTATTTATGGATTATTTAATTATTGATATAAAATTTTATTTAAATTAATTATTAAATGTAAAAAAAAACAAAAAATAAACAAAAAAAAAAATCTTAAGAAAATAAAAAAAAATGTACAAAAAAAAGTGAATTGACCTGACTGAGATTCGAACCCGCGGCCTTAGAGAAAAAAAGTATTTGTGACATAGCGTCAAGACAACTGAGCTATTGAAGCTCACACAAAATCATCGTCAATAGAGGTACATATATAAAAGTCTTCGTTCATTAGAGATTTGTTTAGTTTTTATTTAAATGACAAATCTGTGTGTTGTTTGTGTATAAAAGGTGGAGATGAAAGAAAAGAATTTTAATTATTAATATAAAATTTTATATAAATTAATTATTAAATGTTAAAAAAAAAACAAAAATAAGCAAAAAAAAAATCTTAAGAAAATAATAAAAAAAAATGTACAAAAAAAAAGTGAATTGACCTGACCGAGATTTGAACCTCGAACCCCGCGGGCTTAGAGAAAAAAAGTATTTGTGACATAGCGTCTAGACAACTGAGCTATTGAAGCTCACACAAAATCATCGTCAATAGATGTACATATATAAAAATCTTTGGTATGTGTGTTGTTTGTGTATAAAAGGTGGAGATGAAAGAAAAGAATTTTAACACATGGATGTGGGATTTTACTGGAAAAATTAGAGGTAGTCCTGGTTTTTTGCTAATATCTCAGCCATTTATTAACCGATCTGTCTGATTTTTAATAGCAAACAGAAATGGATCACATGTAACAGAAATAAAAAACAATCAAGTCCTCATCATGTCTGGGTTCTTCGGAAAACCCATTTCAACACACAGATGGACAGACGGACAGACGGACATCGTTAAATCAACTTCGCTCTTCATAAGGACCCAGAATATATATACTTTATAGGGTCTAAGATCAATATTGTAGAAATTACAAACGGAATGACAAACTTATATATACCCTTCCACCTGTGGTGAAGGGTATAAAAACAAATTTGATAGAAATACAAAATTTTTAATTTATACTTCGTTAATCCAAAGCCATTTTAATTACTTGGCTCTTTTGTATGGATATAAAAATAGTTCTGAATTAAAGTCTTTACAACGTTTACAAAACAGAGCATTAAAAGTTGTATCCAGCGTTCCCATAACACATTCAACAATATCAATTTATAAGGATACATTTAAAACAGTGTTACCAATTTATGGCATTTTCAAAATGCAACTATTAATATATGTTTTTAAGTGCTTGCACAATATTGGACATCACACTTTATTTATTTCGAGAAATCAGCATTCTTTTAATACAAGGAATAATGGCAGCTTAGCAGTTGCTAGGTGTAGACTTGAAACGACCAGACAGAGGATAGAGTACATGGGTAGTCGTGAATTTAATAATTTGCCTGAACATTTAAAAACCTTAAACAGAATTTAAACTTTTAAAACAAACTTAAAAAATTATTTATTGCAACAATTAGAACAACTTCTGATGTAAAAATTGAGTTATAATTTTTCGTTTCATTGGATATTTATTTTACTATTATTTATTTATTTTTTTTTAATTTCATTTAATTATATAAACTAATTGTAAGAAGAAATTTTGCAAACTTGCTTCAACAATGCCTATTAGGCGCTGAAGCACTTAATTGTAATGAATTTTTTGATAAATAAATTTAAATATAAAAAAAAAAAAAAAAAAAAAAAAACTTTCATAGAAAGTTAAAAAAAACACAATTTTGTGAATGGTGGATGATTCCAGCCCCAATCTAATGTATTAAGTTAAGAGTATGTGTTGTAGCATAGAGGAAGAATAGTATAGAGGATGCAACGCCGGCAGCGGCCAAATAAAATTTTATACAGAATACAAAGGTTCGGAAACTAAGAGAAAACAGGGGAAAATTTAGCAAATTTTCCTAATTTCTGCAAAAATTTGAATAAATGTTCCTGTTTTTAAACCTTTTTTTCAAATCCAATTGGGAAATCTGCTAAAAAAATTTGAAAAGATGCCGAACCTTTGTAATTTGCCCATATAAAACCAAGAGAACGTTTTTTACTACGTGAGAGACATCGACATGGTGTGGTTGTAGTATGTTTATCCACACCATGTCGATGTCGCTCACGTAGTAAAAAAACGTTCTCTTGGTTTTATATGGGCAAATTACAAAGGTTCGGCATCTTTTCAAATTGGACTTTCCCCTGTTTTATCTCTATACTTATTCTTCCTCTATGGTGAAACTTTTCCAGTGCATGCAAAATTATAAAAAAATAAAATAAAATTAATCATAACTTTTTGTAGTAGAAAATCAAACTTAGTTCGGCAAATGTGTGGTAGGCTAGATTTAGTATGACACCATAACTCGGCCCTCACCCATTATGATATTGACAAGGATTGTACTTCCCTTATCGATTATTTCCTTATAAGTCCCTCCCTTGTTGTGAGTACGTCTGGTCAAATGCAATGTCCAGGTGTATCTCATCATTCATTAATTTTTGTTGCTCTCGATATTCTGACACCTTCTTCCCAACAATATGTTTCGTATCTTGATTATAATGCTTTGAGTATGGAGGTTTTAGAACGAACTGTTCATTCGCTTGATTTTAGTGGAATGTACTCAACGGGCGATGTTAATATTCAGTTGGAGATTTTTATGTCTAACCTCCATATTTAACACTCTTTGGTACTAATTATACGGCGTAAAATTGGTTTTATTTCTAATGACTGGTTTAACTCCCCTTCTATAATCTATCATATATCTTTACGTGATTTAAACTACAAATATTATCTTCATAATAGAAGTTTACATAATTGGTCTGTTTATTGTTAGCACAGAAATCGTGCAAAGAGAGTTATAAGAATAGCTAAGAGGCGTGCCTACTCAAGTATGTTTCAAGATCTTAGTCCTAGGCAAATGTGGGAATATTTGAGGAGAAATGGTTGTTTGGAGTCTGATAATCGTTTCACGTCTGCTGACCCCGATGAGGTTAATGACTATTTTTTTTTTATGTCAGATAGATGATATTCCCAATGTGCTGCGGGTCATGATTTTTTACCATTAAAATTTTTTAAGATAATTTTTCCATTTGTCTCTTCTCATATTCTTCGCTTAGTAAATCCTGTTTTTACTACTTCTGTCTTTCCGGAATATTGGAAGAGAGCTAGGGTAGTGCCTATAAAAAAGGAAGGTCCTTCCGATTCTTTGGAAAACTTGCGTCCGATATCTGTCCTTCCGATTCTGTCGAAAGTAGTTGAGCATATTATTAAGGATCAAATGATTCTACACCTTGATGGGAACTCTTTAATTCACTCATCTCAGTCAGGTTTTAGGCATGGGTACAGTACAAGTGCCCTTCTTCTTGGTCTAACTGATTCAGTTAGGAAGTTTCTGGATAATGGTAAAAATGTAGTTTTTCTGTCACTAGATTTATCTAAAGCTTTTGACTGAGTGATACACTCAAAGCTTGTAGACAAATTTTTTAACCTTTTTGATTTTTCATCACATGCTTGTAAACTTATAACCTCTTACCTGAGTGGCAGAAGTCAGTTTGTTTCGATTGGTGAATCTCTTTCTTCAACGAAATCAATAACTCAGTGGAGTCCCTCAGGGTTCTGTAATTGGTCCACTTTTATTCATGATATACCTGAATGATCTTCTTACAATTGGTAATGGTCTATCCTGTAAGTCCTACGTTCAGTTTCTTTGCTATGCGGATGCAGTTTGTAGATGTTTTGGAAGAGGGTGTAAATTTCATCATACGTGAGGTTTTGTCTTGGTCTTCTGGCAACGGTTTTGCTGTCAATCCAAGAAAGACGAAGTTAATGGGGTTCGGTTTCAGAACTGATAGTATAATGGTTACTCTTAATGGTATGAGGATTGAATTTGTTAATAAATTGAAGTGTCTTGGAGTTTTAATTGACAATCATTTAAGTTTCTCGTCGCATATTAATAGCGTTTCTTCGAAGATATCATTTTTGTTGAGAAGGTTATACTCTCTTGATTTATATCTGCCTCTTTCGATTAGGATACGTGTTGCTAATGCCTTGTTAATGCACATGTCACACCGTACGTGGTCAAATTTCTTGGGTTCTCTTTTTATAATTATGTAGATATGAGGTTATTAATATCCTTTAACAAGGCAATGGTGAATGGTTTTCCGGATTATATAGTTGACAATTTTCTCTTGTCTAATTCGGAAAGCAATCCTTTTTTCTTTGTTTGTTATATATAAATATCTCTCAAAATTTAAATTTAATTTTCTTTTTTTTTTATTAAATTTTTTTTCATTTAATTCTTTAAGGAAAACTAAAAGTTTGTTCTTGTTTTGTTTATTATCTTAACTTTTGCTACACTTAGGGAAACCTGATAATTGTACTGCTATTATGCTACATATATTTTATTTTTATTGTACTTTATTTTTTTATAATTAGTTTTTTTTATTATATAAATTGTTATATTTAATTTTTTATTATGTAGTAGCTTTTATCAATCATTTATGGCCTAAGGGCTTTGGTTATGTAATTCGAAGAAAACAAATTGTATATTTATTATAAAAAAAAAAAACATTAATTAATTTAATGAATTTGACAAAAATGCTTAATATATATTTTTTTAATTCCTATAAAAGGACGACCAAGTACACAGTTTGTATATTGCGAAAAATTTTCAATCGATTTCATGTTCAGCAAGACCACTATTAACTAAAAAGGATGAATTACTCGATATAAATGAACTGTTAAACATTCAGGTGATTTTTTGGAACTTGGAAACTACGATCGCTAACCAGAAACAGAAAATATTAACCGATTTTAAATAAAATTTTAATCCGATTTGTAGTAGCTTTGGAAATCTGTATATTTCTTAATGCAGTGTATTCGCAGAGAAAAAAACATGGTTGCAATATGATCACTGCTACTATATTGTGCTTGCTGCAATCGGGTATGGTTGTCACAACCAAGTTATTGGTTTTCTAACCATAAACATGGTCGCTACCATTATTATTTAGTAAATATTTTACTATTTTATGATTGGCACCTTCTATTTTATATGATTCTGACTATGAAAAAAAAAAATATGATTACTATGCAACGATAAAATGCTGGCAACAATCAATAAATAATTATACAATCAAAGAGATAAATGTTCTTAAAGTCTATAATATTTTCCTTAACAATTTTTCTGCAAAAAGTCCTTAATATTATTTTTTTTTTAGAAAAAATATTTCTAAAGGAAATATTCTTAAATTTAAAGAGCTTTTTTCATAGTTTCTAAGAACTTTTCCTTTAAGAAATTTTCTTAGAATTTGTATCATATAATGTAATCCAGGAATCATAATATAGTTATGAGGGACCATAGTATAATAACGTTTTGAGCATAATTGATAAGTTGATAAATTCATTATAACATGTTTACTTAGGACCATAATATGGTAATATTACTGCAGGGACCATATTATGGTAAATATATGGTTGTTTTATTATTATAATATGATAACCATAATATAGTACGATTATCGTTGGTACAACTATAAACCCAAAAATATATGATGATCTTCGAACATGATTGACCCAATCATGTTTTTCTTTGCGTGTACGCGTTTTCAGTTAAAGTTCGAGCATCGGTGGCGTGACTGGTGGAAATAGGACCGATCTGAAAGCACCTACCCCGTGGAAAGGAAAGTAGCAACGATTTGAAAGTGCCTACTCTGTAAACTGTCCCTTTCTTTAAGAAATGTTTTTCCTAAAGAAAAAATTTGATATTAACGACTTTTTCATGGAAACTTCTTTGATTCTACGGACTTTTTAAAGAAAAATACTTCAAAAAATTTTTAAATTCTAAGGACTTTTTCAACAAAAAACAAAATAGTTTCTATTGACTTCTTCTAATAGAAAAAGTTTGAGATTCTAAGGACATTTTGAAAATTTTTTTTAGAGAGTCCTTTTCGATAAAGTTCTTAGAAGCTACGAATATTTCTACTAGAAAAAGTCTTAAGAACCTAAGTATTTTTCATGATAAAAAGTCATCAGAATGTAAGATTTTTTATTTTAAAAAAAGCCTTATAATCTAATTTTTTTTTTAATAATTTATGATTTTTTATCTTAGAAACAGTTTGCAGAATTTGAGAATTTTACTTTAAGGAGAACTATATAGAATCGTAAAATGTTTCCATCAGAATAATATCTAAAAATTTAGTATTTTGTATAAGAAGCCTTTTCGCACAAAACAACTCTTCGGTTCTGCAGACTTTTTCTTATAAAAAATAATTTTATTAAATACTTTTTCCACAAGAAAGTCGTTATTTTACAAGAAATTAATAATAAAACATGTATTGTTACTTTTATTGAAAAGAATTAAAAAATATTAAATCATATATTTTTAATTTTATCAAGCTCGAGATCATAATTTAATGTTACTAACGAATAGTAAACACTAATTTTTTACTAAATGGAAAAAATTGTAAGAATCAGCGCTAGGGGGAGTGCACACACCGAGCCACCAGGTCATCTTCAGCTTCCCGCAGTTGGCCACAACTATCATGTGATTTGACACCGTTGGATTTCTTTCAATTCAATTCAAGTGCTAAAGGATAAGATAATTCGGCACATTAACGAAATTGTCTCAGTCATTGAAAAAATGGATCATCGGATAGAGATATGCCACCGAAGTCGTGGCGAGCATTTGGCCGATATTTGTTTCACACATAATTGTTATAGATCCTTCTATCAAAATAAAAAATATTAAGATAATTCTCTGAAAACTTTTTGTTTTATTTAGTCCCAATCAGAATTCCAAACATCCAGCGATTTAACACAGTTTCTCTAACTTATTAGTTCTATTCTATACAGAGAGAAAACACATTAATTGCGACAACCGAATTCCTTGCCAATCGAATGACTACTAGAAAAGAATTTCAGTGTAAACTATATATTTCGTTCGAATCAGGAAATCATTTGGTTGCGAAAATTGAGTTATTCGGTTGCTGCAACCAAACTAATGAATCTGTTTTCTCTTCGTGTAAACCAATATTCAAGTTTTAAATGTCTTGCCGCTAAAACCTATTGTGAATGCGCGTCTTTGGCAGCTTGTGTCATTGTGATGAAACGTTAAAAACCATCCCAACACAAACAGGGTTTGAACTACTTATAGAGTATTCGAAAAACCGGCCTTTTGAAAAAACCGGTTTCGGTTGTCTTCGAAAAATCGAATTTAAAAGAAACCGGTTTCGGTTTTTGCAGAAAAAACAGGTCAACCGGTCGGTTTTTTTATAATTTGAATAAAAAGCTTAAATAATTTGTTAATTGTTTTTATTACAAACAAAAAAAAAAGATATATTAAATCATCAAATGTGACCTTCTCCGGGTCAAAAAACGGGTTTGGAATTAAGATTGGATTCTGGTACCTAAAAGGGTGTAGAATAAGATGAAATAATAATAATCATAACTAACCATACCACATCGCATCTCTCAACTGAAGGTGTGTTCACAGTGATAATGCGTTATGAAACTTTCAATGCGTTTTTCTCAAAACATCATTTTCACATACTAGGTCCCTTTTCTCGGAGAAGGTCACATACAATGATGAATGATTTTGTACAGTCTCGTTTTGGGATTTTTAATACTGTTTATTGTTTTATTTTGATCAGAAATTAAACTATTTGAATTTGGAATATCCACAGTTTAGTCTTCATCGGAATCTATCAGACTTACATCTAAATCTTCATAACCAACCAAACTATTATAAAAGTGTTCGGAAAAAATAAAAGAGAACAAGTAACCCAGTTGGTAATGTAATTAAAAAAACCGGTTAACCGAACAAAAAAGACCGCTTTTCGGTTTTCTTCGAATTTACAAAATACTCGAAACCGATCGGTTTTAACAACAAAGAAACCGGTTGACCGGTTTTCGGTTTCGGTTTTTGAATACTCTAACTACTTACCAGCCTATTTACTCTATTGCTATATGTAGGAGTGGATAAGTCGACAGTCAGAAAATGCCTAAAAGCCATGGGATTGATTCAAAAGCAAGAAAACTGGAAGACATGCGAGTTAAAGCCGTGCGGCGTCAAAAGGCGATTTTCGCTTGTGAACAACAACAGCTCCCCGGAAGCCAAAAAAACGAAGGTTTTTTTGAAAACCCCAAGTACAAAAATTAATGGGTTTTTCACGGACAGCCATTAGGATCCTTCGCAAAGCCTAATATTCATGACATGAAGCTTCTTCTCTGTATTTGGTAGGACCAGTGTGGCGTGATCTACTCTTCAAACCGAATAAAGCAAGCACTGGGGAACACTATCGGACTCATATAATGCTCTTTAGACCCGCACTGCAACAAAAACGGCCTGAATACGAAGGCACAACAAAGTGATTTTGCAACATGACAATGTTCGGCATCATGTTGCAAGACCGGTCAAGACTTATTTGGAAACACGGAAATGGGAAGTCCTACCCGAGTTCTTTATACGTTACTCCTTGTCAGCATTGCCTGTCCCTGCATATGAACAATGCCAAAAATTGGTCGATGATTGGATTGTCTCAAAACATGAATCGTTCTCCCGAGCTGGTATCCGAAAATGGCCAGAAAGATGGTCAGCGATGTACAATTCTTTGAATAATACATTTGTAACCATTTTTGGTTGGTGAAATTTGGCATCGCCAAAACTACTCCGTAAGGTTTGTCATTTCACCATGAATAGACTAACAAAAGAACGAAGCTTGAAAGTCATTGAATTTTATTATCAAAATTCGTGCTGTGAGTGAAATGAATTTCATAAATTACGTCCATTTTATGGTCGTTCGGAGGAACAGGCTATTGTGACCAAATTTCGCACCAGTTTCACTTTATTTGAAATAAATCCACCAACCCGTATGCGAAGAGTGCATACCGTGGGGAATATTGCAGCTGTATCGGCCATACTCTATGGAAATCGTGATATGTCAATTCGTCAATGGAGCGATGATTACCGACTGTTTTTCAAAAAATGAAAAAATTGGACTTGGTTGACATGTGGTTTCAACAAGACTTTGCCACATGACACACGGCACGCGATACCATGAACCTATTGAGAGGCGAGTTTGGTGGAGCAGCCAATATCATGCGATTTGACTCCAATAGACTATTTTTTGTGGTAATTCGTGAAATCTCTCGTGTACAGGGACAAGTCAGCCACGATTCGAGCCCTGGAATACAACATTACAGCTGCCAATGGTGAGATACCGCCCAAAATGTTGGAAAAATTATGTCAAAATTAGAGCTCACGGATGGACCACCTACGGTGTAGCAGCGGGCAAGATTTTCAAGAAATAATCTTTAAAAACTAAATAATCCTTCGCAAAGCCTAATATTCATGACATGAAGCTTCTTCTCTGTATTTGGTGGGATCAGTGTGCCGTGATCTACTATTCAAACCAAATGAAGCAAGCACGGGGGAACGCTATCGGACTCATTCATTTATCGCCCCAAATAAATATTTCATTCACTTTTGGACATTTTTTTTTAATTTTCAAAACCCAAACGGTTAACAAATCACCCTTTATAATAAAATACTAGCAACTCATTATTTTTATCTTACGGAGAAGTAGATATATAACACAATATTAGTAACTCATTATTTTTTATAGCTTCTTAATAGGTATCAGGGATTGCGTTATGCTTTAATATTTCAACATCTTTTAAATTTTTAATATATTTTTTTTAAAACACACCGAAAATACCTGAAATCTTAGTTAATTTTTAAACTGAAGATTTTCGATTTCAAAAAATATTCCCACGAATTACTTTACTTCGCTGTATGAAAAATTCCAACGAATTACTTAATTTCACTTTGATTTTATTACACGACTCTTTTTCCCATTACCTGTTTTCTTTTATTTTTATTTATTTATTAATTTATTGCAGGCAAACTCAATAATACCAGGATGTGAAAGAAAAAACCAAAATGATATTATACCCACACATAATTATAAATGATATGATTTCATATATTTTTTCAGTCTATTACTTTGTGATATGAAAAAGAACCACTCCACCCACTCGTTTATAATTGTGTTCTTTGTAATTTAGTTAGTACTTATTGAAATTGTTGTAGGTTATTTCTAATATAATTACTATTAATGCATGCATACATATTACACTAGTTTACAGCCGTTTAGCGAACTGAAAGCAAATATGTTTTAAATGTAGTTTTTTATTTTAAGCGTATAATTCACATTTGAACGAAGAATTCAAGGTAGATATTTTATTTAAATGCAAAATTTATTAATGGATTTTGTTTATTTATACTTTGAATTTTTCGTTGCAATACGTTTGAAATAAAAAAAGTCTTTATTTTGCAAGTTTTTTATTTTTGTGTTTTTTTATTATTTTAAAAGTGTTCATTTTGACAAATTTAGATTTATTTTTTAATATTATTTTTGCATGTTCATAGAGTTTTATTATATTTTGATTACATTTTTATTGGTTTTTGCTCGGCCAAGATATACTGGAATTAATCAAATTGTCTCCGACGCGAATCTCAACAATAAAAATTTTAATATCAAAAAAAAAAACAAATAAATAAAAATAAATTAAAATGTGATTTTCGAATTCAGCTGATCAAAATACAAAAAAAACACAAAATAGTCGCACTTAGTATGCAGACAACTAAGTGTTATTAGGAAAATATTTATTTATTGAGATCTTGAGGTATTCTACACTCACCAAAAAAAGTCTGTAATGGCAACTAAAAATTTTGCTGTTATTACGGGAAATTCTGCTAATTTGAGCCCAGCGGTATTTTTTGCTAATCTTAGCAACACATGTCTGCTGACGTGAAATTAGTAGAAAAATTAGTAGCTGCTACTAAATTTTAGTAGACTTTTTGTAAGTGGAATTTAAAATCCGTTTGCTAAAATCAGCAAAAAAATTGCTAAATACTATTAATATTAGTACAAAGTTTTAGATTTATTTTTTTTATCGAGCATCAAAAATTTTAATTATATTTTTCAAAAGATGTTTTATACAAAATGAAAAAAAAAAATCAAAGGCTTAAAAATCTTAAAAATTCTTAAAACACAAACGAATTTATTATTTTGTTTTAATTTGGTAATTTCTGTTTTAAAAATATTTTAGTAAATTTTTTTTTTACTTTTAAGGTGAAATTTAAATTGTTGTTAGGGCTGATTTTTAGAAATAAAAAAACTTTTTAGTGCTATTTTAAGTGGATGTCCTATTTTTAGACATGAATCGGTATATTCACTTTCGATCCCTTTTTTAATATATGTAACATTTTAAGGAAATTTAAGTTTGCAGGTGTAAGTTTTAATTAGAAATAACATTTCCATCAACATCGACTTTTTTAAAATTAGTAATTTTTTTTGCTAATTTTAGCAAATCGGTTTTCAAAAATTTGTAAAATAATTTCTAAAATTAGCAACGAAAATTTGTAGATATTCTGTAAATACTCTGTAATTTGTAAAATGTAAATAGCAAAAAGATTTGCTAAATAATAATTTTTTTACTAAAAATCAGTACAAAAATAGTAAATTGGGATTGAAAACCGTTTACAAATTTTTCTACTAACTTTTTTTTTCTGAGTGTAACAAATATCTGAGTTTCCTAAAAATCAGCTAATTGGACATACTGTAATAAAGGACAGTTAGTAAGTTGTTTTCATTTTAACGTATGATTTTCTCTAAATTCAACAAAACTCAAGATCCTCAAACAAGAGAATACTTTTCAAAAGGTCTTTGGTGAACTAAAATCAAATCTGAATTCCGTTTGATAAGTTAAATAGAGCACAGATTTTATAGGTACATCCCGTAGAAAGGTCATTTCTGAATTGAGCTGAAATGGCGATGGAGACTACACTGGGGGTAATAAAATGAAGACGCACATGATACTATTTACCAACAGGAGCAATATGTATTCTTTGACCACACCTAAGTTATTTTGAAACAGCATCTGAAATACCTGGGAGTTATTTTGGAAAGAAAGTTGTCACGAAAAATCAATATTGAGGAGAGAATGAGTAGAACCACAAATGCCCTCTATACATGTACGAAAATTATCAGCAAAATTTAGGGCCTTTCGCCCATTCAATGGGTTTATACGGCAGTTGCTAAAAAATTTTACTTTATGAAGAACTTGTTTGGTGGACTGTATTGAAGAGGAGAGTCTACTCCAGTCGCCTGGAGAATGCTCAGAGACTTGATGAATTATGTATCACCGGCCCGCTACGTAATACGTCCACTGCGGCACTGGATGTAATCTTGACTCTATAAGAAATTAATGAGGTGGTGGAAGGGGCTGCCATACGCTTGTGGACTACGGGGAAGTTAGTGCATACGACTTATGGCCATGGAAAGGTCAGTGACCACATTATTCATGGGTTTAGCAGATCTTCGCTCTGACTATAAAACCTATAATTTGCTCACGGATGATTCTAAGATAGGCCAGGAAGTTGGTGCTGCGGTCTTCTGTCGAGAACTGGGTATCAAGGAGTTGTATAAACCTCCCGATTACTGCCCCATTTTACAGGCGAATGTTCCAGCGTTCAAAATAGGTGCTGACCTTGGTTTTGTCTCTGAGACAATTAGTTCCCACGTGAGTTTCTAAATTGAAAGTCAAGCTGCTATAAGGTCGATCTCAATTTGTGCCAGCAGAGTGTACATCTATTGAGTTCGTAGGCAACGCGGCTCTGAGGGTAACGAGATCGCGGGCGAGCTGGCGAAGCGTGGGGTCCAGTTGCCAGGCCAAAGGGCAATGGACATACGTGTGTCACTCCAGTTCTTGAAAGGGAAGGTACGCTCCACTGTAATGAATGTGCAGGGTGTCTAAGATTATGTGCACTCAGAATATTATGTAGTTAACTGTTTGTAGTTTATTAAAAAAGTTTTCCGTTCCATTTAAAAATAAAGGAACATTCATTTATTTTTCAAAGAAATATCTATATTAACTTTTTTATACATTTATTCGAAATAATTTACTATCATTTACCGATTTTTTTCGGTTTCATTTATTTTTTTCATTTGTTTGAAATTTAATAAAAAAAATTACCCACAAAACGGAAACTTGTGGTTTATTTGTGTCCGTAACAGTTATTACAAATTTAAATTTTGTTTGCTGTCTGTTTCAAAAAAAAAAATAATCAAAAAATTTCAATTTGTTTTTTTATTTTAATTGGTTGTATATATACAAAATTTTTCAATACAATTTACAAGAACTTCATAAACACACATACATACACAAATACATTCACACAAAAAGTGTTTGTAGCTTCATATGCATACGAAAACGGAAATTATTTCGAATAAATGAAAAAACATTTATTTTTTAAGGATTGGTAGGTAAAATTTTGACATTTATTTTAACTGATTATATCATTTGTTTCTTACGGATGTGTCAGTTGATTAATCAACATTTAAAAATAAATAACAAATGGCTTTTAGTTTAAATGAAAATTAAGTAGACCGGTTTTTAAATGAAATATCATTTCTTTTAAATGATATTTTCAGTTATTTTAACTTACAAACTTTTTTAAGTGTGGAAGTCTTACAATCCTACGGTGACCGGTCTTCTGTTACTTAACAAGAAGCGATTGTAGAATTCTGGTGGCGGTACTGGCGGGTCACTGCTGGACTGCGGATTTGCCAAGAGGGCGCAAAAGCTGGCGAGTGATAATTGTAGCTTTTGTGAGGTACCGGGGAAAAAGAGTCAGTGCAGCTTATTATGTGCCACTGTGCCGCTATTACACGCTCCAGGGCAAGTTGCTGTGGAGATTATCTATTATCTAGTAACACTAGGGACCCAGTTAGTCAATGCAAGTACCAGCAGGCTAAACCTAACCTAACCTATCAAACACATAATCGGCATACACGACTTACTTTGTTTTACTAGTTTGTCTGATATTTGTATTTTAAATATCAAAAGTTTAAATCGACGAAATTTTTAAATTAAAACTTTGTCAAAAGTGTGTGCATAAATTCTAAGATCGATCAAAATTGTATAGTTCAGAAAATTTAGCCATCTGCAAAATATCTAATATCTAATACTTTGTCTTGAATTTCTGTATTTAAATCAAAACAAGTTAAAAATTTAAGTTCGGCAATGCCGACTATATGATAACCCGTGGTGTTTTAGGATTTGGGTCATATTAGGGAAAACGAATAAAATTCCAGGAAGAAATTGCAATTAACGGACAATAATTATATACACTCAACAAAAATGAACAAGAATTTCGAAAAATTAACTTATTTGGAAGAAAAAATTGAAATGAAAACGGCACCAAAGACACTTTTTACCAATGTTTAATAAAACTTTCCTTGAAATTAAGAAACAAATTTAACTTAAAATTTTGTCAAAATTTCTAAATTATAGAAAAATTTTACTACTGAGAACTAAATTTTTATTAGAAAACAGTCAAATTTCCTCCTAATTAGTTCATATATCATCTTAAATTTTACTGTTAGGAAATGTTTCCTTGGTTTTAAGAAAAATTTTATTTTATTTAAGTTTATTAGATAATTTTTTTTTTTACTAAAAACTAGGACTTAACTCCCTAAAAAGAAGAAAATATTTTATAACATCAAGTTCAATAGCACTTCTTTTAAGTGAAAATTATCTTTAAAAAAAATTCTAATGAATGTGAAACTGTTTCTATGGTAAAGGTTATATGTTTTACCATATAATTTAGAGTACTTTAAACTCATTGTGTGTTTCCCCACTTTCAGAGGACTTCCGCTTTGTGAGGACACTGCTCTTAACAAGCTTTTTGCTATAAATTTTTGTCTTTAAATTAGATTGAATTATACTAAACGCATTAATTTAAAATATAAATTAAATTTGGCAAGAAGGTAAACAAATTAAAAAAAATGTATTGCAGAATATCCTGAAACGTAATAAATTGTGACAAAGTTAGATCCTTTTCATAGTAAACTAACGGTTCGGCTTGATAGAACTACAAAAAGGGACGCCTAAGTGGCACACGGCATTTATGGCTTAGGAACACTGGGGGTCCTTTGTCTTCTTGAATTAACTAATTGAAGGAAATTGTTACAAAAATAAATAATATCACAGTTACATTTCTTGTTAATTGGAAAATGGAACAATGTCATAAGTTTATTTTATGACAATTATAGCTTAAATTTTAATTGACATATACAAATTTTAACTTTTCTTATTATTAAGTGAAAAAAAAAATAGTTTTAGTGCATAAACTTTAATATGTGTAAAGTCAATTATAGAAAAGCCATTATACAGTAATGTATAAAATGTGCTTACGATATTTTGTTTTATAGTCAGCAAACAAAATTATTACATAAAAGCGCAAATTCGAAATTTTTACCTTTTGCTAACAAAATTTTAAAATATATTTTAAGCTACTTTAAGTTCAATAATAAAGACTGTTAAAATTAGAGATGGGGACGAGCGCGATTTTTGACTCACGCACGATCACGAACTAAAAATTACAATCATGCACGATAATTTTTTTTAATAGTTACTTTGTTTCCTTTAATAATATTGTTTCTTTAAAATTAGGAAAACTAACTAGTTTGTTTTTAATTGCTTGGATTTTTTTTTGGAAAAGAATATTGAAAATCATTTAAACGTTATACAATAAAAAAAAATCATATACCTAAGGTTATTATTTTTATAAAATTAGAAAATTTTTACTTAAAATTTTTTTTTTTTTAATTTATCTGAACTGCATAAAAATTTTCCTTAGAAATAGTTTATCAGTTTCTAAAACCAAATAAATTTTTATTATTACATAGGAAAAAATTAATTACTTTTTGTTTTTAACTGCCTGAACTAATTTTTAGAAAACAATTCTTAAAAATTAGAAAGTTGTAGACTTAGAAACTGAATTTAGAAATGGCCTTCTAAAATTTAGTTAAATTTACTACTTGCAAAAAAATAATAAACGCACATTAAGTTTACTTACATTCTCATTTTAAATTAGACACATTATTTGAACTAAATGGGAGTAAATTATCTTCTAAATTTTGTTTTTGAACTAAACTTAGTTTTATTACATTTAAGTAAGCAAATTTCTTAGAACTCAGATAAATTTTTATTCAATATACTTTTTTTTTCCTTAAATCAAGAAATATTTCTTAAGAAAAGATATAAACTATTTCTGAATATAAAAACTATTTGATTTTTACCCAAACATAGGAAGTTTTATTCATTTTAAGAAAAATTTTCTAAGTTTTTATGAAATTTTACTTAACTTGAGGAAAATTTTTAAACTATTTTAAAGGAAATTTTAAATTACGTTTTAGTTCATGTCTTATTTTTTTTTTTTTTGAGTGTATGCAACAAACATCAGCGCAAAGTCATTATAGCCTATATCACATAGCGTGCGGAATAATTTTGTAAAACCCCGTTTAAAAAGTTCAAACCCTGATATGACCGAACTTAATGCTGTCAGTTATGTCAGATGTTCACATTTCCGAATTTTTCGGGTTTTCTGGCGTCATTTTCTTTTTCTTTGTCTTTTTAGACGAATTTTGACAAAAGTTAGTCTTTCAGTTAGATCTCGAAATCTGGTTTTTAGCAATTTTATGCCAAAGAATAAAAAGTACCAAAGTACTATTTACGTTATTTTATGGACTTTTCAAACCTCAAAATAAACCGGAAGAAACTGTGCCAATGTTAAGCCGGTCTTCTTCGACCAGAATGAGCACTATCTGGTCAATGAATAAAATTATATATGTGCAAGAAAGTGTTTAAAATCGTTTAAGCTCGGTAGATTCAAGCTGAGATAGGGATGGCTACTGGGAGAAATACAAACTTATGTAGATCCAATTATCCTTGAAATTATGACCTGTAATTTGATTTCAAGGATCGTTCACATGGACAGACAAATGAAAGCACGGACATCGCTAAATCGACACAGCAATTGATTCTGTCTTGATTGGTATACTATTAAGTGGATCTACATACGCCCATTGTTTTTGCTAGTTACACACATCAAAACATATTGAATACACCCTAATCCCCAGAGTAATGGCGGGTATAATTATCGAATTTGTATATGAAGGCGACTTGCTTATAAATACCACCCTATTTAAACATATTCAAAATGTCAATCCTTTTATTTTTAACGTTGTACACTGAAACAATCAATGTAAATAGAATGACATTTATAATGTGGAACTTTCTCCTCTGTTTTTTATTCGCTTCATTTGTTTATCATTATGACATTTTTTTTACTTCCATTTTATTCTTATTAAATGACACAGCATCCATTACCATCCATATGTTGATAGTATGTATTATGTATATGTAACATAGAATGTACATGGATCAGCTTTTTCTGCATTCCAACAAAGTAGACCATATTGAATTATGCCGCAAAAGAAAATATAGTGTAGGTGTATGTCTGTTTTGAGTGTGTGCGTGGGTACAGATAAATTAATGGTTTCAATACTTGCTACGTAAGTAGGATAGTTAATATTTAAGGATGTTAAGTGAAAGTATGGGAAATAAGAAAAGTTTTTAAATACAGCATATTGAAATTTGTAAAAGAAACCTGTAGCTAACGAAAATATTATAATATACAAAGATTTTTATATTCTATTTCAACTTCAGGGTGGTTTTTATTCACATTATTATTTCATACTAATCAGGTTCATGGCTAGAAGTAGAATCACTAGATGTTGTTGAATTAAATTAAAACTGACATATTTTAAATAATACGCATAAAGAAATATTTAATTGGGTAATATCGGTATCATTTTTGTTTTCCTGAATACTTTAACACTTGTATACTTTAACAGTTATATAAAGCAATAAAAGCATCACTACCATGACAAAGGCATCACTTCTTTTTTGATGTTTTCATCGATGAATTCAACATTGGAGTGTCATGGGAGAGAAGTATTCCAAAATAGCAACTAAGATTACTCATACATTTTTTGGTCTAAGACATCAAAAAAAAATTTAAATATGTATACATTCACATCACAATCACTGTACTTGAGCTAGCACCATAACTAGAAGCTTAGTGTTTCTGTAAATCTGCTAAGAATTTCATGGTGTCAGGTAAGAATATTATTGTGACGGCTAAGTGGCAAGGAAGCAGCAAGACAGCTAGGCTAAGGTTGAAGCTAAAAATTTTGCATTTTGTACATCCTGAGTTTTATACCGTCCGTATTACAAGCTACGTTTGTTAAGATTAACCCCAAGCCCATAGCCCTTGCCCAGACAGCCAATTCCCTCAAAAGCATCTGCATAATATCCCCCAAGCTAGAAGGAAACTGCCTTTTCACCGCTATCGCTACGTCATCATTGTAAGCCCTTACATCCCTATCGCCCCCTTCCAAGCAGAAAAGTACAGAATTTAAATAGGGCACCATCCTTATGCTTCCCTCTTTTTACGAATCGGGGCATACAAGGTGGCGCAAAAGTAATCCTCCTATCAGAAAATGCTATAAATTTTGCAATTGGCCCCTAATGTCAGTTCTGTTTTGACATTTGTGTAGTAAACACATGCGAAATACACGTTAATAAACAATGTTACGCTACACTGCTCCAGAACGCGGAATATTGGTAACTATTTATTTGAGCAATAATGAAGATGATTTTTCATCAAAAATAATCATGAGTGATGAGGCCCATTTCAATCTTAGCGGGTACGTAAATAAGCAAAATGTACGCTTCTGGGGCACTGAAAATCCGCGTGTAACCCACGAAGAGCCATTACACCCGCTCAAAGTCACTGTATGGTGTGCTGTTTTCGCTGGAGGAGTCATCGGACCTTTTTTCTTCGAAGACGTCGCGGGCCAAACGGTTACTGTGAATGGTGAGCGCTACAGAGCAATGATCAACGAGTTCTTTTTGCCGCAACTTGATGAATTGGGATTGGAAAACATGTGGTTCCAACAGGACGGTGCAACGCCACACACTGCACGTGCCATAACCGATATGCTGAAGGATGCATTTCCCGGGCGCCTAATCTCCCGTTTTGGCGATTTGCACTGGCCAGCAAGATCACCTGATTTGACCGCTCCAGACTTCTTTTTGTGTGGCTTTTTGAAGTCGCGGGTTTATGTCAACAAGCCTCAGACTCTTGCAGCTCTTAAAGACAATATCCGTCAAGAATGTGAGTACCTATCGCCGGAAGTTTTGGCCAAAGTGATGGAAAATGACATAAAAAGGGCTCAAATGACAATCAACTGTGGCGGCGGCCATTTACCTGACATCATATTCTCGACTTGATGTAAAAAAAATTAAAAGACCAAATAAAAATAATCCACAAGAAGAATCAAAGTTTTTCATTTTTTTTTTAATTACAGCCAAAAAACATCGGAAGGTTATTTTTGCGCCACCCTGTACGTGAATAACCCAACTCAGTCGTTATTCGCCTATTGATCAGCAACCTCCCGATCAGTGTAGTGAGCACTAAAAACACCCCCACACTGAATTATTCCGCAATTATACAGTCCGGCTAGATATTATTAAAATTACTTAATATGTCCAAGAAGTCTCTCATCGTGTACACTTTCACCAAAATCTTCCGTTATTGTCGTGCACACACAGCAGCTTGAGGTCAATGGTTTCCAGTAGGTTTTTATCTTCCTCTCGACTGTTTGCAATAGAAACCATGATAGACTGATGGGTCTCAAGTGTGATCGGTCTCCCGTAGAACGACTTTTATAAAAGCAATACTATCGATGCCCAGTTTATTACCCCGTCAAGGTCCCTAAGTCCTTTCTAGCAAGGGCTAGTAGACGCCCCGATACACCACTAGACAGAGAAATAAATCTCTTGCCCATGCGTTTGCCACGAGAATTTTTTCAATAAGCAGAAAATTTCGACTCTCTCCGCACCTAGATCACCCTCCCCCCCCCCCCCCCCCCCCCCGATATAGCTCATGGACACCCCACAGAAAGGTTCAAGACCGATAAATAGCCGACGGGCCCAATAGTTGACCAGACAGTCTCTCATGCGCCTCATGGCCACGAATCAACCACAGGGTGGGGAAGTTTGTCCTAACAATGCCTGACTGCACTGTATAAGAGCCCTAAGTGCCGCTTGACTGTCAGAAGGAATGTAGATAAGAGATCTTACTGTACGCCTTCGCAGACACTCCGCCGCCCAAACACATATGGCGAAGATTTCAGTCTGAAAAATTAAGGAATAAATTTTCTAAGGAAGCCGGGCCGAAAAACGTCCGCACCCGTGTACATATTCGTCTGCTTTAAGCCATCTGCCAGTTCAGGCTTCCAAGACCGGTTAGTCCACATGCTCCTATTAAACAACAATGTTTAGATCTAATGCCCATTAAAATTGAGCTTTCATCCTGACTGTTGTAGTCGGCATGCCTGACTTAAACTTTTTAACTCATTCATTTAAAAAAAAAAATAAATTTAATTAAGTATGGATGGATGTATATACAAATGGTTATGAAAGATAAAAGATTTAGCAAACGTTAAGTATTTTAAATCCCATAACGGGATTTTTTTTATTCTGCTGCTGTTCAGCAGATTCAGAAAATTCATCATCATTAATGTGTTGTTGTCGTCAGTAAGGTATTATCACATCACAGCAGAATTGGCAGCAGTGATGGCTATGATGATGATGATAACGTAAGTTGTAATAAAGTTATGACGTCACAGTGTAAGTTTGTATTTAAATCATAACAATGCAAATGTTTGTTATGTATGCGGTTAATTGTTGTTGTTGTTGTTGTTTTATTTTTGCAGACATAAAAACGAGTTTAGTCGAACACTTACGATGGTAAAATGTACAATACACAAAATCAATAAAAAAAAATGCCTGAGAAAAATAATTTTCACACTGAACCCCATAAGAAGCAAAAATAAGAAAGAGAGAGTGTGTGATAGAGATGGTTAGAGAATGTGCATACAATTTGTAACGGTATAGATGATGTAAATGATGATGATGATGATGAGGTTAATAGACTTGGTAAGTTGTATGTATGTGCAATTGGGTTGGGTGGGGGATAAATGGGGGCGGCTTAGGTGTGTCACGTGGGAGTTCAATAGTTATTGTTGCTATTCTGTTTGTAGGTTACTACGTCTACGTACGGTTACAATTGTATAAGATTTTATAGTTTTATTGTTGTAGTTATTGTTATTTTGTGTGCTTTACAAAATGCACCATCATCACCATCAGACGACCATACACAACAACAACAACAACAACAACAACAACAATAATATCAACACCACAAAATGTTTATTTTGTTCTACATACGAGAAATTTCATATGCATGCATGCATGCACTCACACATAAATATTCTCATACATTGGCGCTTTTTATAACTGCAGCCATAAACAGAATATAGGCCGACTGTCTGTGATTGGGGTAGGAAGCCAGAAGGTGTTTTTCATTATTGTTTTTTTTTTTTCCATTGCTCTTTTGCTCTTTTTAGGTTTCATTTGACTAAAATAGTTCAACTATTTTATATATTGTACAATTTTTACGTCATTAACATACTACATGGTCACAATAAGGTTTGTTATTGTTGTTGTTTTGTTTGTTTGCGAGAACGGTATTTCATTGTAGGCATGAAATTAAATTAGGAAGTCTTGCATTCGTATGTATGTACGTGTGAATATTTGTAGTTATTACGTATACGTATAATGTGGTATAAAAAATTTTAAAGATTAAAAAATTAAATTATAAGGTAAGTAAAATAATACACTAAGAATAATAATACACTAAGATTATGTAGTTTAATAAAAAAGTTTTCCGTTCCATTTAAAAATAAAGGAACATACATACATTTATTTTTCAAAAAAAAAATATTTATCATTTACCGATTTTTTCAGTTTCATGTCGATAGTGAAACTGTACTGATTCACTATCGACATTGTCACCAGTACTACTGACTACAGGTTGGTTGAAAAGTTCCTGCGCTCACCAAGAGATGGCACTGCTAGCTCCAAACTTTTTTTCTTCTCAAGTTGGTATAACTGTCCTGAGAAAACATGCAAAGTTGCAAGTCATTCTGTCAATTCTTTCTTTGTTTACAAGCCATTTGAAGTTCACGTGTCATTGATTTTTTTTAAAATGGAAAAAATTGAATATCGTGCAGTCATTAGATTCTTTGTTTTGAAGGGTTTAAAAGCAAAGGAAATTTATGAACAATTGTTAGAAGTAAATAAGGAGTCCTCACCTTCAAAACGCACCGTTGAATTTTGGGCTGGTGAATTTAAACGTGGTCGTACCAGCCTTGAAGACGATCCACGCGAAGGACGACCAAAAACTGCAACCACAGCAGAAATCATTGGGCAGGTACATAATATGGTTAGTGAAGTTCCAAGTTTGACTAAGCGTGAAGTTGCTAATGCCATAGGCATCTTAGACGAACGAGTACTCCATATTTTACATGAAGAATTACGTATGAAAAAACTGTTTGGAAAGTTAGTGCCGCACACATTAACAATTCAACAAAAACTGGATCGAAAACAAATTTCGCAGCGTAATTTGGAGCGTTTTAAGCCGAATAAAACCGACTTCTTGCGTCGTTTTATAACTATGGATGAGACTTGAATCTACCACCATGATCCCAAATTGAAACAAGCACGTTTACAGTGGACTGAAGCTGGTTGTTCAGCTCCAAAGCAGGTGAAGTCACAACGATCAGCAAAGAAGATTATGGCATCAGTTTTTTGGGATGCAAAAGGAGTTTTGTTGATTGGTTTTCTTTAGAAAGGTAAAACAATCGACTCTGAATATTATTGCAGCCTTTTGGATCAGCTGAATGAAAAAATTCGTGAGAAAAGACCTGGTTTAAAGAAGAAAAAATAATTTTTCATCAAGACAATGCACCTGCTCATAAAAGTGTTTTGACGATGGCTAAATTCAAAGAATTAAAATACGAATTGCTTGAACATCCACCGTATTCACCAGATTTGGCTCCCAGTGACTACTATCTCTTCAGAAATCTCAAACAATTCCTTCGTGGAAAGCATTTTTCATCGAATGAAGAGGCCATAGCAGCCGTAGACGGTTATTTTGCAGAGCTTCCGGAAAACCATTATAAGTATGGGATAAAATTATTTGAAGATCATTGGAACAAGTGTATTGAGCTTCTAGGAGATTATATTAAATAAAAAAATATATTTCGTAACAAAAACAAGTATTCTTTCATTTCGAGCGCAGGAACTTTTCAACCAACCTGTAATTATGCCCCAGCCAACGCTTTCTGCTGTAGACATTTAACATATGCGTGTCATTGCGAATCTACACAACTATTGACTAGACCAGAGACTCACTAGTACATTTTACTAACTCTAGTCTACACTTTTGGAACTTTTTACTTGATTTCCACACTAGGAAGAAAATAAGATTAAACAGGTGCATTTATTTTGTTAAATTAGATATTTTATTAATATTTTTTTTTCCATATACCTAGTACTTTCATAATTACTGACACACTGTTAGTCGCCCCCACTGTAAGAAATCCACTGAACATACTCTCGTTACGTTGACAGTTTTTTGACAACTAGCATTTAAACTTCATTTTTGTGTAAAAAGTTTTTGTCGTGCGTTACCTTAAATTATGGAATGGGGAGATATTGAAAACCGTATTGTCGTAATTGGCCTAAAAAAATGTGGAATGGAAACTGGAGACATTTATCGAACATTGCAGCCGCTCGGGGTTAGTCGTAGTTTTGTTTATCGTGCTGTGAAACTGTTTGGGGATACTGGTGGAGTAGCAGACTGTCCGAGATCTGGCCGACCGCGTTCTGTGCGAACTCCGAGAGCCGTTAAAGTTGTAAAGAATCGAATTTATCGAAATCCACTCCGAAAGCAGCAAATAATGTCGCGGGAGATGAATATATCGAAGGTATGCATTTCTCGCATCATTAAATATGACTTGGGACTTCGGGCTTACAAAAGACACATGGGGCATCTACTTGCGGCGGCGTTAAAGCAGAAACGGAAGCAAAAATCAAAAGCATTGATTCGCCAGTACGCCAAAAACCGCTACAGAAAAATTATGTTTACTGACGAGAAAATTTTTACTGTGCAGGAGTCGTTCAATAAACAAAATGATAGAGCCTATGCTAAGTCATCTCTGCAAGCAAATGAATTGGTTCCTAGAGTTCAGAGAGGTGACCATCCTGCTTCTGTGATGGTATGGTGGGGAGTCGCCTATGATGGGGTCACCAAGCTTCATTTCTGCGAAAAAGGTGCTAAAACTTCGGCAAAGGTGTACCAATCTGACGTTTTAGAAAAGGTTGTGAAGCCATTAAATAGCACATTGTTCAAAAACGAGCAGTGGACCTTTCAACAGGACTCTGCCCCAGCCCATAAGGCAAAAACCACTCAAGACTGGTTAAAAAACAATTTACCAAACTTTATTTCTACGGATGATTGGCCATCGGGTAGTCCAGACCTGAATCTTTAGACTACTCACCACAAAAACTTGGAATCGCTTAAGCGTGCACTTATCCGCGTAGTTGACAATTTCCCCATGGAGGTCGTGCGTACTGCAATAGACGATTGGCCGGTCAGACTTCGGTCGTGTTGGAAGGCAAATGGCGGCCATTTTTAATAATTTTTTTTTTTTTGGTATATTCTTCAATATTTAAAAAACCAAAATAAAAGAAAAAATTAAAAAACCTCTTGTTGTTTGTTTTTTATCAAGAAAATACCGTGTGTCAGAATAATTGAAAGTACTAGGTATATTTCATTAAAGTAAAAATAATTTCGTGCAAATTTATTTTTGGAGTAGACAAATCTTCAAAAGACTGCACAAAATCATCCACAGGCTCCGTAAAATCTTCATCAGGCTCCACAAAATCTCTAGAGTTGCAATTTTCACTAAAAATTGTTGCCTCTTTCTTGTTATTTTTATTTTTATACAAAATTTAACAAGTTTTTTGTATTTTCTTTTGCTCATTTTATATTTTGTTCAAATATGTATATTTACCTTTTAAATTCATGTTTCTTTATAATTTTATTAAAAACTTTAATTTTGCATGCAGCTATGCACATGTATTTTCAACAAAATAAAACAATAAAAAATCAAGAACAAACATAGATTTGCAGCTGCAAAAGAGGAATATAAAAGTAAAGACCCTTTGTGGACATTGCATCAAAACGTCACCCAAAATAGTCGACAAAAGTGGTGACTTGTAGACACTTGACCCCAGGCTTGCTACAGGGTAGGAATACATACATTTTGTAGACTAAAAAACAAACAATGAATACAAAAACGGAAACAATTTCAAATAAATGAATAAATCATTTATTTTTTAAGGAATTGGTAGGTAAAATTTTAACATTTATTTTAAATGATTAATCATTTGTTTCTTACGGTTGTTTAAGCAATATTTAAAAATAAATAATAAAAGCCATTTGGTTTAAATGAAAAGTAAGTAGGCCGGTTTTAAAATGAAATAACATTTCTTGTAAATGGTATTTTAGGTTATTTTAACTTACAAACTGTTTTAAGTGTAGGATTCAAAAGACAACTCAGATACTTAAAGCCGATATGACCCCATAAAAAAAAAACTTACCAAATAAGTGGTTATAAGCTCTGTTTTGGCATTAGATGATTTTTTATGAAGGTGGGGAATTGTAAAATGCTATGAAATTCATTCATTTTAATATTTGGGGTCTGTTAGAGTATTTTAAAGTATTTTCTCACAAAAAATGCAGTGTTGATGTTTTTTGCTTTAGATATTTAAAAATTCAATTTACAAACATATTATTTTAAATTTAAATCCTATTTGTTGATTAATTACAATCCTGCAAAACATTCAGGGAAACAAAGTTTCATCATATTGAAGAAGCGATTTCGTTTGTTATCACTTCTTCATCATATTTATAAAGTTTTCATTGATACTGTCATTTTTGTTTTTAAATTTGGGAAGTAAACAGATACATTAAAAAGCCTTGGAACGCTATACTCCTCAAGAATGCGAAATATTCGTAACCATTTTGCAATGCACAATTTTCTGTCTAAATTTATTATGAGCGGCGAGTTCATTTGAGCGGATACGCACTAAGAACTCACGTATAATCCACTTAAAGACCCTGAATCGTGCGCCTTTTAGGCCAGAGTGGTATCCGGCGTTATTTTTGCGAGTGGATAATACGGTTACTGCAACTGGGGAATGACACAAATAAAATCGATGTGGTTTCACTAGGACGGTGCAACTGCCAGCACAGCTCGCTCGACAATGGACAATTTAAACGATGCGCTTCCGACGTTATTTTTGCGAGCACAATGAAAAAAATCTTAAATGTCCAAACGGTGTATTGGTAAACGCGTATTGGTAAACGCCTTAGAGAAAAAAAAGCATTTATGACATAGCGTTTAGACAACTGAGCTATTAAGGTCATGCGGAATCATCGTTAATAGAATTAAATAAACAATTTTCGTTCATTAAAGATTTGTTTGGTTTTTATTTAAATGACAAATCTTTGTATGTATTTGTTGTTGGTGTATAAAAGGTGGAGATGAAAGAAAAGAATTTCAACAAATGGATGTGTTTGTTATGCGTAAAATTCTACATACATATTAAATAAACAAAGTGTTTTTTGCTGATATCTCAGCCATTTATCAACCGATCTGGCAGATTTTTAATAGCAAACAGAAATGGATCACATGTAACAGCAATAAATAACAATCAAGTCCTCATCATGTCTGGGTTCTTCGGAAAACCCATTTCAACACACAGACGGGCAGACGGACATCGTTAAATCAACTTCGCTCTTCATAAGAACCCAGAATATATGTATATACTTTATAGGGTCTAAGATCAATATTGTAGAAATTACAAACAGAATGACAAACTTATATATACCCTTCCACCTGTGGTGAAGGGTATAAAAATTAATGTAATATATAATAATATATGGTTATGCATAGTTAAGGCCATTTATGATTAAATATCAACTTTTTTATTCGGGAACTTGAGAAAAAAATTGCGGATAGCCGAATATGTCTTGAATTCAGTATTTTCGAACAATGCTGGGTGTAGAATGTATATTAATAAATCCAAAGAAAACATCAAAATCATTAATTTTATTACCATGAACAAAATATCTTGCAAATCAGACTAGATTTGTAATAGTAAGATGCTTAAAAAAGTTTTATATCCGAGAGTTGTTGTGGTTTACCCTGTGTTAAAAGATAGTATTCCTCTATACTCTAAGAGATTAAATTCTTCTCTGCTATACTTAAAAACATTGTTAAATGATCGAACCAGTAGTTTATTAAATATATTTTTACTACCGTTTTTTTTTTAAATACCCCACTGAACGTAGTGTAATATGAACGTATACGCAATATTAAATCATTACAATTAAATTATTAATCATACGCCCCCCATAGTGCTTTTACGACAAAATGCATTTCTACAAGTTTTTACAATTTGTATTACACAAATTACTTTCAATCTCGAAAAATCTTGAAAAATTGTTATTTCAGGAAAAACACAAAAAAACAAAATCCACAAAAACCTTGCGAAATTAGATCATTTTACAGAAAACCCTTTAAATTACATGGCACGTTTTAAAACAAATTTAATACAACAAAACGACCTACATTCACTAGTAGCAAAAACGAATTTACTACGACGTTGTGAAAATTACAGCCTTGTAATAGTTTAATTAAAAAGTATGGAGAAAAAAGCAAGAAAAAAAACGAAAAAAAAGGTTTATATGTCACAAATATATATAAAATATACAATGAAAACCCTACAACAAATAATGGACTAAAACAAGAAAAAAAAACCAGCAATAGCAACAAAAATTAAGACACGAAAATAAGGAAGAAACATTTCAATATACAAGACAGATGACTGACTGACTGACTGACTGACTAACAGACTGACTGACTGATATGAACTGCAGTTGAAATTGGAATACATATTACGAACAAGTAGTTTATACATTGTGTGAAAGAAAAGCTTGCACAACTCTCGCACACACAAAATCGATGACAGTTCGGAAAAATGCTACAGAGCATGCACTTTTGTTACACGCTTACAGTTTCATGGAAAAGTGTAGTCAAGAGAAGGGTTTTTTACCAATGAACCTATAAATAAAAAGAAGAAGAAGAAGAAGTCGGCAAAAAAAAACTGCCCACCATTGCAAAATGCTAAAAGGTCAGCCTAGTTGTGTTGGTTGTAAAATTTGAAACGTAGTAAATAAAAACTACGAGAAACATCTACGAAAATTTTATAGTAATTTTTTTTTTTTTTTTGCAAAACTAACAAAAATCCTCGACTTTTAGGTTTTGTTTTGTTTATTTTTTTTTTTTTTTATTATTTTTCTACCAGCCCACCATGATAAACATCATTGTTGTTGTGAAATTATTATGATATGCAGACCTGTGTCTAGGTTTTATAATTTGGAGGATTTTATTTCTAATTGTTGTTTTTTTTTCTGTTGATATTGTTGTTTTATTACAAACACTCACAATTTCAACTACTTACAAGGCAGAAATTTAAAAGAATTTATTTTTAGCAAAATTAAAATTATTGTTTTTGTAAATCTTACAAAGAAAGACAAAATCACAATAAATTTTAAATGTCACTATTTCACTAGAAAATAATAGTTCTGTACACAAAATTCCCGTGAGAACATACTGTACTAAATTTTTAATCGTAATAAGATCATTTTTTATATAACAGTATAAAAGTTTCAACGTGAAATGAAAGCAACTTATTACATATGTTTAAGGAACAAATTTAAATATGATGACAGAAAACCCCTAAAAAACAGTAAAATATTTTTTAAAATACAATTTTTACAATTTTTGGCATCTTGCTCATATTTAAAGCAGGATTTATGTTATCTCATTAGCAATACCATGGATTATGTACTTCAGAATTCAATTTTTACAAGACCCAACTCAAAAATATTATTTACCAAATATTAAGTAATTTAACTAAGCTTTAAGAAATTTTGGAATGATTTGGCTCCAAAGAAATTTTGACTTAAATCAAGTACCATATATAAACTCTTCTTAAAAACAAGTAAAAACAATTTACCTTAATAAAGTAAAATTTTTTCTCAAAGCAATTTATAGTATATAAAGGGTTTTTCAATAAGTACTTGACAACTTTGAATGTAATTTGTGAACACACTATTTCACTGATCATCTAACTGTTACATTCTTTTTTTCAGTAAACTGAACATTTTCATCATGGTAAAGTACACGAACGAACAGCGTATATAATATATATAAAAATGTACTACCGACATTCAGAGTCGGTGACCGCAACTTTAAGAGCAAAATCATCTTCAGTGATGAAGCTTAATTTTGGCTCATTGGGTTTGTCAATAGCAATATATGCGTTATTGGTTTGGTGAAATCCACATATGCTTCATGAATCACCACTTCATCTACAAAAAATAACTGCTTGGTGCCATTTGCATGCCGGCGGCGTCATTGGGTCATATTTTTTCGTCGACAATAGCGATCGTTATCGCGCCATGATTACCGATTATTTTTGGTCCGAATTGGAAAATATGGACTTGGACGACATGTGGTTTCAACAGGACGGTGTCACAAACCATACAACACACGTTACAATCAATTTATTCAAGAGTAAGTTTGGTGAGCGTGTTATCTCAAGAAATGGACCAGTCAATTGGCCGCCTTGTTCGGGCGATTTAATGCCTCTAGACTTTTTTCTTTCAGGCTACGTCAAATCATTGGTCTATGTTTTTAATAATGATTTACCAGAATCACTAAAGATCCAATCTTACACTCACAATATATTTTCCGTTACCGGCTGTAGTTTATTTAAAAAGTAACGCGTAAAGTTTGTTTTTTAACAAAGAATCAATTGAAATTCATAGAAATATATATTTTTTAACTATTTGAATCAGTCATTCAAAAAACAAACTATACAAATTTACAGACAGTCAGTAGGAGTTGATATTTTCTGTTAAATGTAATTTTTTTTTTATGTAACACGTAAAGTTTGTTTTTAAACGAAGAATCAATTGAAATTCATAGAAATATATATTTTTTAACTATTTGAATCAGTCATTCAAAAAACAAACTATACAAATTTACAGACAGTCAGTAGGAGTTGATATTTTCTGTTAATTGTAAAATTTTATGTTTTCTGTTTTTAAAAATATAAATTCATATAATTCCTTATTGTTTTTTTAACAAAATAGTTTGTTTATGTACAAAATTATTTCAATAAAAATTACAACAAATTATTCAAATGTAGAGATACACACAGAAAATAAAAATATATATGTTACATCTGTGTGTGTTGTGTTTTGAAAAAATACATACAAATAAAAAAAATTTTAATTTGAAAAACAAACCACAAAAATCGTTTTTTTCCAACTTTTTGTCAGTTTAAAATTGGTGGGTATTTTAAACTACTTTCGATTGCTTTTACTACTAAAGTCGATTATTAAGCAATGATTGAAAATAAACAACAAAATGGGCCGAATAAAATGAAAAATCAGTAGTCCTCTTTTTGATACAATCAATTTAATATGTATTTTAGATTATTTTTAACGAAATAATATTGCGAAAGAATTTTGAAATAATGATAATAAGGTTTGTATTGAACATAATTGACTTTTATTTTAATATTTTAACTTATTTATACATTTGTTGAAAATGATTTACTGTCATTTACCGTTTTTTTTTCAGTTTAATTTCTTTTCTTTTTTTCATTTGTTTGAAATTTATTAAAAATTTACCCACAAAACAGATGTTTGTGTTTCATTTACAGTTATTACAAATTTTAATTTTTATTGCTGTTTAAAAAAAATAAAAAATATTCAAATAATTTTATCTAAATTGTCAGTTTATTTACAAAATTATTTTAATTTAAATTGCAACAATAAAATACAAACATATGCACACACATATGCTCAGCCACACAAAATGTGTCTATAGACTGTGTAAGTATACATTATGTAGATTAAAAAACAAACAAAAATAAAACAAGTAAGAGCGGCTAAATTCGGCTATGCCGAATCTTATATACCCTTCACCATGGTTGGGAAAAAACTGAAGTTTATATATGGACATATATGGAATGGACAGATTTATATAGGAACGCCTTTAAGAGAAAATTAACCATTTAGTTTGGTGATAAAACTTGGACTCGGGAAGATTTATGGTTCCAGAAAATAGATATTTAAAAAAAATTATGTTTTGGGCATAACTTTTTTGTATCTGAACCGATATTTCCGAGTTTTTCAGCAAATGTGTTATACTTAAGATTTTCGATCTTTTGCTATATAAGACGTATCCATAGGTCATATTACAGCTCTAAAATTTTAGTTTTTATAAAAATTTTGATGTTTTTAGCCAATTTATGTATTATTTAATTTCGGTCTTACCGTTCTTAAGATAAAAAGTAATCTAGTTTGTGCCACGCTCAATTCACAGAACCCGCTCACATTTAGTCAGATGTTGTGTATTGATAACCAAGATGCTCGTACGTTATTTGGGAACTTTTCCTCTTTCCGTTCTCCAAATATACAGAAAAACTGACCGAAATCGTTAGGTCAACTGTGCTGTGCGTATTTGTTATGTTAAAAAAAAATAAAAAAAAACAAATGTCTTAATAAAATGTAAAAAAAAAAATTGTACAAAAAAGTTGAATAGACGGGGATCTATCGCGCGACTAAAAGAAAAAAAGTTTTAATGACAAAGCGCTTAAACCACTGAGCCATTGAAGAACATACGCAATCATCGTTAATAGAAGTAAATAAACAGTTTTCGTTCAAAACTAATTTGTTTGGCTTTTAGGTAAATCTTTGTATGTGTTTGTTGTTTGTGTTTGTTATGCGTAAAATTCAACATACATATTAAATAAACAAAGTGTTTTTTGCTGATATCTCAGCCATTTATCTACCGATCTGGCAGATTTTCAATAGCAAACAGAAATGGATCACATGTAACAAAAATATATAACAATCGAGTCCTCATCATGTCTGGGGTCTTCGGAAAACCCATTTCAACACACAGACGGACAGACGGAGATCGTTAAATCAACTTCGCTCTTCATAAGGATCCAGAATATATATATATATATACTTTTTAGGGTCTAAGATCAATATTGTAGAAATTACAAACGGAATGACAAACTTATATATACCCTTTTTCAAATAAATGAAAAATCAGTTATTTTTTTACAGAATTGATAGGTAATATTTTAACGTTTTTTCGACTGATTTATCATTTGCTTTTTACTGATGTGTCAGTTGTTCAAACAACATTTAAAAATAAATAACAAAAACATTTTGATTTAAATGAAAAGTAAGTAGACCGGTTTTTAAATGAAATAACTTTTCTTTTAAATGGTATTTTGGTTATTTTGGAGGGAAGAATAATTAGTAACTGGGATATATTTTTTCAGAAAACGTATCTAAATAAAAAATGTTAAAAACAAATTTAAAATGTTTACACAATTACATTCCATTCACCGAATAATCAATCGAATAAAATTATTATATGGTATTCGATTAAGAAAATGCTAAATTCAGAATAGTGGCCGACATTTTGCGAAATCTCTACTAAAAGTTTTTTTGTGAAAGAAATAAATTTAACAAAAAATTAAAATAGAAAAATGTTAAAAAATTGTATACAAGATTTTTAAGGTTTTCAAAGGCTTATAAATAATATAAATAATTTTTTACATCGAAGTTTTTTTAGAATTTCCATACATTTGCTTGAAAATAAAAAAATCTATGCTACGCGAATTTTGGAGAGAAAAAAATTCCTACAAATTTTATCACTGCTTTTCATACAAAAAAAAATATCATACAAAAAAAAATTTTGTTGAATAACAAAGTCAATCAATTCCGTAAAAGTCTTAATATTGATAATTTTTTTTTATTCAATCAATTACAAAATTAATGGATTATAGCTTTGTTATTCAACAACATCTTTCAACTGTACTGTATGTAAAAAGTTATTCACAAACAATTGCGTATACAAGGTGGCGCAAAAGTAATCCTCCTATCAGAAAATGCTATAAATTTTGCTATTGGCCCCTAATGTCAGTTCTGTTTTGACATTTGTGTAGTAAACACATGCGAAATACACGTTAATAAACAATGATACGCGACACTGCTCCAGAACGCGGAATATTGGTGACTATTTATTTGAGTAATAATGAAGATGATTTTTCATCAAAAATAATCATGAGTGATGAGGCCCATTTCCATCTTAGCGGGTACGTAAATAAGCAAAATTTACGCTTCTGGGGCACTGAAAATCCGCGTGTAACCCACGAAGAGTCATTACACCCGCTCAAAGTCACTGTATGGTGTGCTGTTTTCGCTGGAGGGGTCATCGGACCTTTTTTCTTCGAAGACGTCGCGGGCCAAACGGTTACTGTGAATGGTGAGCGCTACAGAGCAATGATCAACGAGTTCTTTTTGCCGCAACTTAATGAATTGGGATTGGAAAACATGTGGTTCCAACAGGACGGTGCAACGCCACACACTGCACGTGCCACAACCGATATGCTGAAGGATGCATTTCCCGGGCGCCTAATCTCCCGTTTTGGCGATTTGCACTGGCCAGCAAGATCGCCTGATTTGACCGCTCCAGACTTCTTTTTGTGGGGCTTTTTGAAGTCGCGGACTTATGTCAACAAGCCTCAGACTCTTGCAGCTCTTAAAAACAATATCCGTCAAGAATGTGAGGACCTATCGCCGGAAGTTTTGGCCAAAGTGATGGAAAATGCCATAAAAAGGGCTCAAACGACAATCAACTGTGGCGGCGGCCATTTACATGACATCATATTCTCGACTTGATGTAAAAAAAATTAAAAGACCAAATAAAAATAATCCACAAGAAGAATCAAAGTTTTTCATTTTTTTTTTTTAAATTACAGCCAAAAAACATCGGAAGGTTATTTTTGCGCCACCCTGTATAGTTAATTTCTAATTCCAATTTAGTTAACTCAAATCTTATGGTGTTCTTGGCGATCTGGAGGCAGAAATTTGTATTTAAGGTTTTTGTGTTTTTCATCTTGCATACAACATTTCTTCTTCTTCTCTATGTTGTTAAAAGAATTCATTCTTTGAAACTGCATTAAACCTACATATGGTTTGCACCATAAAAAAAGTTCTTTTAAAAGAAACAGTAGGTACTTTTATGGGGTTTGGGGTGTTATGTGTGCATTATTAACCTTCCTTATTGTTTACAACAATTCAGCTATGCCAGTCCCTCGTACTTATGTTTGTATTTCAGTTGTTTTTTGTTGCGTTTGTTTGGATTTTCATTTCCATGCTTTTATATATATTTAAGTTGTATAAACTACGACAAAACTGTTCAGTCGCTCGTTAGTAGTTTGTCGAAGCTCTTGAACTTGAAAATTAAAAAACAAAAAATTTAAAAAAAAATCTCTACAGTTTCAAAAAATTAACATAATAATTAATTTTTATTGAAAATGTATTTAAAAAAAATATATGAAAACTTTCAAAATTCAAATAAAAACAAATATTTTGTTTTAAATAAAAATTATATTTAAAAAAAATATATGAAAACTTTTAATTTCTTCTAATGAACCCATTTTTTAGCAAAAAAAAAAGGGTTACAGTGTCAAGTGTTTTCTTTTATTAGAGAAAATTATCTGCAAGTGTTAAATAAACAAAACAAATAAACATAAACAAAGAGATATTAAAAAATATATTTAATTTGTGTATAAATGGATTTACATGTAAGATTTTGGTTCTTTTTTATTATTTTGTTTGATTTTGTGTATTTTTACTTCAAATAGGCGTATGAGTACTTGTTATTTTATTTTTATTTTAAAGTTAATTTAATATATTGTTTAATCTATTGTTTGTTTTGTGTATAATTTTATGTAATTTTTGTATCCATTCCTTTAGAACACATTCCCAACATACCAAATGACTTGAGAAAAATATTATTATAAGCTTACAAACATAAGCCTTAAGCTTGAAAAAGACTTGAGAATATATTGAAAAAGGCTATCGTAACAATTGTAGAAAAATCATGGTTAGAAATATTATGTGTGTATGATTACTATAAGCTTATTCTTGCAATTGTAGAATAAGCTTAAAAAAATAATATATAATTAATAGTTGAAGAAGAGAAATCATAATTATTTTTTTTAATTTATTTTTTATTTTAATTTTAAAAATAAATAATAATAACTCATTTTAAATATAAAAAATAATAATTCATTTTAAATATAAATAATAATAATAATAAATTTTAACCATAAATAAAAATAATTAAATTTAATATGCAATTGCACGCTCACTATATAAAATTTACAACTAAATGTACACGCAAAACACGTTTGACAAATTTAAAGAAAAAGTAATGGCACTTGTTGTTGTATGCATTATAAGCGTAGAACAAAGACAACAAGACTAGAATGTATTGAAAAATATTTCTATTTCAATCGTCATATTGCGTTGTTGTTGTATGTTGTTCATAAGCATACTTGAGAAAAAGTTATGTATAATAATCTTTTCTCTAGCATTGTTAAATACTGCTTGTGAATTCACATTTTATAAATATTATAATAAGCGAAATTATGAAAAGCTTAAAACACACTATTAATATAAGCTTATTCTCAAGTTGTATTGCAGTTTGATTGCTATATGGTATATTGGGTTAGCTTTAGAATTCGCTAAAAAAAACACTTGGGCGTATGAGTAATTTTTATTTAATCATTTATATATGTATGTGTGTATTTAATTATTATTTTTTTTACTAAAAATTGGGACTTGGTAAATGAAAGAGTGCGATTTAAGACAGGATATTTTTTAATTGTTATAACATTTATTCTCTACATTGCCATGTATTTTTTGAAACATAATTAAGTCGTAACTAGGGAAAGGGACTTCTTGAAAACTTGAGAGCAGCATAAACAAAATATATTTTTCGAAACAACAAATTTGATCTGACTCTTTGGCAACAGTATTGTACCAGTTTCTTCTTATTGAGATAATTACCCAACGGGAAATGAAGGGTCGATTGGTCCAAGGTGATAAATCTGTGATAGATAAATGAGAGACATGAACTAAAATGTAATAAAAAATTTCCTTCATAAAAGTTTATAAATTGTCCTCAATTTAAGTAAAATTTTATTAAAACTTAAAAAAATTTTCTTAAAAAGAATAAAAATTCCTAAAGCTACGGTCACATTGGGCAAATATTTTCCGCAAAAATGTTTGAACATATTTGCCCAAAATTTTGTCAAAGCAATATAGAGAATATTTTGTTGTCACACTACACACATTTATTTGCCTCTTTTTGTTTGATCAAACAACTTTCAAATAGTGGAAAACAAAAATGAGGAAAACATGTTTGCCCTATGGTCACACTTGAACAAATATTTGACAATAAAAATTGTTTGATCAAACTATAATAAAACATAGATTTATTTTCTCAAAAATTAAAAACTATAAAAACTTAAAATCTGATAAAGGACGATACAAGTTTTTTTGAGTTGTGCTTTGAAGCAGTATCGGTACTTATGGAAGAGGAGGAAAACGTTAAAAAGAAGTTTTGGCAAAAGTTTACTTTTTCAGACACCCTCAAAAAAATATAAAAATCTCACCCCCTCGGGAATTAAAAAAAAAATCTCTATGGGGTTAAGTGTGTCGGGCCTCTGTGACCCGCTAGGTTCAAAAAACATCAAAACACACCAAAAATCGTAACAGTGACGGCTTTTATTAAAGAAAATTTTCTCACGATTCCCAACATGCATTTCGTTTAAGATCCGGGAAATAGAATTACGGAAAAAAGATATGACCCCCTCTGGAATGAAAAAATTATTTTTTTGGTGTTAAGGGGGACATATCGGGACTAGGGTCCCCAGTCCCGATATGTCCAAAAAACCGAAACACACCAAAAATGGTAAGTGTGATAACTTGAATTAAAGAAAATTTTCTTCAGAATCCGTGAAACAGAATTAGCGTTAGGTTTTTAGATGTTAAAAAATACTAGTGTTTTGTAGTTGCTATCGTTGGCGTTGCCCAGGGATTACCTTAGGGTGGTGATAGCAGAAACTGAAAACCGCCCATTTTACAAAAAAAAAAATGAACTTCTTGGTACAATGTGGAAGATAGCACCGCAGTCGAAAATTTTTTTAAAAACCGCGCGATTTTTTCACGAAATTTAAATTTTAGGTACATTGCGGCACGTAGCGCCGCAGACGATTTTTTTTTTTTTTAAATCCCGCAATTGAAAGTTTGAGGAAAAATTAAATAGTTTATACACTCAGAAATAGTTCATATTTTTCCTAAGCAATTTTTCTTGATTTTAGGAGAAAAAACAAGTCAATTAAATAAAAATTTATTAATTTTAAGAAAAAAACATCTTATTTTTAAGAAATTTGCATACTTAAATGTAATAAAATTAAGTTAAGTTAAAAAAAAAAATTAGGACATAATTTACTTCCATTTAGTTCAAGAAATGTGTTTAATATTTTTAATTAAAACGTTTTTTTTAGTTTTTTTTATTTTAAAGGCTTTTCAGTCCTTTATTAAAAAAAAGTCCTTTGTTACATAAATGTTACATTGCCTAAAAAGCTCAAAAAAAGTTAAAGTGAATAAACTAATGAAAGCTGATATGTGCGGAAACAGTTGTTGTTTTTATTATAACATAATGCAACTCCGCATTTTTCGCACAACGTTTGCGAAACCCCTTGACAGTTTGGCATTTTGCATCCTATTCTTATATTTGCCCATGTTGGCCAATGACCAATCTGGTCCAGACGCATAGCTTTTTTTGCTTGTATTAGTGGCTCAATAGACCTGTTTTTTTGAATTGGTCTTTGTACCAAGCTTCAAGAGAGTTTCAGCAATCTTAAGACGAAATTTTGCCGCAGCCAGCAATTTTTCTGCTTTATTAGTTTCATTATTTTTTTATACAGAAGCCATGCGTTCGCCATAGCTAAGACAAAAAGTTGATAAAACACTCGAACTTGGCAACTTTTGCTGCGAAGTTTAATTTTATATCTTCCCATAATTGCATTAATGACATCAACACCTCCCATGTGCGCATTGTATTGACCAACAATAGACGGACGCTCGATTTCGAAGTATTTTTTATGAAGTTTATCATATCTATTTACATTACGTTTTGGGATTTCGCCGACGAATGTGGACGCAGGATTTACAATTTTATTATCTTTCCACGAAACAGTTGCATTATCGATTTCTTCAGCATAACAAAGATACTCCACTGAAGATCCTCTTTATTTATTCATCATTTCTTTTTCGCTTAGAAGCTTACAATTTGGTATTCAATTCCGTCGAATTGTTCCAACACTGAATATTCCTTGATTTCCCAAGAATACGAGCAGTGGTATAGATGTAAAATAATTGTCAAAATAAAGTTGAAGGTTTTGATAACGTGGAATTATACGTGACATTCTTACTATCACATTCAAAGAAGCTCCTAAGTCCGGCTCGTTGTCAACCGATATATTTTCTCTGCCAGTTTCTGGCTCAATTTTGTTAGCAAATCCAGCAGAGCCGCAGAGAACATATATTTTATAGCCCCATTTATGAGGTTTATTTGGCAGATATTGTTCCAAATAGTTTCGGGCTTTAGTAGAACACATTTGCTCATCAACGCAAAGATGTTGTTCAAGAGAAACTTTCCCGAAATTCTTCTTCAATTCCTTAATGATCGGGCGTATTTTGAACATCCTGTCGTAATTTTTATCAGTATTCCAAAAATACACAATAAGTTAAATACAAACTAGTTAGTTTTCCTAATTTCCAAGAAAAAATATTATTAAAGGAAGCAAATTATTGTAACTATTAAAAAAAATTATCGTGCATGGTTGTAAGTTATGGTGCGTGATGGCTCACATGCCCATCTCTAATCTTAACAGTTCTAATTTAGATCCTAATTTAACAATTTTTACACCATAGTATAATTAAGAATTTTTTGTTAAACTTTTATTTTCAAAATTTAACAAAACTGACTCTAAGCCCAAAAACAGTAAAAAATTTTATTAAAATAACAAATTATTTTGTTAAACAAACACACATAATATTTTAAGGGTATACATTGTTCCATGACTCTTTGAAGTACCACAACATGCTTTAATTAGATATGGAGGAGGTCCGAGGAAGGCCCCCACAACTTTAAATTTGTTGTTTAAAAACGGGAAACCGGTGTAAGAAAGTTCAGATCTGAACAACTCTCATTAGATCTAATTGGAGACAAATTTGAGATCTGATCAAATCTATACAGATCTGACGCACCATACATAATCAGTTCCAATTTGTCACGGATATTATTATATGTATGTCCATCAGATTCAATAAGAAAAAATAAATTAAAAAGCGCCTTTATTTTTATATGCATTTTTACTTTGAAGACGTCTCAAATGGCTTCGATCTTTTAGTAGATCTGATATTAGAAATTAACTGATCTGGCACTAGATATGATCCTATGTGACCAGATTTGCTCATAACTGGCCACAAAAATAAATAAATTTTCCAGATCCCTTTACATTTGAACAGTTCTGGCACTAGATCAGATCAGAACTGTCTTTTATATGTATTACACGAGTATATGATCAGGTAAAACTCAATGTTGTATGTTGTCCCATAGGGCTGTGAGATCAACAATGTCATCAACAAACATGGGTGGTGTTGATATCAAGGAATCGGATACTCTTGATGTTCATGAAGATTCAGTGTGATGTCCGTTGGAATAAGCATGTATTCGAAGTGTCGAAAGAAGCATTCAAGTGTCTTGGTTTCCTCAAACGGTGTAAGAAATACTTTACTCCATCCGATCTCCTTACTATTTATACCACCTATATCCGACCGAAAATGGAATACAACTCCCATATATGGGCAGGAGCTTCAAAGTCTATTTTGGAGCTTTTGGACCGTGTGCAAAGGAGGGCGTCGGCGCTCATCAATGAGATTGGGATATCGAACTCTATTGATTCATTGGAGCATCGTCGGAATGTGGGTTGTGCGTCACTGTTTTATCGATATTACCATGGGAAGTGCTCTGTCGACATAAGGGAACTGATTCCCAGAGCCCGGGTTTATGTTCGAGATACTCGCTCATCTATCAGAGCACATCCGTTTGTAGTCGATTGTCCCGTTGACCGCACATCGCATTACAGAGAAAATTCGTTTATCAGTCGTACAAGCCGTATGTGGAATAAACTCCCCGCAGAGGTCTTCCCTGTCACTTACAATTTAGAGAAGTTCAAGGCAAATATCCACAAACACTACTCCCTCTTTCCTCCCTCTCATAACATATTTTCCTAATTCTAACACAATGCACTGCATTAGTAGGGGACATCCCCTGAGTGTTAGTCTAACGTAAAAAAAAAAAAAAAAAAATCTATCATTAGATCTAATTAGATTCAATTATAATTAATTATATGTAAGCAGATCTGATTAGATCTATATTTTTTTTTCATGTAGCATCTACAATGTATAGTTGAACATGATTAGTGATTCGAAATGATCACAGTATGATCTTAATGATCATAAATGATTCTTAGTAATTAAATTGTGATCAATGAAGACGATTTTATCATCACTAAATTTAATTTTATCTTGTAATCAGTTTTTGGCCTGTAAGAAGGCTTTTTGGTTCCATTTAATAAAGTGAAATATAAATATAAATAATATAATTATTACGCATTTCAATCATAACATGATACTCCATATTAATTTCATTATCATAATATGATAACTATATTATCATTACTACTATGTTTGGCACAATCATAAACCCAACAATATGTATATGATGCTTTTCAAATGTGACTGACCGAACTATGGTTTTCTTTGCGCATAACGTTAACAGATAAGAGCAAAAATAAAGCTCTGATAATCTTTGTTTTATTCTAAAAACAACGCTTATTTTCTCTGTTGTATTATATTGTTTATTAATTCAGATTAGCTAGACATCACGATCACGTTTCATGATAAACATGCGTTGAGCATGGACATCAAGTTAGAGCTTAAGTTTTTTTTTTAATTTAAGATTATTTATTAATGTTATGTTAAATATTTCTTTATAATTTTCAATATTTGAATTCATTTATAAAGTTTTGAGTTGGGTTCTCATTTTCAAGATTCAGCTGAAGAATATTAAGCAAGACATGCTTTTCTACATTAAATTATAATAGCTGAAAATGTAGTTTAAAATAAATGAAAAATCATTTAAAAAATGATCTACTAACTTTTCATTTATTTTTAAATGTTAACAAATTAACTTACAATAATAAATGATTTTTTATTTATTTTAATGTAAAACTAACCACAAAGCCGTTAACACAAATAATATTTCCATTGTTTACAATATTTCTTTTAACTGTCAACTAATTAATTGTGAAAACTAAGGATTTTTTCCTTTTAACTATCAACAAATTAACTGAAAACCCCGAAAACAATGATATTTCGTTTTTTTTGTCTAAAAATGTCTAAAAATAACTACTTAGTCTGTTAAAATAAATGACTTTTTATTTATTTTACTTATTTCAGTTATGAGACAGTTAAGTATAAAAAATAAATAAAAAAACCTTCTTTTACAAATCATTTTAAATGAAAATATTAACTGTAACAGAAAACCCGTATTAATATGTAATTAATTCCTTAAATAAATGTAAGAAAGGGTTGCAAAATTTATTTCTTTGTATTTTAACTAAAAACAAATGTACGGATAACTTTTAAATAACAATTTCAAACGTTTTTCCAAAATTACGTGTTTCGGCATTTTGATAGTTTACATCGGAATTGCATTTTAGAGGCGGTCAAAGTTTCCCAGCTCTGGCCTGTTCTTGGAGCATATGGGTATATAAAACTATGTTTTCTTTACATCTGAGGTGTAGGGTATGTTCAGCAACTTTGTAGATAATGGTATGGCAAATATTTTTGTAGAACATATTAACTCTCTAACTACCCCTCATAACTGCATTTTTTTGGCTTTATTCTAACAAATTGTAAAAAACACCCCGAAAAAGGCGAAGGGCGGGGATGAAATGTTCTACAAAAATGTTGGCCTTAAATTATACTATATATGTTGGAGCACACTAAAGCCCAAAACTTAAACAAATACCAAAAACCAGACAAATTCAAGATTGCCCATCAAATTTCTAGTCGCCGAAACACGTATATTTTTTTTTTGGTCTCCTTAACAAGAATCAATCATCGGAACCCCGTAATTTTGTTTGTGTTGAACTGTGTAATCTACAGACAGTTATTGTAAAATATTTTGAGTGTTATACACATATTAAACAGTTTTTATATTAAAAATGCACGATATTTTAAAAGGTGGAATTGGATGTGCGTGCCTCGACAAATAATGTGCAATCCACTAAATAAAATAGTAAAAAAAATTAAAGGCAAGCGTGCCGACTATATGTTACCCTACATAGTATATAATTTTGGATAAAATTTCGCGGTTAAACGAAAAATATAATTTAAGCAAATGCGGGGAAGTTAGCTACATATGGCGACCAGTTCCAAATATTCTATGTACAGATTTTCATATTTAGAGGTGTAATTTATCGTCCCATACAACACTTACAACCCAAATTGCAATCAGATACAACATGTGTTATATCTGATAATATCCGCATTCTTTAAGCTCAATCTTCTTTCGTAATCATCAAACTCACAATAAAAAAAAAATCAACAAGAACGGAGATATATAATTATTAAATCTCCCGCAAAATGATATACACATGGAATACATATTTCGCTGAGTAAAAAATTTAATAACACTCAAATGTACCTATTTTGTACTCTCCTGCACAGTGGGGTGGAGAGCTTAAACAAAAATCACTTAACATTTTTGTTTTTAATGAATGAAATGCATTTTATGAATGAAACTAAAATATTTTGTTATTGAAAACATTATCATTATCAACAACAACTCACATGTACATTATTAGAGTGGACTTAAATTTGAAAGTTTTCCATTTTTTAAAATCTAAAAACTGCAAAATATGTGAAAGTATTTGTTTTTAATTTGTTTAGGCACAAAACAAATACTCTATATATCTAAAAAGTAGAAATGGGCACGTGAGCGATTTTTGACTAACGCTCACTCAGGGTCAAGAACCACAAAAATTACAATCAGGCACGAAGATTTTTTTCTACTCACGCTCATGCACGATCACATGAGTAATTTAAATTTTTATTCACGCTCACGAAATACGATTGAAAAATATTTTAAAGAATTAAACATAAAAAAAATTAATTTTTTAGTTGCACAACTTGAAGTGTTACCATACTTTGGTAAAAAATAAAAAAAATCGAAAAACAAATAAAAGGAATAATAAAATTTTTTATCTTTCACGCACGATCACGTAATATAAATTTTGGCTCACGCTCACGCGTGATTCTCGTAAATCACGAAATTTCGTGTCACGTGCCCACCTCTAGTAGAAAGTTTACTGCTTCAGTGTCGTCAGTTTGGGGATATATCACCAACCTTCATTTTGTAAATGTTTTTTTTTTAATTTCGGCCCACTCTAATGTACAATACAACACAAAACACCCAATAAACATTTTTTTCTGGAATTAAAGCCAAAATCAAGTGTTATTCAAGTCATATTTTCCAATTTCAAGCCTTGATTTGTACTCCAATTACACTTTAATTTAATAGCATATTCCAGCAAAACGGACACTGGAATTCAAGTCGAACATTTCAGTGAGTATATACTTTAATTCAAGCCTTGAATCACAGTTCAATTCAAGTTCAAACAACATAAAAATTAATGCTTGAAACCTAACTTCAAGCTTAAACAAAACCATAAAAACAATGATCCTTCTTTTATTGTAGAATCTTTCTGAATTAAGAAAAAAGATAATGTAAGGACAGTGTTTAGCTCCAAATAACTGTGACTTACCTTTTTATGAAAATCCATGGACAAAAATTAGGTTTTAAAAAATCTTCGCAGAAAAATTGTAAATTTGAGCAAATGTTTTAATTTTATTTTAAAATACTGACAATAAACGAAGGCATAAAACAAATTATTTTTATTTGTATGAACTTGATTTTGACTGTAAAGAATTACTTAAAATAAAGCAGAATACAAGCAATATTTAAAGCACTTGAATTTTTAACTTTTCAATGTTTATTGGGTATAAACAAATTTTACAATTGATAAGAAAATTCCAAGAATTCAATAAACAAATCAAAAGAAAATTATTAGATTTTTGTTCAATTTGAAGGGTTTATTATGAAATTGGTATAAGTCACATTTTCAACAACAAAAATGTTAAAAATGAAGTTCTGTAGTCAAATCTTTTATGATCGCGGAAATTTTAATAGATTTCTTATAGTCCCAGCAAAAATGAAGCTGCCAAAGAAGCAATAAAAGCATCACTACTATGGCAAAGGCATCACTTCTTTTCTGATGGTTTCATCGATGAATTTAACATCGGCGTGTCATAGGATGGAAGTATTCAAATGTAGCTACTAGCATTAATCATACTCTACTCTAAGAAAGCAATGATAATACAATGATTAGATATTCTGATGCATGAGTGGAAAATGTTCATATACGTTGTAGTACATATTTAAGCTTTAATGAAAATTTAATTCATAAGAATGCAGAACAATAAGTTTAAAGAAGCGAAATTTATGCATACGAGGGCGGTTCAATAATTCCGTTGACTTTTCGAACTTCCCGCATAGCTATGTGAAATGCAACACTGCTCCCTTCAAGTACCACCTGCTAATAGACTACTGTCAAATTTAGAACAAGTTCCGTCATTTACTTTGCGTTTAACAGCTGTTCAAAACATACAACCTCGTGGATTTCTTTGAAAATGGAAAAAAGTGAATTTCGAGTTCTCATTAAACATTATTTTTTGCGAAAAAAAAAACCGTCAATGAAACCAAGGAAAAGCTTGATAAATACTATGGGGACTCTTAACCATCAATTTCAATGGTAAAAAAGTGATTAACTGACTTTCGTTGTGGTCGCACAAGTGCAAATGACGTTCTGAACTTTCTGGACGGCCAATTGAGTTCTATACACCCGAAAATGTCGAAAAAAATCGACGATGTGGTGTTGGCCGATCGAAGAGTAAAAGTGCGTGAGATTGTTGATGCCATAGTCAGTGTGGTTTCGATTTTAAATGACCACTTGAGTATAAGAAAGCTTTTCGCAAGATGGCTGCCGCGTTTGCTTACAATCGACTACCAACGGAATCATGTGACAGCTTAGTTTCCATGGCAAAAATCCATGAAGTAGACTACGAATTGCCTTATGCTCAGGATTTAGCCCCCAGTGACTATTTTCTACTTCCAAACCTAAAGAAATGGCTCGGTGGAAAGAGATTTGGCTTCAGTGATGAAATTATTGATCAAACAAATGCCTATTTTATGGACCTCGAAAAATTCTATTTTTTAGAAGGGATACAAAAATTGGAGAAACGTTGGATAAGTGCATTGAGCTAAAAGGAGATTATGTTGAAAATAACTTTTTTTTTTGTGCAAAAAAAACTGTGTTTCATTCAAAAAGTCACGATCTTATTGATCCGCCCTCGTATATATTAATACTCTTTATTACCCATCTAAAAATCGAAATATATATGAGCATACATGATCATACATGGGCCTGTATATGATCATACATGGGCATACATGGTCATATACGTCCATACATGATCTCATATATGACCATACATGATCTCATATATGATCATATATCTTCGGATCCGAAATTTGAGGGTATATGGTGATATATGTGCATATATTATCATACATGCTCATATATTATTCATGTATGCTCGTATATGATCATATACGTCCATATACCCTCAAATTTCGGATCCGAAGATATATGATCATATATGAGATCATGTATGGTCATATATTGAACAATGTATGGACGTATATGACCATGTATGCCCATGTATGATCATATACAGGTCCATGTATCATCATGTATGCTCATATATATTTCGATTTTTAGATGGGTAGAACAAATAAATAATTCTGGATCAGTTAAAAAGTATTTTTGGGCAACTTTAAAAAATATTTCAAGAATTTTAATAAATTTTTGACCAAATTTTAAAATATTTTTGGATAATTTAAAAACTGGTTGTACAATTTTAAAATATTTTTGAACAATTTTAAATAACTTTTGTACAATTTAAAAACCTTTTTGGGCGAATTTGAAATAATTTTTACACAATTGCAAAATTATTTTGGTAAATTCTGAATTAAAACTGGAAGTGGTGTAGTGTTAAAAATATACATAATGCAAAAATGCATAGAGTGCGTCGTCATAAATATTTAAGGCTGACAAAATGCAGCTAGTCTCAATTAAAGGTTAAACAAAATCTGTTTTGCTTGATTTTTACAAAATTTTATTAAAAATTGCAAAACTGTTTAAATTCTAACCCTCATGAAATTTTAAACTAAAATATAAAAATGATTTAAGGAAAAAATTAAAAAAGTTCATCAGAACTATTTTTTTCCATTTGAATAAATACTTTAGATTCAAAAAATATACGATACACTATAACTTATACTTTAGATGTAATGAAGAGTGATTAATTTAAGATATGCATCGGGTTTATATGCACTGCACAAGGGCCTTTGACCGACAGGGGCTTTTAGTTCAGAGTAGTTATTTTTTTTTTTGCTTTAATGTATTGGTGTATTTTTTAAATGTATAAAAAATTGTACGTTAAAAAGAAAATTATTTGCATACATTTTTTTTAAGGATTTCAATACATATATTAATAATTAAATAAAATGTTAAAGGGGCCTTAGACGATCAATCATGCTGTACAACATGTCCAGCATTTAATTATGTATCGCTTTGTTTGATTGCCATTACAAAATCAAATACACGGATTCTTGAAGTCATGCTTTACAGCATGCTTGATAGCATATTGACCGCTTGGTCAAGTAGAATTTTTACGATCTCTGCCATTAAAATTTGTTTTTTTAACATAAAAGCACTTCTTGAAATAACGTTAAAAAGTACAAATAAGGATGAACCTACTGAGGCCAAAATGTTGGAAAAACAGTAGACCATAATATGCATCAAGTTTTTCAAAAAATTATTAAAAATTTTAGCGACATGACAGAAGTCTACACAGTAATGTTTTTTATTGGGGGCCCAATTTGAGCTACGCCACTGAACATATGTATCCTTTTGCCTAAGAATAACACCAAAAAATCACAAAAGAATGTTAACTGAAGTCCCTATGCTCCCTCGAGGCGTGAAAGGAACATATGTATAACTGAAGTTTTGAAAGCAATGAAAGAAGAATGACTACAAGTTGTTTTGCTGGGTTGGTTTTTAAATTTTTAACAAAATAAAAAGCACTGAGTTCGCTTTTACAGATTTTTTATACGCTCCACCACAGATGAAAATGAGAATTTAAATGAAACTGTTTCGGCAAGATACAGCGACCCGTAAATCTAAGAAAATTGCAAGTTTACCCTTTATTTTTAATTAAAAACATAATGACATTTTATATAAATTCCAAAAAAAAAAAAAATGTTGGGAACATTTACATTTACCTTATGAAATGGCAACGCATAATTAAGGGCACACTTATTGTTTATATAGAATAACGGTTCACCAGAAATCACAGAATAAAAAAAATCCGATGTCAGATTTATTAACAAACGAAAAACTTTAAAAAATAAAACAGCGACTGTTGCCATATTAAAAAATTATCTTTAAATACCAAAATTTGCTTCAAATTTTTCAAAAATCATGAAAAGCAGACAGATCAAATTGTGTACATCATTCATAGTGTTAGAAACTTGCTTTAGCAATAAATAAAAAATATATATTTGAAAAGTTTTAGAGATTTAAGAACATACATAGCGTCAAGCGATTAAACTTTAATTAAAAATTAAATAAACATTTGATAAACAAATTTATACGTTTAACTAACAAACAAGCTAATCTACATTCCAAAAACTAGGCCCAAGTCTTTGTAGATAATGCGTATAGAATATTTTTAATTGCATAAACATTTCAGCAGCCAAATTTTCCATTCATATACAAAACAAAAATGTTTTCAATTTATTTCAAATTTAGATAAGACATTTTGTTTTTATAGCCTAAAAACAATTTCCGTTTTAGCTAAAATTTTTCAAAACTCGTTCTTTTTAAACTATTTCTTTTGTGATATCTTTAATAGACGCTTGATTGAAATTACTAAGCCTAAATAAATATATTATGAGGCTCCAATGTGTCTCGTTTAACAGTTTTCAATAAAAAAAAATATTTAAATTTAACTTGATCACAAAAAAACCTGTTGGTTGTATTAATAAATTAAAAACGTTTTTAAAGTTAGCCAAAAAAAATAAAATAATGAAAAACAATAAACACAATAAAACAAATTTTAATGAACTATTTAATAAAAGTTGTTTTTTTATATAATAAATTAACAAATAAAATTATTAAAAAAAACTTTAAACTTGTTTTATTTCGTTTTAAAAACTAATTTTTGTTCATAACTTATATTTTAATTGTTAAAAACTCATTAATAGTTGTTTTACCTGTTGGCAAATTATAATTATTGTTTTATAAACATAAATTATAAAAAAAACAATAACAAAATCAATTCTAAAAGTGCTTTCTAATAACTTTCAAAATAAATAGTCAATATTAATTTTATTATGCAACAAAATGTTTAAAAAACGATTAGTAAAATACGCTTTATCTTGGGAAAATTTACAAAGTTCTTAGCTTAAAGGCAGGGACTGAAAACTTTGAACCCGAAACCGTTGAACCCAAAAAATTTAACTAGGTTCGGATAAAAGAAATGTTTAAAAAAAATGTTCTTGCTGTTCATGGCGTGAGAAATGTTTGATAGAAGAATCACAAAAAACATTAAATTTTTTGCATTCAAGTTTGCAATGCTTGACACTATAATTAGTACTTCTTTTAAGCAAATACTTGATCAATGCAGAGATATTTGTAAAAAATTGCGAACACCAAAAATTTTTTATTAAGCTAAAAAGCTAAACTTGACAAAACCAAAACATTTTCACAAGAGTTATATTTAAATATTATAAAAAGAGAAAACCACTTTATTAATAATCCACTTTTTGCATTGCATTGCAGCGTTTTATCTAGATAGCAGATCTATATCTACATAGAAGATTTAAGTTAATGCTAAGTCCCGAAGATGTTGAAAATGCTAAAAAAAAAACATATTTTAATCACAATTAAAATTTTCAAAAATTTACAAATGGAAAGAGAAGAAGAGAATTTTATGAGAGAATCAATATCTTGTCCTTCAGAAGATGATGAAGATATGCTCGAACGTATTCTAAAAAAGATGTAAAGATTTTCCAAATCAAATTCTTCAAATGGAAGCAACATAAAAAGGAAACGTCATTATTGTATCAAGCGGTTTAGATTATATTCACAGTACCTGCTATGAAAGTAAGCGTGGAGAGAGCCTTTCCAGGCTTGAAATTCATTTTGTCGCCAGAAAGAACAAATTAAAAAAAAGAAAACTTGAAAAATATATTTATTATAAAATTTAACAAAAATTTATTTGAAAAATAAATAAATTTCCTATTAATAAAACATTTGTATTTTTTTTTTATAATGTTGAACCCGAACTTGAACCGAACCTGAACTTTTATTAAACATTCAATTACAAATTATATCTTAATACCCGGAGCACTAGCAACGAAGGCTTTTGGCTCGTTGTGGCGAAAACAGACCAGAGCCTCTGGTGGGAATCGAATCCACGACCCCCGCACTGTTAAGCTAGCACGCTACCAACTAGCCTACCGGGCGCTCATTACTATTATTATTATTACGATGATTATTATTATTACGATTAACCCGAACCCAAACTTGAAACCATTTTTTCTGGGTTTCAGTCCCTGCTTACAGTTAATACATACGTAATGCAAGAAAATTGGGTTATATTATAATATTGTACTATATTAGAATCTTCTAAAATATTTATACATAATGTATACACTTAAAAAATAAAAAGTTTATAATTTTTGTAGTACTTGGGTAAAATAAAACTTAAAACGAGTTTTGTAAAGTAAAAAGTTAAACTCGGCCATTAGACTATTCTTAACCGAACCCCAAACAGTTTGACCGTTTTTTTTTTTATTTTATTTTTACAAAACCGACCGGTTTCGGGTTTTTCTTAAATTCGAATAAACCGAAAACCGGGTTTTCGGTGTCGATTAAGCGGTTTTTTTATCTCAATACCTAATTTTTCTAATTTTTGTCCAAATATAAAAACTTTTTTAACTAGCATTGGCAAACGGGACAACATATTTGCTTTGTTGCAGCCAATTTAGACGGTGACTTTTTTTCCATTCAATTATTGCGAGCAATTCTTGTTTTGGTGGCGAAGGGGGTAGAGAAGCAAACGGGGTAGCAAAAAAGCACATTTTTCGTGCATATTTTTTGTTATTTCTTTTTCGAACTCATATGTATTCTTCTTTGTTGCTTAATTTACATTCGGTTTTAAAGCAAAAAAAAAAAAATAACTTTGGAAGCAACTTTAAAAAGTGAATTGAGAAAAAAGCATGCAATCAATTGCATCGTATAAATTAGCTCTAAAAGTAAAAACAAAATATATCACTGAAGTCTGTAGTAATAGTTCTTAATTAATAGTTCTTAGTTAAGCCTGTTAAAATTGTTAAAGATATCACTTTTTTCAACTTTCAAGAGAAATAATTTCATTAAAAAAATTTTTAATTTGATAAAATTTAAAATGCTCTATAAAATTAAGACATAAAATTGGCGGCATCTCGCAAAAAGTTATACTTTGTCCGTCTGTGTAGTTCAATAAAATTTGTTACTAAATAATGAAAAAATTTAGGATTTACTGTCAAATTATCACTCCTAATTTTGACTGTTATATTCTCAATAGAGGGAGTTATACGATGAAAAAATATACACATTTCTAATTGAAATATGGATTTTCTTAGAAAATAATTTTATAAATACCCGAGAAATTAATACCTGTTATTTTTTAATATTTGCGATAATATCTAGCTGATCTTATTTGATCCGAAAAATTATATATCAAATTAGATCTAATAATATATTTAGGGATTAAGTAAGGTCCAAATTTATCTGAAAAATGTCAGATCGAATTGTATCGAAAATTTGGGAAAATGGGAAAAATTTATACATATCATGGTTGGGTTAATGAGATTAAATTGGTTCTGTACTTATCTGATTTTATATAATTATATATGACTATATGTAATATTATATATAAGTATATATAATCATATCTTATGGAAAAATACTTATAATATTTAAAACAAACCAAAAATATACAAAAAATTTTACCACTTATAGAACTTTTGCAAACAAAGATCATATAGATTATTATAAACTAATTATTTAATATATTTTATCAAAAATGTCTAGGTTCTGTTGTCCCAAAATGCCCGAGTAAAAAAGTTGAGATATAATCATATTTGGCCTTATCTAATAATATATCTAATAATATATTATCATATAATTATATATATTTTATTCAGAAATTTGGAAAAAATATCATGGCTGAATAAATGATACTATATACATATGTAACCAGTTATGGTAATTTTAAAAAAATAATGATTTTTTATTTTCATTTTTTTAAATTTATCAGGCTCGAGATTATAATTTAATGTTACTAACGAATATTAAACACTAATTTTTTTTATTAAATGGAGGAAAATGTGAGGATCAGCTCTAGAAGGACTGCACACTTTCGACCTAAGCCTTTTTATGAACCACCCAACCCACAAACAACTCATGATGTTGAACAAAAAATAATGTAATATATAATAATATACATGGTAATGCATACCGACATATGTATTTATATATGATAATATCGCAGCAAAAAAAAATGGTAGTCATTCTGTGACTATAAATGCTTTCATTGCTTCCTAAACTTCAGTTGACATTCTTTTATGATTTTTTGGTGTTATTCTAAGGCACTTCCAAAAGCATTCATGTGTTCATATTTCAAATGTAGTGATTTGGATATAAACCCGATGCATATCTTAAAATATCACTCTTCATTACTTCTAAAGCATAACTTATAGTATATCGTATATTTTTTGAATCTAAAGCATTTATTCAAATTGAAAAAATAGTTCTGATGAAATTTTTTAATTTTTTTATTAAATTATTTTTTATATATTAGTTTAAAATTTCATGAGGGTTAGAATTTATGAAGTGTGTGAAGATAAATACGAAAGTTATCGAAAGTTAAATTCGATAACTTTGACGCTAAGTGTGAAGTTAAATACGAAAAAAAAAAAAATGCGGAAAACATTAAAATTAACGCTAATTGAAAAATAAAATTTAAAAAACACCGAGAAAGGACAAAAGTGACGCTAAGTGTGAAGTTAAAATCGAAAAAAATTAAAAATTAAAAAATACAGAAAAAACAAAATCGTTACGCTAAAATTAAGGTTTTTGGCCACTGTGGCCAAACTGGACTAGGTACACATATGAGTGATACCTCAAATTAAAGGTCTGACCGTGCCCTATTTAAGTGTAAAAGCGGTTTTTCTGAATTGATTTTCAGAAAATTTTTAAAATTTTTTTAATTTCACTCTTATTACTGATTGATGGATACGAAATTCCTCTTAATGATTTTGGCCACTGTGGCCAAACTGGACTAGGTACACATATGAGTGATACCTCAAATTAAAGGTCTGACCGTGCCCTATTTAAATGTAAAAGCGGTTTTTCTGAATTGATTTTCAGAAAATTTTTAAAATTTTTTTAATTTCACTCTTATTACTGATTGATGGATACGAAATTCCTCTTAAGGATTTTGGCCACTGTGGCCAAACTGGACTAGGTATACATATGAGTGATACCTCAAATTAAAGGTCTGACCGTGCCCTATTTAAATGTAAAAGCGGTTTTTCTGAATTGATTTTCAGAAAATTTTTAAAATTTTTTTAATTTCACTCTTATTACTGATTGATGGATACGAAATTCCTCTGAAGGATTTTGGCCACTGTGGCCAAACTGGACTAGGTACACATATGAGTGATACCTCAAATTAAAGGTCTGACCGTGCCCTTTTTAAATTTAAAAGCGGTTTTTCTGAATTGATTTTCAGAAAATTTTTAAAATTTTTTTAATTTCACTCTTATTACTGATTGATGGATACGAAATTCCTCTTAATGATTTTGGCCACTGTGGCCAAACTGGACTAGGTACACATATGAGTGATACCTCAAATTAAAGGTCTGACCGTGCCCTATTTAAGTGTAAAAGCGGTTTTTCTGAATTGATTTTCAGAAAATTTTTAAAATTTTTTTAATTTCACTCTTATTACTGATTGATGGATACGAAATTCCTCTTAATGATTTTGGCCACTGTGGCCAAACTGGACTAGGTACACATATGAGTGATACCTCAAATTAAAGGTCTGACCGTGCCCTATTTAAATGTAAAAGCGGTTTTTCTGAATTGATTTTCAGAAAATTTTTAAAATTTTTTTAATTTCACTCTTATTACTGATTGATGGATACGAAATTCCTCTTAAGGATTTTGGCCACTGTGGCCAAACTGGACTAGGTACACATATGAGTGATACCTCAAATTAAAGGTCTGACCGTGCCCTATTTAAGTGTAAAAGCGGTTTTTCTGAATTGATTTTCAGAAAATTTTTAAAATTTTTTTAATTTCACTCTTATTACTGATTGATGGATACGAAATTCCTCTTAATGATTTTGGCCACTGTGGCCAAACTGGACTAGGTACACATATGAGTGATACCTCAAATTAAAGGTCTGACCGTGCCCTATTTAAATGTAAAAGCGGTTTTTCTGTATTGACTTTCAGAAAATTTTTAAAATTTTTTTAATTTCACTCTTCTTACTGATTGATGGATACGAAATTCCTCTGAAGGATTTTGAACACTGTGGCCAAACTGGACTAGGTACACATATGAGTGATACCTCAAATTAAAGGTCTGACTTAGCCACAAATTATAAATTAGAAAAAACAACTAAAACCAAAATTAACGAAAACAAATTTAAAGCAATAAAAGTTGAAAATATCATAAAAAAATGTAACGAAATAAGAAATAATCTGGTTGAGGATGTTTGGAAAACAACTCCACAAAAAGTAAAAAAAAAATAAATCCACATCACCTACAATCTGAAAAACAATTTAAAAAACATTATCAAAACATTAAAACAGAAATTACCGAAAATAAAAAAGTCGAAAAAAATCACCATTGCAAACAGCCCAGAATATAAAATTCCTTTAGAAACGGAATCTAATAAAAATGAAAACCAACAAAATGTAATTCCTACACGAATTGATTTCTACAGCAATATAAAATTAAAAGGAGATGTAGCTAAATTAAAATTTTTACTCTATGAGTATTCCCAAATTTTTAAAAATTTAGAAAAACCTATTTCTTTATCTGCTAGCACATTGTACCTGCACGAATTTCAATCGTTAAACGTCCGAAAAGATATTTATAATAATCTAATAGAGCTTTACAGCAACATTTTATTTTATAAACATAGTACTAAAGATTCAGAATGCTTGGCATCCGACGTTGGAGTAGGTATTTTTATTGCAAAAACAAAAATAAATTTAAACAACTGCTTGACACCTAATAAAAATTATACTAGAGTTTTTATACGAATACATGATGATTTCACAGAACACTTTACAATAGCGTATATTAACTTAAAAAAAAAACAATTTCAATATTTCAATCCGAGTGGAACATCAAAAAAAAATGCAGATATGCATTTTAAATCATTTTTAAATACACTGACAATAGAACAATTAGCTGAAAATTGGTCATTACTACACACGAAAGAGCAGTATATCCAAAAAGATAATTACAACTGTGGGGTGATATGCAGTCAATACGTAGAAGCTGTAATTACAAATAACAGCATCAAAAATATTATGAACCCTGACTTATATAGAAGACAAATCAAAGAAGATTTAATTACACACGGCAACAACAATAATCTTCTTTGTCTTCATTGTGAAGGAGGGACCATGGTAATAGATACCATAACGTGCGTAAAATGCTTTAGAACCGTAGATCTTGGTTGTCTACAATCATATTACAATGGTTTATCGGGAGAATTTTTATGTCACATGTGTGAAACAATATAAATCAATTGAAAGCATAGTGTACCTGAAACAAACCAAACAAATTTTTAATATTTAAGCACTGTTTATTTTATACTACAAAAATAACGGTTCATTTTTTAAATTCCCAAATATTTTTAAATTTACTTTGAAAAAACTAATAGCTTTTTCTAAATCTTTATTTAGTCTGACCTTATTAAAAGAAAAAATTAAAACAAATTAAACGAAGTAAACAATCCTTAATCCAAAATGGATTTATTTTTTAAGATTAAATTTTTAAAAAAAATTATTTTGTTCCTTTACATTATTATACATTATTTATTTTTTATTTTTGTTTATTTATTTGTTCATTAACTTACTTATTTATTTACTTATTTTTTTTCTAACAAAAATCAATAGGATTAAAAAGATCCTGTCATTAAAAATAGCGAGTTTAAAATTAATCCAATTAATATAATTTTTTTTTTGTTAAAAATCGCATATATTCAAAATTAATTTAAAAACCGCTTTTACATTTAAATAGGGCACAGTCAGGCCTTTAATTTGAGGTATCACTCATATGTGTACCTAGTCCAGTTTGGCCACAGTGGCCAAAATCCTTCAGAGGAATTTCGTATCCATCAATCAGTAATAAGAGTGAAATTAAAAAAATTTTAAAAATTTTCTGAAAATCAATTCAGAAAAACCGCTTTTACATTTAAATAGGGCACGGTCAGACCTTTAATTTGAGGTATCACTCATATGTGTACCTAGTCCAGTTTGGCCACAGTGGCCAAAATCCTTCAGAGGAATTTCGTATCCATCAATCAGTAAGAAGAGTGAAATTAAAAAAATTTTAAAAATTTTCTGAAAATCAATTCAGAAAAACCGCTTTTACATTTAAATAGGGCACGGTCAGACCTTTAATTTGAGGTATCACTCATATGTGTACCTAGTCCAGTTTGGCCACAGTGGCCAAAATCATTAAGAGGAATTTCGTATCCATCAATCAGTAATAAGAGTGAAATTAAAAAAATTTTAAAAATTTTCTGAAAATCAATTCAGAAAAACCGCTTTTACACTTAAATAGGGCACGGTCAGACCTTTAATTTGAGGTATCACTCATATGTGTACCTAGTCCAGTTTGGCCATAGTGGCCAAAATCATTAAGAGGAATTTCGTATCCATCAATCAGTAATAAGAGTGAAATTAAAAAAATTTTAAAAATTTTCTGAAAATCAATTCAGAAAAACCGCTTTTAAATTTAAAAAGGGCACGGTCAGACCTTTAATTTGAGGTATCACTCATATGTGTACCTAGTCCAGTTTGGCCACAGTGGCCAAAATCCTTCAGAGGAATTTCGTATCCATCAATCAGTAATAAGAGTGAAATTAAAAAAATTTTAAAAATTTTCTGAAAATCAATTCAGAAAAACCGCTTTTACATTTAAATAGGGCACGGTCAGACCTTTAATTTGAGGTATCACTCATATGTGTACCTAGTCCAGTTTGGCCACAGTGGCCAAAATCCTTAAGAGGAATTTCGTATCCATCAATCAGTAATAAGAGTGAAATTAAAAAAATTTTAAAAATTTTCTGAAAATCAATTCAGAAAAACCGCTTTTACATTTAAATAGGGCACGGTCAGACCTTTAATTTGAGGTATCACTCATATGTGTACCTAGTCCAGTTTGGCCACAGTGGCCAAAATCATTAAGAGGAATTTCGTATCCATCAATCAGTAATAAGAGTGAAATTAAAAAAATTTTAAAAATTTTCTGAAAATCAATTCAGAAAAACCGCTTTTACATTTAAATAGGGCACGGTCAGACCTTTAATTTGAGGTATCACTCATATGTGTACCTAGTCCAGTTTGGCCACAGTGGCCAAAATCCTTAAGAGGAATTTCGTATCCATCAATCAGTAATAAGAGTGAAATTAAAAAAATTTTAAAAATTTTCTGAAAATCAATTCAGAAAAACCGCTTTTACATTTAAATAGGGCACGGTCAGATCTTTAATTTGAGGTATCACTCATATGTGTACCTCGTCCAGTTTGGCCACAGTGGCCAAAAACCTTAATTTTAGCGTAACGATTTTGTTTTTTCTGTATTTTTTAATTTTTAATTTTTTTCGATTTTAACTTCACACTTAGCGTCACTTTTGTCCTTTCTCGGTGTTTTTAAATTTTATTTTTCAATTAGCGTTAATTTTAATGTTTTCCGCATTTTTTTTTTTTTTCGTATTTAACTTCACACTTAGCGTCAAAGTTATCGAATTTAACTTTCGATAACTTTCGTATTTATCTTCACACACTTGAATTTATGCAGTTTTGCAAATTTTATAAAAGTTTTGAAATATCAAGAAAAACTGATTTTTTTAAACTTTAATTGAAACTGTCATTTGCATTTTTTCAGCTTTTAATATTTATGACGACGCAATCTGTGCATTTTTGCATTATGTTTATTATTTTACACTACACCATTTCCAGTTTTAATTCAGAATTTATAAAAATAATTTTAAAATTGTGTAAAAATTATTTCAAATTGTCGAAAAAGGTTTTAAAATTGTTCAAATATTATTTAGAATTGTTCAAATATTATTTACAATTATTTAAAAATATTTTAAAATTGTCTAAAAATGTTTCGAAATTGTCTTACCAGTTTTTAAATTATAAAAAAAATATTTCAAATTTATCCAAAAATTCATTAAAATTTTTTGAAAATATTTTAAAGTTGGCCAAAAAAGCTTCTTCATTAATTTAGAATTATGTATGTTATTTGTTTTAATAAATAGTATTTGTATTTGTATAATGTATACATTTCGCTTCTTTAAACTTATTTTTCTGCATTCTTATGGATTAAATTTTCATCAAAGCTTAAATACTACAAAGTATATGAACATTTTCCTATTCATTGTATTATCATTGCTTCCTTAGAGTAAAGTATGGGTAATGCTAGTAGTTACATTTGAATACTTCTATCCTATGACACGCTAATGTTAAATTCATCGATGAAACCATCAGAAAAGAAGTGATGGCTTCGCCATAGTAGTGATGCTTTTATTGCTTCTTTGGCAGCTTCATTTTTGCTGGGTATATTATTAGATAAGGATCACATAAGATATCTAAACTTTTTTAATCGGCTATACAGCGGTCTTCTAAAAGTAAAAAGACGTGCTCTCTAGAGACAAATTAACAGAAGTGAGGAGAAAATCGCAGAAAATTTTAGAGTTATATATTATTTAATATAAGGACATATATAATTATATATAGAGCCATATATAGTTTTATATGGCCCCATATCAATTTTGTTGGCCGGCTATTTAAATTTATAAAGATGTTCAAACATTTTTTAATACCGTTTTTCCGTTTAAACGCACGACCTCCATGGGGAAATTGTCCACTGCGCGGATAAGTGCACGCTTAAGCGATTCCAAATTTTTGTGGTGAGTAGTGCAGACCATGCCTTCTAAAACGGACCAAAATTTATAGTACAAAGGATTCAGGTCTGGACTACCCGATGGCCAATCATCCTTAGAAATAAAGTTTGGTAAATTGTTTTTTAACCAGTCTTGAGTGGTTTTTGCCTTATGGGCTGGGGCAGAGTCCTGTTGAAAGGTCCACGGTTCATTTTTGAACAATGTGTTATTTAATGGCTTCACAACCTTTTCTAAAACGTCAGATTGGTACACCTTTGCCGAAGTTTTAACACCTTTTTCGCAGAAATGAAGCTTGGTAACCCCATCATAGGCGACTCCCCACCATACCATCACAGAAGCAGGATGGTCACCTCTCTGAACTCTAGGAACCAATTCATTTGCTTGCAGAGATGACTTAGCATAGGCTCTATCATTTTGTTTATTGAACGACTCCTGCACAGTAAAAATTTTTTCGTCAGTAAACATAATTTTTCTGTAGCGGTTTTTAGCGTACTGGCGAATCAATGCTTTTGATTTTTGCTTCCGTTTCTGCTTTAACGCCGCCGCAAGTAGATGCCCCATGTGTCTTTTGTAAGCCCGAAGTTCCAAGTCATATTTAATGATGCGAGAAATGGATACCTTCGATATATTCATCTCCCGCGACATTATTTGCTGCTTTCGGAGTGGATTTCGATAAATTCGATTCTGTACAGCTTTAACGGCCAGATCTCGGATGGTCTGCTACTCCACCAGTATCCCCAAACAGTTTCACAGCACGATAAACAAAACTACGACTAACCCTGAGCGGCTGCAATGTTCGATAAATGTCTCCAGTTTCCATTCCACATTTTTTTAGGCCAATTACGACAATACGGTTTTCAATATCTCCCCATTCCATAATTTTAAGTAACGCACGACAAAAACGTTTTACACAAAAATGAAGTTTAAATGCTAGTTGTCAAAAAACTGTCAACGTAACGACAGTATGTTCAGTGGATTTCTTACAGTGGGGGCGACTAACAGTGTGTCAGTAATTATGAAAGTACTAGGTACAAAAGATGATCCTTTCTCACTTTGTTCCATCTTACATCTTTCGTTATTTTATGTGTCATCCCAAAAAAATGACAAAAAAACGATTTTCTTTGTGCCATCACTAGCAAACTGACATTGCAGAAAATAAACAAAAAAAAAATTATTCAACAAAGGAAAATGAGCGGAAAATTCTTCTTCATCATCATCTTCCAGAATGACCCTTAATATTTCAATGTACTGCATTAAAATTGGGGTTTGTTCTTACACATCAGAAACAACTACTCCAATGGGTAATGCTTTTTTAAATCCATTTTTAATTTTTAACAAAAAATATGCATAATTTTCTTTTATTTTTTGACAGCTGAATAAATGGCAGAAGAAAGATGAAAGATGTTGCCAATGTAAATACATGTTTCACGATTTCAACATCTTCCACGCGTTTCACAAAGATGTTGTTCAGTGTATAAAGCCTATATAAGTTATGCCGACTATATGGTGCATCCCATCCCAACCATGGTATCGACTACTTACCAGCCTATTTACTTGCTTAATTACTTTTGTTCGCGATGAGCCCAAAAGTAATGAATGGTAATTACCTTCTCACTTACAAAAAAACACAAAATAATGGGTGGTCGTTACCCTCCCGCTTACGTAGACCCAAAATATAATGAGTACCCATTTCTTTAAGCGAGTAAATAGGCTGGTAAGTAGTTGATACCATGGCTTTGCTGTGATATTTGGATATGGAATAATCTTAAAAATGTTTAATTTTATTTTAAATGTGTGAATAAAATTCTTCGTAAACTAAGCAAAAAGGAGCTTAATTCAAAATCATCTATTTTTTGGACCAAAAATGGAATTTAATATGAAATTTTATTAAAATATTTTTTATTTAAATTTAGCGTTTTAGTAAACTAAGTCCCAGAGAGTAAAAATGAGCTGAATTTAAAATAATATAATATTAAAATATGGACCAAAAATCTAAATTTTATTAAATATGTTTAAATCGAACGATTTTTATCGTATACTAAGTCCTTCATATGTTTTGGGATTTTAAGATATTTATAATTCCCCTATATTAAAAAGCGACAAATCTACATGGTAGCCCTGTAGTTCTCTAAAGCTATTTGATTTTATAGGAAACCCCAAAATTTTTTATTTCCTTGTCGGTTTAGTTTTCATTAATAAATTAAACAAAGCAATTGAAAATAAACTTACACACATTTTTTTTTGATACTTGCCAAAGAAAATCACTTATAGGATTTTACACATACATATTTTTATTTAACAATTTTTGGAACAATAATTATTAAGGTTTTTTTTATTTTACAAATTTTGCCTTCGTATATTTTCTTATTTCACATTTTCTAGAGCTTTATACATTTACAACACACTACATATCTTTATTTTATTCTAATATAGAAGCTAACAAAACGAATGACCGAACAAAAGAAAAACACCGACCGGCCCGTAGACGTAACGATATGTTGTATTTAAAACACTTTGTACATAAAATAAATGCACACAATTTAGGGAATTTTTTGCAGAAAACTATTATGATACACTTACACTACATTTTTATGCAAAAATATAAAAATTTTATGTATTTTTTTTATTGTAAAATTAAATTTAAAAACCACCGAACATCCGTACTGTTTAGAATTACGAAAACTTGTGTCGTTTGTCAGCAAACTAGTTCAATTGAAGTATGCATTCAACTGATCGAAAGTACTAGTTCACTACAAAACTCTCTAGTTCAATTACAATTTTATTTCATTGTCATTTGTTCTTCGGGTAAAGAAATTATTTGGAATCAATTTTGTATTGGTGCCGGGAGGAACAAAAAGAAATAGAATGCTTCCAAATATACATTCATAATTAAAAAAAAAAAAACAAAAAACCTTTGTCTTAGCAAAAATAACATTGTTTCTTTCATAGTACTATTTCAGATAGAGCAACTTTTGTTTCGCAACTCTTGAGTTTGTTGGAGAGAGGGAAAATAGGAGTGGTAATTGGTACGGAGTGGCAGGTTCTCGGGATTTCGTTTTGTTTTTCATTTATTTTAAACCAAATGAAAAAGAAAATTGCTTAAGAAAATTATCTTAAAGGCAACTTTAAAAGAAAATTGGCAAGAATTGTCGCAGTATAAATTGCTCTGTGTGACATGGAACATAATGTTTGCAAATTATGTATGTATGTATGTACTTCCCAAAAGAAAATTAATGTCGTGGCTGTTAACATAAATTGAATTCCAGTTTGGCTGTCAACGTTCGTTCTGTAAACCAGGTGGATATTGAACCGGATTTAATTGGATATTAAACTAAATTTTGGTAAAGTGTAAATACGATTAGAGATAATGCTAAATACAATAAATAATTACAAAACAACAGCTAATGTCCGAAATGGAAGGAAACCCACATAAAACGATGTTGCGTTTGTCGGCCTTGTCGTTTAGTCGTTTTGTTGTTGTTTATAGAGATGTACAAAGTTAATGTACAAAATTGTTCGAGAAAAAGAAGCGCCACTCAAAACACACAAAGGAAAAAATAAAAGACAATAAAGAAAAAAAAACAATAACAAAGTTTAAAAACTTTCGTTTAGTGTGGCCAAATCAAATTTAGCTTATGTCCACATTTTGCGGTTTAAAAGGCCCAACAAAAATTTTTGAATACCTAATCAGTCCCGGTAATCAGTTCTAGAACATGTTTCATTGAACCGGTGGTAAAATAACCTGTTCTAGAATAGATTCAACAATTTGGCTGGGTTGTTTTTTATCTTTGATATTCATCATGAAAATAAAAAAATATTTGATCTTAGATAAAAAATTTTATTAATAAAAACCATAAAATAAACCTTTTATACAGGTTGGTTGAAAAGTTCCTGCGCTCGAAATAAAAGAATACTGTTTTTGTTACGAAATATATTTTTTTATTCAATATAATCTCCTAGAAGCTCAATACACTTGTGCCAATGGTTTTCCGGAAGCTCTGCAAAATAACCGTCTACGGCTGCTATGGCCTGTTCATTCGACGAAAAATGCTTCGTTTGAGATTTCTGAAGAGATAGGTGTCACTGGGAGCCAAATCTGGTGAATACGGTGGATGTTCAAGCAAAAGGCTGCAATAATATTCAGAGTTGATTGTTTTACCTTTCTGAAGATAATCAATCAACAAAATTCCTTTTGCATCCCAAAAACTGATGCCATAACCTTATTTGCTGATCGTTGTGACTTCACCTGCTTTGGAGCTTCAGACCACTGTAAACGTTCTTGTTTCAATTTAGGATCATGGTGGTAGATCCAAGTCTCATCCATAGTTATAAAACGACGCAAGAAGTCGGTTTTATTCGGCTTAAAACGCTCCAAATTACGCTGAGAAATTTGTTTTCGATCCACTTTTTGTTGAATTGCTAATGTGTGCGGCACTATCTTTCCAAACAGTTTTTTCATACGTAATTCTTCATGTAAAAAATGGAGTACTCGTTCGTCTGAGATGCCTATGGCATTAGCAATTTCACGCTTAGTCAAACTTGGATATTCAATGATTTCTGCTATGGTTGCAGTTTTTGGTCGTCCTTCGCGTGGATCGTCTTTAAGGCTGGTACGACCGCGTTAAAATTCACCAGCCCAAAATTCAACGGTGCGTTTTGAAGGTGAGGACTCCTTATACACTTCTTACAAATGTTCATAAATTTCCTTTGCTTTTAAACCCTTCAAAAAAAAGAATCTAATGATTGCACGATATTCAATTTTTTCCATGTTAAAAAAAAATCACTGACACGTCAACTTCAAATGGCTTGTAAACAAAGAAAGAATTGACAGAATGACTTGCAACTTTGCATGTTTTCTCAGGACAGTTATACCAACTTGAGAAAAAAAAGATTGGAGCTAGCAGTGCCATCTCTTGGTGAGCGCAGGAACTTTTCAACCAACCTGTATATTTTTAAAGCAACTAAAAAAACAACAAAAATGGTAAAAACAAGTCAAAAAATCCTTACAAATATAAATCGTATAAGAAGCACTAAGAATGCAAAACAAAGTAGGTTTTTGAAAATGTCAGGTTGCAAAAGGCGTCAAGCACATTTTTAGAAAAAAACGTCATATAGTGTTTTAACAATTTACTGGCCTAACTTTTGCTATTTTAAAAAATGGAAACAATTAATTTTATGCTGTCATCAAACACTTCTAAAAAAAAAGGAAAAAGAAAAAAAGCCAATCAGTGATGAGTTTGACAAAGGCCATGGCAAAACTACACAAGTGCTTAAAACTATCTACACTTTGAATTTAAACGTGACCGTACAGCAACAAATGATGAACCTCGTTCAGGACATCCAGTTGGGGCTGTTACTTCGAAAATCATTGATAAAATCCACAACAAAGTTTTGAGTGACCGACGAGTTCGGATACTCTTGATGTTCTGTGCATGAAAAATCAGTGTTATGTCCGTTGGAATAAGCACGTATTTGAAGTGTCGAAGGAAGCATTCGTGTCTTGGTTTTCTAAAACGGTGTGAGAAATATTTCACTCCATCCGATCTATCTACTATGTTTTCACCACTGGAATACAACTTCCATATATGGGCAGGAGCTTTAAAATATATTTTGCAGCTTCTGGACCATTTTGGGCGTCGGCACTCATTAATAACAGTTAGGTATCCAGCTCCATTTATTCATTAGAGCATAATCGGAATGTCGGTTGTGTATCATTACTCTGCCGAGATATTTGCATTGATGCGACTGTCCTATGAATGCATTAATGCATTAGAGGGAAAATTCGTTCCTTGGTCATACATATGTGGAGTATGCTCCCCTCAGAGATCTTCCCTGTTACCTACAATATAGAGAAATTTAGGTTAAATGTCTACAAATACTACTCCCTATTTCCTCCTTGTCATAACCTGTTTTCCTAATTCCAACACAATGCATTAGTAGGCGTATCCCCTGAGTGTGGTCTATCGCAAAAAAAAAATATAGGTGCCACGTTTGCTTACAATCAAATATAAATACAATCGTGTGACAAATTCAGTAGTTGGATTAGAGCTTTTTGACGCGATCCTGATGAATATCTTCGCCAACACATAACTGTTGCTGAAACATGGATTCACCACTATACACCAGAAATGAAACAGGAGTCAAAGCAAATTTTATCAGTTTCCAAATTTTTTCGTTTTGTTCTTTTCTAATGGCGCTTGAAACTTCAAAAAAAAAACATCACAGATTGTCCCAAACGCAGGGTTGATTAGTGATATTTTCATTAGATTTTGCAAAAATCCCGTCCATTGACGAGATTTTCATTTGTATGAGCCAAAACACACCAGACTAATATTTAAGCGCACAATTTTTGTTTTTTTTCGTAACACACGAGAACGAAATTCATCTGGCATAAAATGTATACATATACATAGCTTTGTGTGTGTTAGTGTTTTTTGTATTCATTTAACTTTTGGCATTTTTAAAAAATGTACATGGATTGGTTTTGTGCTGCTAATGCGGGGTAGAAGCTGGTTGAAACTTTATGCCACCAAAAAAACCATTCTCTGCGCCCCTCTTGCCCACAATTGTTCTCGTGTGTGTTGGCTTTTTGGAAAATCTCGAGAATTTTATGAGATTTCTCATTTTTACGAGATTTGAATGCAGATGTAAACGCAACTTTATTCTATCATTTTTTCTGTTTTTGTAACCAAAATTAAAGTATTTTGTTTTTATTTAAATATATTTAACTATTAATTATTAAAATTTGTATTGGAAATATTTTATAACAAAAATGTATGAAAAATTTTATAACATGCTATCAGATGATAAATCTTCGAATTCACTTTTTGCCTTTACTGCACATTTTTCACTTAAAACCTAAAGCAAACCAAGAACAAAAAACGTTCCGTTTAATTACCGTGTTCAGTACGTCATAAACGGAGTCCAACTTTGGTACCGTTTTCAGCAACATCGAAACTGACTCGAATCTGTTGAAAGTCGGTCAAAGACGGAAGGTTTACATATCGCTGTGTCGTGCAAAAAACGGAGTTGAGCCCGTTGAAAGCCAGTCATTGAAGGACAGTTACGGACCATTTTGTCTTGTAAAATACGGAATGATTCCGTTTTTAAAATGCCGTTTTTTTTAATTAATTTTGAGTAGTTCATATTATTTTTTATTAGGTTTTTTGGTCCTTTATAAAATTTCCGTTTACGTTTCTTTATGACGGATACCTGTTTTATGGACGTGTTATTAAATGATTTTTGATTTTTTTTAACCACCTACACTTAAGTTTACTTAGAAATTGTTTAATTCAGAGTCATTTTTCTCATCGATATAATGCCGCCAATTAAAGCAGTCAGGTATAATTTGGTAGTCCCGAGCTGATTAACATATTTTGTACAACGAACTACATACTTTTATAAACAAATTAACAGTGTTATCAAATCAACGAATAAAATCGTGTATATAACAATCTTTACTGTTAAATAAAATCAAAAACACTGATCCACATTGGAAATAAAAATAACCAAATTTGGTTAAAAATAACCAAGACGGCAACGCTGTAAACAACTGTAGAAAAATGAAACATAATCAGTTGGAATCAAAAGATATTTGGAACATATGCAAGCATATTAAAAATGAATTGTGGATCCTATTTAAATTTTTTTTCTGATGGTGAGGGGGGGGGGGGGGGGGATTTAAAACGGAAAAAAATGATCACTGAACTTTTTGTTGCATTCTAGAAATATTTTAAAAATTTTGTTTACAGCAGATTTGCTTTGCCATGATTCATTGAGGGTTTTTTTATTTATTAAAAACCCCCAATTCGTATAAAATAGTTATTTTAAATTGTAGATTACTCATCATAATTACTATTTGTTGTTTTGAAAATGATGTTTAAAAATAACCAAATAGACTCAAGATAATTACATTTTATTGATGATAATTGTTGTTATTTTTAATATGATGAATAGCAATAAGTCAAGTGTTTTAGTTTGACGATTTTGTTCTGGATTTTGATGAATTTTAAATGTCAATTTTAAGGAATTTTATTCCTTAAAAAACCTACAGAAAAAAAATTATAGAAAAAATTGTATGAAATATTTTTTTAAAAATATTAATATTATTAAAAGAAAACCATAAATATTTACAAAATATCTAAATTAATAAAAATATTCTTCTAATGAATTCAGTGGATAAATTTATATAACAAAAGTAAGTATACATATGTAATACGAAAAAATTATGAATGTTTTAACTGGTATTTTTTTTTTTTTGCTTTTAATTCAGAACGCATTTTTAATGGCATTAAATTGACCAAGTTTCGGGTCATCTGTGGGTCGATTTTATATCACTCTTCCAGAAGTATACGTTCAAGTGTAACTTGGTACTTATATCATATTTTCTTATTTGACGACGATCCAAATGCTCCCACATATGCTGGTTTTTACATTATATAATAACCACTCATTCACAATAAGTACGGTGTGTTTTGGGTCGTTGTCTTGTTGCAAGATATATGAATCTTCAAGACCCATTTTCTGTGCACTCTCATTGTTTTTCAAAATATCCAGATACACATATCGGTCCATTATAGTATCGATGAATACCAAATACACCCCCAGGCCCTCACAGACCCACCACCGTACTTTACTGTGGCTGACATGTTTATGGGATTAAGCTCTGCATTTGGTTTTCTCCAAACCTTGTGACATTCCACCGATCTATAGATGTTAAACTTGCTTTCATCGGAAAGTATTGCAGAAAGTTTCACTATATTTTGCATGCTTTAAGCGCTTTTGGCGATTAGTCTTATTTATGTACGATTTTTTTCGAATATTAACGCCGTGATATCCAGCATTATATAGGACACGCCGGATGGTCTGTGCATTGCATGTCTCGATAGCGATTTCAGTCTGTATTTTTGGAGCACTTTATGTTGGATTTTTCTTGATTTTTCGTATGATCAAACGGTTTTATTGTTTCATAAACTTACGTGGGCGTCCAGATCTAGCCTTGTTTTTAGTATTACCTTCAGCTTTGTATATCTGGAACAGCTCTTTTTCACAGTTTTCGCAATTATACGGATTGATTTATTTTCCGTAAAGTGCTTAATGATAAAGTCTTTTATATCTTGTAAAACCTCCTTTCCTCGTGACGCCATTACGTTAATTTGTTGTTGTTTCTGTTGTATTTTTATTTATTTATTTATTTTTTATGCTTTAAATACTGGTCGAACCGACAGTTTTAAATTTCGGCAGTTGCATACTTACTTTTGTGACGATAATTTGATTGTTGTTATAAAACGTGCAGCCAACTGCTAAGATAAGGCAAAAGTACCGTTATTTTTTATTTCTTAAATTAAGAACAGATGTTAAGCAATAAACAGGGTGTAAAAAATAAATTAATTTTTTAAAAATTAATTAAATAAACTTATACAAATTAAACGCCATCTAGTGTATACTTATTTTTGTGATCAACTGTATATTACATTTATCTGCTTAAGCTTGATTAACAAATTCTAAAAGAGATTTATTTAAAAATAATAATAAAAAGTAACGACTTAAATTTTAAAAAAATATTAAATTAAGTAGAAATAGCTTTGAAACAGCTATAAAACTCGCTACGTGAGATACGGGCCGAGATACCTGCCATTGGTGACATATCGAGAGCTCACGGATGGAGTACCTACTGCGCAGCCGATGGCAACATTTACATGAAATATCCTTAATACTTAATTTAAAATGTTCTTCAAAAAATAATCAATTTATATATGATATAATAAGATGTTTCCGTAGGAAATCTTTTTCTAGCAAACTGTTGGGAAATTTTATAAAATAATATAAAGAAGGCTCTAGCTCTTTCAAATCTTCGGGTTATATTGATATATTTTGTCAGATGCAAATACTAAAAATAATTAACTTGCTTTATATTTATAAACCAACATAATATTAAAACTTTTCAAAATTTGAAAACTGAAAAAATATTCAAAATTGCAATTTGAATAATAAAATATTAATTAAGTTTAGTGTCGCTGTACATTCGCTGGTACAATATGAGCGCATGACGACCACAAAATGTTCTTGTTATCTTTACTCGTCATATGTTTTTTGTTTATATAAATTGTTAAAATTCGGCAACTCTGTTGACCGATATGAAAAAAGTCGTTAAAATAAAATAGATTTGCAACGCTCGACGTGTTGGAATTGCCAACTTGAATGGGGAAGCACATTAATTTGTAATTCTGTTTCTACACTTATGACCATAAAAGCTGGATTAGCCAGACGTAAACGTAAACGTATCTGTGTATAGCAAATTCAATGAGGTAAATAAGAATAGAAGATGTTGTGTTGTATATATTTATGTCATTCTTGTGCATTGAAGATATGCAATACATACACAAAACGTAAGTACACAACGAAAATCTGTTTTGATTAGATTTTTGTTGTGTATTTACATTTTGTGTATGCATTGTATATGTTCAATGCATAAGAGTGACACAAAAAATACAACACAACATCTTCTATTCTTATTTAACTCATTGAATTTGCTATACACAGATACGTTTACGTATACGTCTGGCTAATCCAGCTTTAACTTCAAGCAATAAATACCTACCAGTGCTTATATATCTGTTCGTCTATTGCTTGAAATTACGGGTATTGCCTAAGGAAAAAGCAATGAAATTGACAAACGTTAGGTTGCCAGTTGTAGTTCAATTTGTGGCACATAAAATTCTATTTACAGAATATTTCAATCCCCAAACATAAAATTAAGCAATTGTTAGAATAAAAATTTTGAAAACATAATAAAAACAAGTAAGAGCGGCTAAATTCGGCTATGCCGAATCTTATATACCCTTCACCATGGTTGGGAAAAAACTGAAGTTTATATATGGACATATATGAAATGGACAGATTTATATACGGACGCCTTTAAGAGGAAATTAACCATTTAGTTTGGAGATAAAACTTGGACTCGGGAAGATTTATGGTTCCAGAAAATAGGTATTTTAAAAAAATTTATGTTTTGGGCATAACTTTTTTGTATCTGAACCGATATTTCCGAGTTTTTCAGCAAATATGTTATACTAAAGATTTTCGATCTTTTGCTGTATAAGACGTATCCATAGGTCATAATACAGCTCTAGAATAGTGTTTGTTGTTTGTGTATAAAAGGTGAAGAGGTGAAAGAAAAGAATTTCAACAAATCGTTAAAAGAAATCACTAGAACTGCATGTGTTTTATTTCTACAAAATAGTTTGATTTAGCTGGCAAATTTGAATTTGGGATTTTATTTCGCTTTTTTATTACAAATATTTGTAATTTCTTTAGCTTAATTTTAAAAATTTGAAGGAAAATAGTTTATAATTTTTTTTATAAATTATTATAAGTTATGACCTAAAATAGTTGCACTCAAAGGTAAATTATGTATAAAATTTTCTTAATATGTGAGAAATAAAATGGTTTAAAAATCTTTTTATAAATTCTTTTAAATCGGAGCAAAAAATAGAAATAAAACTGTTTGTATTTTGTTTGTATCAGAGGGTTTTTATACAAATTTTGATGTTTTTAGCCTATTTATGGATTATTTAATTATTAATATAAAATTTTATTTAAATTAATTATTAAATGTAAAAAAAAAACAAAAAAAAATCTTAACGAACCCGCGACCCTTCCACCTGTGGTGAAAGGTATAAAAACGTTTGTATTTTGTTTGTATCAGAGGGTTTTTATAAAAATGTTGATGTTTTTAGCCTATTTATGGATTATTTAATTATTAATATAAAATTTTATATAAATTAATTATTAAATGTTAAAAAAACCAAAAATAAGCAAAAAAAAAAGTCTTAAGAAAATAATAAAAAAAAATGTACAAAAAAAAAGTGAATTGACCTGACCGAGATTTGAACCTCGAACCCCGCGGCCTTAGAGAAAAAAAAAGTATTTGTGACACAGCGTCTAGACAACTGAGCTATTGAAGCTCACACAAAATCATCGTCAATAGAGGTACATATATAAAAGTCTTCGTTCATTAGAGATTTGTTTAGTTTTTATTTAAATGACAAATCTTTATATGTGTGTTGTTTGTGTACAAAATGTGGAGATGAAAGAAAAGAATTTTAATTATTAATATAAAATTTTATATAAATTATTAAATGTTAAAAAAAACAAAAATAAGCAAAAAAATAAGTCTTAAGAAAATAATAAAAAAAAATGTACAAAAAAAAAGTGAATTGACCTGACCGAGATTTGAACCTCGAACCCCGCGGCCTTAGAGAAAAAAAAAGTATTTGTGACACAGCGTCTAGACAACTGAGCTATTGAAGCTCACACAAAATCATCGTCAATAGAGGTACATATATAAAAGTCTTCGTTAATAAGAGATTTGTTTGGTTTTTATTTAAATGACAAATCTTTGTATGTGTGTTGTTTGTGTATAAAAGGTGGAGATGAAAGAAAAGAATTTTAACACATGGATGTGTTGTTATGCTCAAAATTCTACATACATATTAAACAAAGGGATTTTACTGGAAAAATTAGAGGTAGTCCTGGTTTTTTGCTAATATCTCAGCCATTTATTAACCGATCTGTCTGATTTTTAATAGCAAACAGAAATGGATCACATGTAACAGAAATAAATCAAGTCCTCATCATGTCTGGGTTCTTCGGAAAACCCATTTCAACACACAGACGGACAGACGGACAGACGGACATCGTTAAATCAACTTCGCTCTTCATAAGGACCCAGAATATATATACTTTATAGGGTCTAAGATCAATATTGTAGAAATTACAAACGGAATGACAAACTTATATATACCCTTCCACCTATGGTGAAGGGTATAATAAGTGAAATTGTGATTGTACCTGAAACTACAAAAATTAAGTTGTCGAAAAAATCGGTTGCAACTACGAATCTGTTTAATCATATTACCTTCAAATGCAAAAAAATTTAGCATGAAATTTGACAATTTCACACAAAATACCAACAACAAAATCAATTTTATTGCATTTGTGAAGACACTAAGTAATAAAACTCGTCGTTGAACTTAAATACTCCTACAATGCGTGTCAAGCTTTCACCTCTATTTTTGTTTGGGTGTATGCAATTCAATTATAATTCCAATAAAAAAAATGTCTGACTATTCTTTTTTCGTTGAATATACGTAAACAAAAATCATAAACAAAATAAAATACAAAAATAACGGTATAATTTACAAAAAAAAAAACAAGATTAACAATAACAACAAAATTATACTACACAGTTCATCATTCGTAAAAATTGAAACAAAAAATGCACTTGTTTAAAAAAAAAAAAACCTCACATTATTACGGGATTAGTGAGAGTATCAAAGAGAATGGCAATGAGAAGTAGACAATAAAGAGAAATAACCAATGATTAAAGAATACGTGTGTATGAATGATATGAAAGAATCATAATATAAGCAAAATGTAGTAAACGATAAATGTTTGTTTGTTGCATAGAGCATAGAGGAAGAATAAGTTTGTTTGTTTGTTGTTTGGTTTGTTCAATTCAATGGGAGAATTTGCGCGCCCTTTTTTTTTGTCTACTTTTTTAGTTTGGTATAGGAACATACTGAGAAATGAATATATTGAGATTAATTTTTCCCTTCCTTTATGGTTTTTCTGTTCTCTTTTGTATTGAGTTTTGAAAGATAATTCAGTTTTTGTTTATTTTGTTGTTGCCTTTGTTAAATGTTCATTTTTTGCTTTTTGTTTTTAAAATGAAATGTTGGAATGCATTTCATTGGTTAGTATTTCAACGTTTCATTTCAACTTTTTGTACTTGTTTTTATTGTATGTACTTCTGAACGGTTTGTATTATTTTGAAAATGACAGTTTATTTTTAAACTTGGTGCGCTTCAGACGTTTTGAACGGTGGAAGAAAAGTTTGAAAAAAGAAATTGCATTTAGTGCATAAAAAAAAATTGTTCAAAATATTGTAAAAGCAACGCACAAATCGCAGTTTAAAAAAAGAAAGCAACAACACACAAATGAATTGAAAATTTAAATAAAAAACTAAAATAATTTTAAACAAAATTTATTAAAAATATAAAAGCGAATTATTTAAAAAAATTTTTCGGAAAAAAATAAATATAACAATTATAAAGACTGGTTCTTATTATATTGTGCTTAAATAAAAAACATCTAAAATTTTGCCAAAAATAAAAAACTAAATTTTTGCTGTAAAGGTTAAAGAACCTTTTTCATTATTTACCAACAAACAAACCCGAATAGTTGTTTTTTCAAAAGAGAAAATATTCTTCGTTTCGTGAAAAAATCGCATAAAAACAGAAGGAAAACAAACTAAAAAACACACAACAACTACAAATGTTCTACAACTAAATAAAAAAGGATTACCAAATTTTTCTCCCCCCATAAACTGGATTATTTCCTGCATATTTTGACACAAAAGGCCTCCTCATGAAATGTAAAAGTTGGTCTAATAAAATCAACAACTTTGTTGTACGCAGATTAAAGTCCATTAAGGTAAATAATTTATTTAATTTTTATAATAACAGAAACAAAAAAAATAAAAATTCTGAAAATTCCAATAAAAAATGTTTTAAATTTAAAAGAAACTTAAAATTTGCTTAAAGTTAAGCCATTTCTCACTCTGCTTAGTGAAGAAAATATTTTTTTAGTAAAGAAAATATTTTTTTAGTAAAGAAAATATTTTTTTATTTTAATATGTTTTGTATTCAAAATAAAAATGGAAAAATATTTAAAACTAAGAAATTAAAATATATAATTATATTTTAATTTATTTGTATTCCTAAATTTATTTTTATATTTATGCAATATTTTTTTTTTGTGTTCATTTTTGCAAAAGTGAAAACTAAAATGTAAAGAAAGTAAAATAAAAACTAATTCATAAATTTTTTTAAAGTTACAAAAAAACAAATTTTATATGAAAAATAATTTTTGTTAACCTCCTTTTTACATTTCAGTTTGGCGGTTGCTTTAATTTTTATACCATTTTCATTTTAATATTGAAACTATTTTTTTTTATAAAACAAAAAATAGAAATTATTTAAAAAAAATTTCGAGAAATTTAATCTGTAGAATTTGCGCCCTAAAATATCATACTTTAATTTTAAAACGAAGTTCAAAATATTTCCAAGTTACAGCTTATCCAACTCAAAAACTTCTGTTTCATAAACTTCAAATAAATTTGTATAAAATCTTTTGTTTTTTTTCGAAAATTATCTTTATTGCGTACAGTATAGAGAACTTTATGTTATGCTCATAAAATTATATTCAAGAAGGGCTAAAAAAATTTTATTTTATTTTTTAGAGTAAATTTAAAGATTCAAAAATTTCACATAAAAAATAAAAGCTTTAAAAAATTTTTTTAGTCCATTTAAAATATAATTTTATGGAGCATAGTAACCTTTTTATTTTTTTTTTTTAATTGGTATACAAAATAGATCCCAATCATAGACGTAGCTAAGTATTTTTATGTCAAAAAAATATTTTAGAAAATTGCTATTGAAATTACAAATATAAAAAGAAATTGTTTTTTTTAAATTTGAAATAAAACAATTATGCAAATCAAAATACTTTATTTTTTAAATTAGAAAACAAGACGAAGTTTAAAAGTTTTATGAAACAAAATTTTTAATTTTTAACTTTTGTAAAATGATTATGAATTAACTTTTTAGAATTATCTTCTGAAATTTAGTATGATATTTATGTAGAGTATGCAAAATAAAATTTCTCGATATTTTTAAAGCTGTCCCCCTTAATATTATTAATTTTAAAAACAATTGAATCGCTCTTTAATAATTATTCAGTTTAACAAATTGATGGGGACCAAATGTCAAACTTAGTCCCGGCTAAACATAGCTACATATTTTTGATTCTAATTTTAAATTTTTTTTAATTTTTTGTAAAGTCCATTTTTATTACTAATTATAACTAATGTAAACGAAAAAAAATAATTCTAATAAAATTTACCTAAGGAAATTAGAATAATTTCAGCCAATGTTAATTTTGTTCTTTTCACTAAATTAATTATAATATTTCAAAACCTTTATTTTTATTAAATTTTTTTTTTTTTAATTAATGTATAAAACTTTTTATACAAATTTAAATAATATAAAATTTTATTTTATGAAAAATTTAATTAGGCCAACGGAAAGTTTTAGGGAAATTATTATTATTATCATGAAATCTATTTTGAAATTTTTGATTTTTTATTTTTTAATATATTTTTAAATTTTATTTTATTATTTGTAATTTTTTCATTTTAGTTTCTTATTTAAATTTTTTAAAAAATTATCATTAATTTATTTTTTTTTTTTGCTTTTTTGTTTATATATTTTTTATATATATATATATATATATATATATATATATATATTTTTTTTTTGTTTTTTTATACTTTTTTATATTTTTTTTTTTATTTATTTATTGTTTTTTTTTCATTTTAATTTTTTTAAATTTCCTAAATACTTTTCTAAGTACTTTATCAGAAAGTTAAATTTTGTAAACAATCACTCGTTGCAATTATTAACAATTATTTATTACAATTAAAAACAATTTCTAGAAATTTACCCCAAATATTTCAAGAGTAAAAACTATAATGTGGAACTTAAGAGAAATATATTTTAAAATTATTTTAAGAGAATTGAGTGTAAAAAAAATATAAACAAAACATTAAAAAATATTGATTTTTTTTTGTATACAATTAGAAAAAATTGTAAACAAAATAAGAACAAAGAAGAATAGAAAATTTAAAAAAAATAAATAAAAATATGTTTTTGCTGACTTAAGCAACAAGGAAGCGCAATCTTAAACCCTGCATCAAAACAAAATAAAAAAAGACAATATACAAAAACAATAGAGGAACAAAAATACAAAAAAAAAACAATAAAAATATGGAGGCCAATCTAGAAAGACTATAATACAACAATAACAAAAACAAATAATGGGTGAATCCATATCAGGTTAATGCAAAATAATGTCACTTTTGGAATAACCCTCATCTATTTCAATTAAATTCACCAAAAATCTCTTGAGAATTAAAACAAAAAACTTAAATATCTAACAAAAATATTTAAATATACCAAAAAAAATTTTAAAAATATCACTGAAGTGTCTTTGTAAAAGCTGGCCAGACGTAAACGTAAACGTGTCTGTGTATAGCAAATTCAATGAGTTAAATAAGAATAGAAGATGTTGTGTTGTATATATTTGTGTCATTCTTGTGCATTGAAGATATGCAATACATACACAAAACGTAAGTACACAACGAAAATCTGTTTTGATTAGATTTTTGTTGTGTATTTACGTTTTGTGTATTGAGTGACACAAAAAATTTAACACATCTTCTATTCTTATTTAACTCATAGAATATGCTATACACATACGTTTACGTATACGTCTGGCTAATCCAGCCTTAAGATATGTATTAGGTTTTTTGGTCCATAGCTCTGAAGCGCGTCGAGATTCCACCTTGAAACTTTCCCAAAAATAGAAAATGCCTTTATCATTAATATATATTACTTTTAAAATACATTTTTAGAGTTGTAAACGTTCAAACCCAAGACCCCCAAAATATGACCTTTCCCCCTTTAAATATAAAATGAAAAACAATTTAAAGTATTTCAGACGATTTTAATTTTTATGACTTTATATTTCGGAATCTGAATAGATTTTTAAGCAATGAATTTTTCTATTCTTGCTCAATTCTATTTATTTGGATGAGTTTTTTTAAAAATAGATTTTGCTCTTTACTCGAGCCTATAACTCTCGAAAGGACCATGAGTCTCATAGTTTCTCTATTATTGTTATATAGAAACCCTTTACGGTGCACCCGAATGTTGTAATGATTTGACATGGATTCTCCCCCCCTTTTGCACAATGCTAGACACACAGCCAGTTAAATTGTATGGAAACGAGTGCACGTAAACAACAAAAAAAAACAGAAGAAGAAGAAAAATTAAAACACAGACAACAACAATAAAATAGGCATCAGTATTAAATAACATTAGCTGTACAAAAAATTAAAATTAAAACAACAAAAAAATTGTGTATTGCCAGTTTAGGGGATTTATCTACAAATTGGGAATTTTTAATGAAAAGACAAAAAAATGGGAATTCAATATTTGATTTGGCAATTTCGTAAAAAGATGCTTACCCGAATAACTTTTACCCCATTTTTTTTTTTTTTTTTTGGTATAAATTGCTTAGAAACTAGGGAAATTTACAAAAGTTTTAGCTAAAAATAGTAAAAACTTGTTAATTTTTCCTAAGCTTTTAAATTATTTAAACAAATGATTCATGTCACATTAAAATAAAAAAACGACATGAAACTGTCAAAATATCGACTAAATACAATGATTTACCAAGATTTACGTCGTTCCCGTGATAGTCCGTACAATGCACCAGATCGACACTGAATCCAGCCAATACTGCTACAACAATTATTGCTGCATAATTTTGGAATAAATTAATGTGCTAAATATTGTTATGTTGATATTTAAGCAAATAATTTATAAAATGGAATGAATTTGAAATTGAATGCATTAGAAATTGAATAAATTTGTAATCAATTAATTCTTGGTAAATAATTTTATTGATTGAATATATCGATTACACTGTAGTAGTAGTAAATTTTAACAAGCTGGTCACCCTACGGGTAAAGCTAATACGAGTACGCTGAATTCAATGGTGATAGCCGTTTTACTTGTTATAGCGATTACAAATTTTGACGCTAAGTTACCAAAATAAGTATATTTTTATAATTGTGGGATAATTTTTAATCATAAATTTATCAAATATAATTAAGGTGGTGTTTCCAAATGACGTTTTGCTGTTGACGATCGAAAATACAATAACAAAACACATGCAATACAAAAACAAATTACATGCAGAGTCACTAATTTTTCTAGCAGCCCAATATATATATGTAAAACATTAAGAAAGCACAAAAAATCTGTTTTCGCCAACAATTTTTTCCCTGCAAATAAAAACTAAAAATTTTATATCAAGAGTGTTAAGAAATAAAAATTCTGTCGAAAAAAAATTCTGCGAGAAAAATTGCGCAAAATTGTATATCACGGAGTTGGATTAATTTTAATTATAAATGATCCCAAAAGTATAAAAAAATATCGTTTTATGATACCTTAGTATTGAAATTAAAAATCGCAAATACGAGCGCTAACATCGAAAAATGACTAGCACCATTGACTTCAGTGGGTGCCCAGCGTGTTCAAAGAGTTAAATTCTAGCACAGTGTTATTAATAAATGAATCTATCGAATTTGTCAAATGACACAGGCCAACAAAATATGATAAAACTGCGCAGACCCTAAGATTAGAGTGTACTTTTCTAGTGGTCTTTGACAAATCCTTAACTATAATCATCTAAACAAACTTAAATTAAACGAAAATAATGGAAATAAACGCGAATAGTATCACAATTTTTAAAATAAATGACGAAATAATTGAAAAAGTAGATAATATAAAATATTTGGGCTTTGTAATTGACAACAACTTAAACTTTAAAAACCACATTGAATATATTTGTAAAAAAATCGGCAAAAAAATTAGTTTCTTCAAAAGATTAAGAAAACAAATATCAATACTAACAGCAATTAATATATACAACACCATGATTAAACCACACTTCGAGTTCGGATCAACAATAATTTTCTCATGCTGCACAGCAAACCAAATTGAAAGACTGCAAAAGTTACAAAATAAGGCAATGCGCGCCATACTGCAATTTAATCGATACACTCCAATAAATTTTATGTTGGAAACACTAAGATGGTTAAATATAAAGCAGAGGCTTCAGCTAAACACCATAAACTTTATACAAAAAATTAAAATTGGAATAGCACCAGAATATTTAACTGAACAAATATTATACGTTAGAGATGCTTAACCCTATCATCTAAGGAACAATGAAAATTTTAGAATTCAAAAGGCATCAACAACTGCATCAAAGCGATCATTATTTTGTAAAGGACTACAACTGTACAACACATTGCCAAACAATATAAAATCAGAAAGTAGAAAACATATTGTACAATTTGTTAAGAATAATAATTATCAGTAGTCACGGATATCTATGTAAAATGAATGTTATTAAGAGTATTATGAATACTAATAAATATATATAAAAAAATAAAAAAAAACTTTACTACAACATCTCAAGTACGTTATTTTGTTGTAAATTTGTTTAGGCATCTGCAAGTACTACAAATTTCCTATTAAAATACTTTTGAATTTTTCCAAAATTTTCATTACATTCTGTTTTGATTAATTTGAACAAGTCCACCCTATTTCTGAAATAAGGACAAAACCGTGACCTTTTGGGATTAAACCACAAATAAATTTGGATTTAGCAGACAATTTGTTTCATGGGAAGATTTGTCTTGTATAAAATAAAATATTAAAAAAATTCATAAGAGAAAGGGTTTTCGCTTTTCGTACGGATTTTTTGGATTTTTTATTTTTCAAAATGCTGATGTGATGGAACAGTTTTGAAGTCGAGACTCGTATGCAAAGATCTCGATCAGGGTCTAAAAACTATAGAAATGTACAACGTATATAGTCTAAAATTTTAATAACTGTTAATGCCGGAATGGTATATCGCGTCATAGGTGCTAAAACAGTAATATAAGTTATACGAAATTGCAGGTTTAACAACCGCTTTATTTAACATTTAAACACTAAATGTAGACGATTGCCTTTTGGCAATGAGTGTTTTACACCTACGTCGCTTATTTTGAAATTAAATTATATTATAAATATTATTTTTATTTTCCAATTAATTAAAATTCACTGATATTGAACATAATTATATTAAATGCTGATTTAATTTAACTCCCACTAACCGTAAATTACTAATTGTCAATTTTTGACAGGAACTAAAATAAATTATGGATGCAATTCTTTGGAAGCTCTACCTTTAAGCAATACTGGTAAAAGTAAATAAACTTCAAAATTATCTTTAAGATTTTAATCAATTAATTTCTGTTGAAATGCAGCAAATTAAATATTCGATTAAAAACAAAATTGTATGAACGTTTTTGTTTTATATATAAAAAGTTTAATAAAAAAACTACGAATCTTTTCATTAATCTTTTACAATTTAGATTTATGTTGAAAAAAAAGTTTTCATTTATTCAAGGAAATAAATAATTAATAAAATTCCTAAATTTAAGTGAAAAACTCCTTCAATTGGCATCACATCTATATGCTATTGCATGTATTTTTTGTGGAGGTTATCCAAAGATCCCTCAAGTGGTGTAGAGAGTAAGAGAGAGAGAGTGAAGTATGTTTTTTTATTTAAGGGGTGTGAAAACACAAAAATTGTTTTATTACAGACAACATAAAGAAATATGTACAACAAAACTATTAACAATTTTGTTTTGATTTTTTTCTTCTCTATTTTGTTTTGCTAAAAACGCATTTAAAAAATAGTGCGTAAATAAACAAACATTTTTAATTTGAATAATAAATTAATTATAAATATATCAAATACATTTATTATTAAATAAATAATAACAAAAACTTAAATCTTTTAAGATTTTTATATAAAAAAAAAATTAAATTTCACTGGAATATGTATATATATTTTTTTTTTGCTAAAACCAATATAAAAAAGTGAAAGGTGATTTTGTTTTCTTTTGATAATCTTTTTGCAAGTTTTTGTTTTTCTTTTTAAAGTTATTCATAAAAATGTTATTTATAAACTTATTTAAAAAGGTCAAGTGTAGGGCAACCAAACAATTTCTATTATTATTTGCCTAATACTAAAATCCCATTAGTTTATATTAAAGATGTCAATGCCAGATCCTAAATTCCCACGATTTTTTGATAAAAAATGAGTGCCAAATTTTGGTATTTTTAGGGTTAAATATCACAATTAAGATAATAGTAAAATATATGTACTTACAGAAAGCAACACCATTGAAATAAAACTAAGTTTGTCTTCTTTAAAATTTTTATTTTTAAAATCGGAAAACAAAATGTAAAATGTTGAAATATTAATTTAAATATAAAAGTTTATTTAAATATTATTTAATTTAATGAGATTCATATTTAAACATGTTTGAAAAATAAATAAAAGTAATAAAAAAAAAATAAAAGAATTAATTTCGATAGTTGAGGAATCCAAAAAAATTCCCTGATTCCTATAAAAATCATAATCTATCCCGTGAACCCGTAACACTAACACTCAGTTAAAATATTTGTCAAAATGTTGCCATATTTTTTACCAGAGTTTCTAAAATTCGCACAAGGTTAGAAAATTTTTTGACAGATAAAAAAAATGTAGTTAAACTAAAAATAACAATAAATACAAGACTATTTGGAAATATTATTAGGGTACCGGTTCTGAAAGATTTCCGAAGTTTTGAAGCGATGAAAAATCATTTGAAAATAATGATATATTATTTTTAATAAAATGTTCAATAGTTTTAAAATTTCTTTAGCATAACATAATTTTTAAATTAATTTTTACAAGTGTATATCAAAACTTTTTTAATTTTTACATAAAAAAATGTATTTTATAAAAAGAAATTAAATTTTTTTTTAAATTTGTTTTTTAATGCGAAATAAAGTTAATTTATTTTAATAATAAACTTTTTATAGTTTTTAAAATATTGCTTTGCATAAATTATATTTATTAAAACAATTTTAAAATATTTTCCTTTTGAGTGATCAGACTGCTTTTTTTGCTTCTAAATAGTTGACATCACTGACTGTATTTGTATGCTGTGTATAAACAGTGCTGCCAATCTGCTGAAGTAATATATCGCCAATTATTTAGCAAAAAATTGGTAAAATTACATATAAATGTTATTTTCTGAAAAAATCTTAATTTCTTTTAGCCTTATAAAAAAATAGCTATAATGCATGTCTTTGAATTATGTGAAAATTATTTTAAGATTCTAAGAAATTTTTCTAATATTTTTAGGGATTATTTGTATAGAAAAATTAGATGTTTTTTTTTCATAGATAAATTCTAAAATCAAAAAGGGGCTTGGATACTGGAGCTTTTGTGGCGAAAACCTGAATTTTTTTAATTTTTTTTTTTAATTTTCCAATAAAATTTATTGTGTTTCTTTACATTTGAACAATTTAGAAAGAATATGATGAAATGATCTCAAATCGAACTAAAATCATTTATTTACCATTTAAAAGATCCTCCAACTGTACATAAACTTTTTAATTTTTTTTGTTTTATTTATTTTTCAACTAAAAATTAATATTATAAATTGATCATTTAATTTACCCAAGCTTTTATTGCAAAATGTAGGGTAATTTTAATATTATGATAAATTGTTTTTTTTTTTTTTAATATTCGCAAATAACAAAAAATCAAAACAACAATTTAAACTAGAAATTTTAGTTTTTTAAGACGCCAATAACAAAAATCTTTTTTTCAAAACATTTATTCATTATTTTGTATTTTGCGTTGTCTGTGATTTTTATGCGTTTATATTGATTTTCAAAGTAAAATGACAATGACCTCAATAATACAATAACATAGTAGATATGTATATTTTGTTTGAAATTAAAAAAAAAAAAAAAACAAACAAAAAAAATTAATAACAAAAATATTAAAGTGTTTAATCATAAAATCGGATTACAAAAAAAAATTTTCATTCATATTTATTTATTACAAAAATATGTAGTCGAAAAGTTTGTAATTGACAATTTTACATTGGAAACTGAAACAAATGTTCAATAATTTGCTTTCAATTAGAAAATTTTAGTAATACATAACAATAATAATTTTTTTTAGATTTCTTAAATTTATAATAAAAAATATTTCCAAATAAAAATTTACTAAAAGTTAACAAAAAAAATTTTTTTTTTGCTGGTAACTATATGTTAGAAGAGTTAAGAGTTAACGCGTATAATTATTGACGTTGTTCTCAATAAATTTCACATGGTTGTCATCTTTTCGTAGTGAATGTTCCTGATGGCTAAAATAATCAGCAATTTAACTGATATTTCAATTTGCATTTTTCAGTTATTAATTAACTATTATATACTTAAATCTAATACAAATTAATCTTGCCAGAAATTTTTTCTATACTTGTTATCGCGCATGATAAATTTTTAGAAAATAAGTGAAAAATGTCAAATGTTCAACAATTTATTTGTAGTTATAATTAATTTATACATAAATCCCTGGTTTTTTTTAATTCAAAAACATTTTTGGTTTTCTGCTTTTTCACTATAATTCATTGATCATTTGAAGAAGAAAAAACACGACAAGATCGTTTTATCTCTCTTTTTTTCATTTGGAATTTAGACTAATTAAAAACTGGTATTTTTTAAACTCATTCAAGATTTTGTAAGAAATGAAAAAAATAACACACAAAAAAATGACTGATTAGCAACTTTGGAATTTTGGTTTTGTAATCACAAGATTTGTTACATGTGCCGACCTTTCATTATTATTATATATTTTTTTTTTCTAAATTCCCCCATTTTTAAATTTACCTCTCTTTATCTCTTACTGTGTGTCTTGATGGTGTCTAAACACTGAAAATATTGTCGTTTTATTTTTGATTTCTTACAATTTTATGTTGTTTTTTTAAATTATTTTTTGTTTTTTTTTTCATTGTTAATTTGTTATTATTATTATTACTTGATACAGAAAAATAAGATGCTTTTGTTAAAAAGATTTATTTTTGTTATTGGTGTTATGGTGCAATGGTGGGCAAATATGGCCCCTTTTATCGCAGTAGAATCAAAACACAGAGAAAAAAAATAAATAATTAATTATTATATTTTATTCTAATTAACATATTTTTAAAAAACATTTTCAAATTAAGTATAAATCTTATTAAAGTAAATATTATTATAGTTAAAATAAACTTTTTCGTATTTAAATTAATATTTTAAAATTTGACATTTTACTTTGGATTTTAAAAATAAAAAAAAGAAACATATTTACATTAAAAAAAAAAACAAACAAATTGATTGATTTCTAAGCTGTTTCTATTCAATATAATTATATTTCTGCTTGATTAAAAATAAAAATATTTGTGGTAAATGGACTAAATTGATCTAAAATGGAATCATCTAATCTTCATTTCATTATACACAAATTAATATAAAACTTGTCCAATTTAATATAGAATGATGAAATTAGTAAAACAAAATAAAATAAAAATAGGTGTATGTTATCCAATGTTTTTTTTTCTTAAGATCTCTACACTTTTGGCATCATTTTTATTTAAACTGTCTGTCAAAATACTTTGTGGGGAAGGAAACCTTCCGCTATTAGACGTTTTCACTGAATTATATTGCAGCACCAAATGTCTGGCCACCTCTGGTATAGTTACTGGCTATTTTCAAAAACACAAAAAAAAACAACTATTAAAGCGCCACACACAGTTATTTTTAAATTAACAACTTTTTATTAGTGTTCATTAGTGTGGCAATTAAATATATGGGGAAATAATTATTTATAAATTATAACGAAACCCGAGCATATTATTTTGCCCATCTTAGTAAAAAAAACTCATTTGGTGCAAATTTGTGCCGGAAAAAATATTTTAATTACATATTTTTAAATCATCTTTTCTAATCAAATTTTAATATTTAAAAAAAATTTTTAATTCAAATCGCTCAAACGGGTGTAAAGATATCATGAAAATTTAGCTGGAAAATAAAAATTTTCATTTTTATAAATTTAGCCAAACTTAATAAATAATCTCAAATTCCCGAAAACCATTGAGCGACTTTAAAAATGTTTTCGTATACATGTTTAGCATACTAAATATTATAAAAAAACCCGAATCTTAGAAAACTTATGTAAAGCATTTCTTTTTTTTTTTTGTTTTGAATTGTTCCTCAATTTTGAAACTTGAACCCCAAAGGCCAACTGCTTGGAGTTATCCGATTTATTTCAAACTTTTAGTGCATATCAGTTTTAGACCAAGTGCTACAATATTTCGCATGGATATTACAAAATATCCGATATTTATATTTCATTGCCACCCTAATGTTCATATACAACTAGATAACAGTGATGTCAACTTTAAAATATCACTTTAAAATATTATTTTAGATTCTTCGTTAGAATGTGGAATTTGAATAGATTTTTAAAAGGAAATTAATACAGTCAAAAATGGTTTTAGTTTTGGCATGGGTTTCGCAAGAAATTTAAATTTAGAAACTAAAATCAATTAAAATTTTTTTTAATTAATGAATTTATAAATAAATAAAAATTTATTTATACAAAAATGTCTGTAAAATTACCTGAAATTAGCAATTTTTTTTTGCTATATATTAGTAAGATATAAAAACAAATATTATTGTTGAGTTAATTTAAATTTAAGTTTAGCCTGCTAAAATCAAAAAATTAAAAAAAAAATTGCTAAATGTTACAATAAAATAAAAATAAATTCCAGGTAATAAGTATTCAAGCTTAAGGTCTATTTTATACAAAATTATTTATTTGTTATCCAATATTTCGCTATCTCAATGGATAGCTTCTTTAGGGATTTTTTTTTTTTAATTTTAACCGTCTAGCTTAAAAAAAATATCACATTCAGCATTTGTTTAGCCCTGATTAATTTTTAATCCTATTTAATACAGCGCTTCATTTTCGTCAGGCTTAAAAATGCTTAACTGAAGATACAGGAAAAATTGTTTAAAATCAATTGGAAATAACATAATTAACAGCTTTTAAATCAAACTAAGTTTTTTTTTTTAAATTTATGTTTCTACTTATTTTTAAATTACAAAAATCAAATTTAAAATATTGCTATCCTAGCTTAAACACGAACAAGTTCATTATAACTAAAATTATATTTAATTTAATAAGATTAATACTTAATTTGGAAAATATTCTTAAAAAATGCGATGTTTAAACTAACATTTGTTAAAATAATTGATTTACGAAACGATCATGAAATGGTTGAATGAAATTTTCAGTGCCAACTTAACGGTTGATAAATTGAACGAATTATTTTATCGAACGATTTTTAAAAAACCTTTCCGTTTGACAGTGATTTAATAAATTTTATAAAAATAGCTGTTAATATTGAATTTAATTCTGAAATCATTATTACAGTTGTACGCGTTCGATTGAATGACTACATTTGATTTAGTTAAAAAATTAATTCCTTCACTATCGATAAAAATTTAATTAAATTTATGGGGAATTTATTCAATAAATAATTATTAATATAAAAATGATAATAATAATAATAAATAATATAAATAAATAAAAATTAATTTAATAATCTAACTGGATGTGTGTTTGTGATGTGTTTGAGATCGATTGTGACCAACTATAAATTTCTTGTTGTAATATTAAACGTTTTTAAATAAAAACGTTATATGATACTAAAAAAATCACTAAATTTACCTCATTGCCTGCAGATACACTTTATTTACTCTCTATCTTCAAGTTTTCTTACTTTTTAAGCTCTTTTTATTATTGCACACATACAAAATTCTGAGAGAGAGTAGTGAAATATATATTTAAATATGACAATGAGAGAGTATGTATTATAATAAAACAAAAACAACTTATTTTGTTGTTTTATTAAAGTATTTGGAGGGTTTTTTTTTGTATAGTGTACATTTTATTATTATACAATGGAGCTTTGCTTTTTAACATTTTTTGGGGAGCATATTTTTTTTTTCTTTCTCATAATACATTTTATTTTGAGTGTGTGCCTGATGTTTCATTTGTATGAGTAGATTGTATGTATTATATTATATTAATACATACAGGTCGTCATCGTCAAAGTTTTTACATACATTCATTCTTGATTAGTTTTTTGTGGCGCTTACAGTGAAACGGTATAAAATATATTAATAACAATTAACACGGAACAAATTGTGTAAAAAAAAAATTAAATAAATTACAACAATATAATACCAATTAAACTACAACAAAATTATAAAAATATAATAATGATATACAGCTAATGAAAAACAAAAATACTAAAAAGAATTGTGGTGTTCATTAGAATTAATAAAATTTAGTAAAATTATTCAATAAAAAAATCTATGTAGCAAAAATTATACTAATTTGTTTTTTGGTCTAAGTTTCTAGTTGTTTCTTTATACGAAAAAAAAAAAAATGTAAAAATTATGTGATATTAAACAATTTTTTGTCTTTTTGTGTGTACGCCTATTTATTTTTGTTAAAAAATTAAATGCAAATTAAAACAAATTAAATAAATCATGAAATAAAATTCATTCAAATTAAAAAATAATACCTATAAAAATTTTATTGAAAAAAAAAAAGAAAAATTTTCAAAATATTTCTATATATTGTGTGTGTAAATCAAAATATTTTGATAATAAAGGAAAATTCCTTTAAATGAATATTAAAAAAAAAAACACAAAATCCGAATACCAAAAACCCGATTATAAATATTATTTAACAAGTCACAATACGAGGCAGGAAGAGAAAGAGAGTGTAACAACATATTCCACCTCAATAATATGCTCCAACACATAGAGACAGAAAGTGTAGTAATTTTAAATAGATAAAATATTATTATTAAAAAAAAAAGAGAGCAGTGATAACAATTATGTTGTGATAGACAAAAACGCTAAACACATTAAAAAAGAATTTACCTAAAAAGGAGCTGTAATATATATTTTTAAAATTTATTTTATAAACACATTAAAAAAGAATTTACCTAAAAAGGAGCTGTAATATATATTTTTAAAATTTATTTTAAAGTAAGTTTAATTAACATTAATATTAAAACGAAATGTTTTCAAAATATTTTGTTTTATAAAATAAACTATAAATTCCAGATTTTTTATGAGCATTTCAAAACTTTATCGGTGGGTCAGACTTTATACATTTTTGCTTAATATTTGTTTTAGATTCCTATAAAAAATATCTCAACCTTATTTTCGCAGTCCTCCTGATAGCTTTTAACTATGACTTGACACAGAATTTTAAAAATGTTTAGAATTTAAGCACTTGTTTGAAATAAATGTGTTATAAACAAAATTTTTACAAAACACAAATTTTTTGAAGACTTGGTTTTCTAAATGATGATTTTTTAGCATAATAATTTAAGAGAAAAATATCACAGATTTTTAGAATTTATCTACAAATAAATTTCTCAAGTTTTTATTGAAAGAATAAAAAAAAAATACCTCAGAAATTGAAAAATTTCATATGGAAAAAAACTAGTTTAAAGTCTGACAATTCTTGTGTAGAAAAAAAATATATTAAAATATTTTTTCTTTAAAATTCAACACAGGTTTTATAAAAAAAGATTTTTTAAAATGAAAATTTTTAAAAAATTATTCATAATGGTAATTTTAACGATTCAACGAATTCATTGGTTAAAAAAGTTTCACACAGGGAGCGGATCATTTTGTTGATTTTTTCCCTTGAGAGCCATTTTTCATTTAAATGGGTGATATTTGGAAAAAAATCACCAAATTAAAAATTTTTTTCCTCCGATTCCAAGTCTTGTCCATGGAATCATTTGAACTTCTTTCAATTTAAAATTCTAAAAAATTTTTAAATTTTTTTTTGAAAATTTCAGATTTTTAAATTGGTTAATAATACACAAAGCGCAGGCAATTTTCGATACTTTTGGTGCTAAAAACGTACTGAAAATGATATTAATTATTTTCTTTATCTTTATCATTCATATTTAAAAAAAAAAAAATTATCACAAACTAAAAAAAAATGGAAACGCACAGGGAGAGAAGAATTCGTTCGATGTGCGGCATTGCGTGCCACCTTAAGTTGCTTTTTCATTTGAAAGTCTTTTTCACCAAAATCTTTTATAATTTGGAAAAATATCACATACTTACCTTACGCATATTTTTTTCTCCGGTTCGTAGTATTTTTTCCCATCAAATTATTTAAACTTTTTGCAATTTAAAATTCTAAAAATTTTTATTTTTTTTTTTAAATTTCAAATTTTAAAATTTCTTAATACACCAAGCTCAGGGAAATTTCAAAATTTTTTTTTGTGCTTAAAATGTACTGAAAACGATAATAACTATTTTCTAAAATACTTTCATTTATCTTACATTTAATGTAGCAATTATTTGGTAGAAGAAATATTTTTAAAAAATCACATACTTTTGTAACGAAGTTATAATTTTCAAAACTAACATTTTTTTTTAATATTAACGATTTTTCCATCTAAATGTTTCAAATTTAATGCGAAATAGAATTTGAAGAAGAATTATTAAATATTTTTGTTGAAAACTTTTTTTTGAAAAATAAACTTTTGAATCCATTTTATTAACAAAAATCAAGTCATTTTAACGATTTGCTTAAGTTCTGACGATTTGCTATACCAAACTGTTCGACAGCACTGGGTGCGTATGATTAATATTTTAACGTATACGACTAAAGTGCTTACACCCAAAAAATTGTTAGCCAATTGCTAAGTTTTTACATTTTTCATACAAAATCTTTAGGAACTTTACCAAGTTTTTGGCTGAAAATGTTAAAACTAATATTATTAATACACAACAATTTGGATAGAACTATTTTGCCCAATTTATTGGTAAACATATTATTTCTTTTTGTAAATTCTTTTCTTTATTTTTAAAAATGATAAAACAAAATTCGGCTTTAGGATACTGAAACTTTGGCAAAATCGAAAATGATTCCAAGTTTTGTTATTTATTTAAATTTGTGCAAATATATGTAGAAATTTTTTCATGAGAATAATAATGTCATCAACATTATTTCGTTGCATATTGATTTTAATTAATTTTAAATTTTTATAAAATTTGTTGATGATTAAAAATCACTAAAATTTTATGCAATTTATATAATAATTTCAGCAATTAAAAAAAAATCAAAATCTAATTTATAATTATTTTTTTAAATATTTTGAATTATATATAAAATTAATCGTTAAAATTTTTTGTTGTTTAATTTAAATAAAATTGAATATAATGTTTATCAAATTTATGTAACTTTTTAAAAAATTAATACAATTGTTATTTTAAAATTACTTAAATTTGCAAATTTAAATCAAATTTGTTGAAAGTTTATAAAAAAATAAATTGGTTTAAAATATTGTTAGAATTTTGTTAAATATTGTTAAATACTTAAATGGTTATTTAGTTCTTCGAAAAAGTAATAAGAAATTGAATTTATTAAAAGAGTTTTAGCCATGGTAGATTTCCATATCATGATATCACGTTTCTCCTTAATGCCATCACCGGTAGAGTTTTAATATCATTATTTTTTTTTTTATTAATCAATTAAAGTTATTTTTAATTATTTGAAATACATATTTTAAAATGATTGTAGTAAAGTTTTACTAAATTTGTAAACAGAAATAAAAAACTTTCATTACATTATGTATTTGAAAATTTTGCAAATTTTTTTTTACAATTTCAGACAATCCATTTAAAGCTTAGGAGTATTTTAAAGTTACTAAAAATGAAAGTAAATGTATACAATTTTCTTTTTTAAATTTTTTTTTTTGTTTTAAACGACCAAGTGCTACCGGGTGCAAGGAGTTAATAAAGGAGAGTAAGTGTGAATAGAAAATTTTCATTTTGAATGTTGTTTATAGAATTTATATACACTGAATTGTGGGGAATTGCAATCAAGTTTAGCAAGAATTGCTCGAGGTTGTTGCCTGATGTTGTTGTTGTTGTTGAATAAAACAAAAACACACGTACTTACCGCAGAATATATAAATAAACAAAAACAACAACTTGAGTTGTGAATGATATTTGTTGTTGGTGGCTAATGTACATTTTTTTTTGTGTTTATTGCAAACACGCGAATTTTTTTCTTCTACATTTTTTTTTAACATGATCATATAAATAATACACTAATACACATAAAAACTTATTAACACATATTGCAATGTATTATGATGTTGTTGTTGTTAAATTTAAGATGTAAACAAATGGAATTAAATCTCATACATGCACAAAAAATCCTAAAATTATAAAAAAGCAACGGTTTTTATATTTCGTATTTTAGCAATAATAATAATAATAATAATAATAGTAAAACAAAAAAAATTTTCTATATTTTTTAATTACAAATTTTGTAATAGTTGTAAAAATTATTTTTAGTTTATTTTTTATGAATGAAAATATTTTGTAAAATTATTTCATTTGGTACAATTTTTTCTCAAGGTTATAAATTTTATATAAATATATATATATAGAGAGAGAGAGAAAAGCTCTTTATGCTGTTTTGAATATTTACAAGGGAAGTAGTCAAGTGATGTCAAGTTTTTGCAAGAAAAAGGTAAAGTTTAAATACTTAAAAAGCGCTTAATAGAAAATAATTTTTTCACAAACAAATGTAATTGGAATTAAGGCGTATACGTAATATACAATTTAGAAAACAATATTAATCATACGCAACAAAAAAAAAAAATAAACAAAAAAATTCATACTTCTCTTTAGGACATCTAAATAGCGCCAACATATGTTATACGAATATGTATGATACAAAATCTGCACCAAAACCGCTAAGTTGTCATCGCTGGGAGTAGTTGTGAGAGTATAAATTGTGATGAATTTTTTTTTTTAGTTTTGTTTTGCTTTTGTTGTTATTATTACAATTGTAATTTTATACTTTCATAAACATATTGTGGATAGGCGAACCAGTAGACCGACAATTTAATACACATGTGTATGTATGTATAAATTATATTGTCTGTTATATTATTGTAGTTGTTGTTATTGTTGTTGTTACATTTTTGTATTTATTGCAATAATAACAACAAACTGCAATGCGCCAAAATATTGTAGTAATTGTTGTAGTATATTTTCTTATTCCTTTCCTTGCTTTAAATGTTAACAATTTAGCACTTTTTAAAAAACTTAAAATTAAAATTTTGAAGACAATTTTTTTTCGTTTGTAAACATTTTATATTTTCATATGAAAATTATCAAAATGAATAAGTATTTGGATTACTTTGTTAAATTCTTGATAAGTTTTATATCATTATCTTAAGTTTAAGATGTTGCTATAATATTTATAGCAACTCCAAATATAAATAATTTCCTTATAAATTTTAATTGTAAATATTTTTTATATTATTCTCATTTATAGTTTATCGATTTTTATTTTTTTTTTACAAATTTAAGAACTTGCTATAATTTTTTTACAAAATCGAAATTTGAAATTAATTAAATTTTTTATATTATATTTAATTAATACTATTTCATTATCTTGAGTTGGTGGACTTGTTATAATTTTTATAGCAATTTATTAGTAATTTACATTTTTAAGTTTAAATTTGTGTTTGACAATTTTTTTTATTTATCAAAAATAAAGTTTAGCTTAAAAGAAAAATCATTCTAAATTAGTGTTTAAATTATTATTATTATTATTTAAATTATTAATTATTATTATATTTTTTTGCATTTAAAAACTTGCTGTAGTTTTTATAGCATCTTATAATTTACAATTTTTTTTTAAAATTCTTATATAAAATTAATGTTGGGATTATTGTTATACCATATATGGTGAGGAGGGTATATATCAGTTTGTCATTCCTATTGTAACATGTCGAAATATAGGTCTAAGGCCCCATAAAGTATATATATTCATGATCCTTATGCAATTTTAAGTCGATTTAGATATGTGCCTATTTTTACCCAGATTATTGGACATCTTCCCGAGAAAAATCGGTCCAGCGGTTAAAAAGTTATAAGTGAAAATGTGAAGGTATCTCTAAATTTTCTATGAAAATTGGTCTATTTTAGTACAATTTCACAGTAGCGGTAGGTACATAATATATTTTCTCATATTTTTTCACCAGTCGCTTAGAAAGAATAATATTTTGTATTCACCTCAAATATTTTTCACCTCAAAAATTTTTCACCTCAAAAATTTTTTTCACCACAAAAATTTTTTTCCACCAAAAAAATTTGTTTTCGCAGCCAAAAAAAAATTTTTCAACATTTTTTCCACCTCCATAATTTTACTTCAAAAGTTTTTTAAATGATTTTGTATCAAAAACAGAAGAGAACACTTTTTTAGGATATTGGTGGAGGGTATTCAAAGATTCGGAACAGCCGTATTTACGCCTTTTTTTACTAGTGTTTTAATCACATTTACTTAAGTATCTTGAGTTTTAAAACTTGCTTTTATTTTTTTACAGCAACTCTTTTTAAATTTAACAAAGCAATTAAAAATTAAATTAATTAAAATTAAAATATATTTAATTTATATGTAAATCTTTGAATTTCTCTTTATAAATGCTAAAGCAAAACAAAAAAAAAATACTTTATTATTCGTTTTACAAAAATGTGAATTTCACTTCAAAAATTGTAATTTTATGTTGTTTTTAACAATTATTATTGCATGCAGCTAAACTATTATTGCATGATAATAAAACATCATCAACTATTACTTCCACTATAAATTTTTTTTGGCCACAAAATAACAACGAACCCCTCTTATTTTTAAAAACAATAACATTTTATTATAACTTGAATTTGTTTTATATGTCGGGCGCCTTTATTTTATTTTTAGCAAAATTTTACCTTTTATATAAAAAAAATGTACAATTGCATAAAAAAGGTTTGTCTAATCATCACATAGCCATATAACCGCCGGCTGTGAGGCTATTTTGATTGGTTTGCTTGGTTGATTGTTAGTAAATGTGAAAAAAAAAATGTAAATAAAAATCTGGCACAGAGGCTTATCGTCGCCACTTGCACCTTAGATTTGGCTGCTAATATTGTTTCTAATTTATTTTTTTTGCTATAAAATATTCTCTCTTATTGTTCCTTATGATTATTAGCGGTGCCTAGCTGACGCCTTTATGTTACAAATTTTCTTAATTATTATAATCATAATGATGCTTATTTTAAACTTTAAATGTAAAATAAATTTACTGTAAAGTTTAATTAAAAATGTTTTATAAACATCTTAAAAAAACTAAAGAAATGAGATTAAGTTTAATGTAAAAAAAAATTGGTCCTTCGAACTGAATAACTTGTACAAAGTTGCATAGTTTTTTAAAAAATAAATGATTTTTTAATGTCAATGTAAGAAAATCAATTTTTCTTTATTGTGTTTTATTATGTTTTGATTGTAAAAAAGTAAGGTCCTTCGAACCAAGTTTGCCCCAAGTTCCAGAAAATACATTATTTTTGACAATAAAAATAGTGTTAAAAGATCAATTTTTATTTTAGTATTTAAAAAAAAATTTTGCTTAATTAAACCTTAAGCTAAAAACACAATGGTCCTTCGAACACTATTTTTTAAATTTTTAAGGTTTGTTACATTAAACGCTTTTTATAAAGAGACCTGACTTAAAAGTTAAGGATAACTTTATCTTATGTTTAACTTATAAAATCTAAAACCACTTATAAACGATACATTTACCGTACGAAGGACCATTTTTTAATAACATTTAAAATGGTGGAAATATATAATTTAACAACCATTTAATTTTTAGAATATCCCTCTCTTTACTCATTGTAATGGCTGCAAAGTTTGTATTTTTTTTTTTATTTAAACAATTGCAGCATTTAATTTTCTCAACCAACTTGTTGCTATAAACTTTTGGTTTGTTTTATAATTTTGGCAGCTCTTATATTTAATTTAAATAATATATGTAGAAAAATCGTTCAAATTTAAACAAACTAAAAATATATATTTTTATGTATATTCTTTATAAACTTTTTAAACATGACATTTTTATATTTAAACGAAAGGAAAACAATATATGTATGTGAATTTATCTTAAAAAAAATTAAGTCTAGACGGTTAAAGACGTCAGTAAATAAACAATATTAAATATATATTTGTTTATATATAATTACGAAATGTCAACGTAAATATAAATTTTTTCACAATATAAGCATTTAAACAAAAAAAAAAAAAAAAAAAAATATATATATATATATATATATATATATATATATATATATATATATATATATAAATTTGAAAAAAAAAACAGATATTTTTATAATTTGAAAATGATTTTAGATGATTTTAAAATAATTTTAAATGAATTTATCTTAAAAATTTCTAAATTTTTATTTTTAGATTTGTTCAACAAATCGAAATATTTGTTTTATTTGTAGCTGTGAAAAGGTTATTTTTTTCTTTCTAAATTGTATTAAAATTATTCAATTTAATTATTTATTTATTTTATTTTATTTATGTTAATCATATAATTAGAAATTATATCCTAACACCCTAACCGAGCACTAGCAACAAAGGCCATCGGCTCGTTGTAGCGAAAACAGACCAGAGCCTCCGGTGGGAATCGAACCCACGACCACCCCCGCACTGATAAGCTAGCACGCTACCAACTAGCCTACCGGGGCGCTCATTACTCTGATTATTATTACGATGATTATTATTATTATTATTATTTATTGCAATATCTCAAGTATTGAGAACTTGCTATAATTTTTATAGCATCCCAAAATATTAACAATAACTGAAAATTTTTGATAAAAAATTTATGTAATATACAATTTTGATGATTGAAAAATATAAAAGCTGATTTAAGGGAAAAATTGGAAGAAATGTTGATAAAGAATTCTTGTAATATACAATTTTAATGATTTAAAATATTCTCAAAATATTTGAATTTTTGTGTGTTAAAAACTTTTAAATTATTCCTAATACATATTTTTATTAATCTATTTCATAATATTTTCATTTTACGGCAATATCTTGAATTTAAGAACTTGCTATAATTTTTATAGCATCTTTAAGTAGTAACAATAACGGAAAAATTTTGATGCAGTATTTATGTAATTTAAATAGTTTGATGATTATATTATATTTTTTTTTAGCTTAATTTTGTTGAAATTTGTTTTAAAATATACTTGGAATTTTTTCATAATTGAAACTTTTAATTTAAATATTCTCTATAATATTAATATATTAATTAGCATCTGAAAATATTAACAATGTTTAGATTTTTTTTTTAAATTTGTTTTATAACTGGAATTTAAAGACTTTATAAAATGTTCTAATTTAAATAATTGGAATCGTTAAGTTTTCAATTTTTTTTTTAATCTTTTACATATATTTTTATAACATTTTTCTTATATTTTTGTTTGCAAAAATGGTATGAGACAATATTTTAAATTTCCTGTAAATTAAATTTAAAGATTTATGGGGGAGTTTTTTTTTTCATTTTATTCAATACGGTATAAAATAATAGTTTATATTTTTGTTGTTGGTATGTATTTCTTAAATGCGTATGTATATTAAACAACCAATGAGTAACAACACACCATACAGCATCTGAAATAAAAAAAAAATTAAAATCTAGCTACGGTAGCATGAGATCATAATTTATTTATTTTAAAAACTATGACACCAATATGTACGAAAAAAAAAATAATATTATAAACTAAATACTATTTAGAAAAAAATAATAATATTCCAAAAAATATGTCGCTAAAAGATCAAACACTTTAATATAAATTAAGAAAAAAAAAAAAAAATCCCCAACTATTTCTGTATTGATTTTAAAAATTTAAATTTCCGTGTATTTTAATTTGACCCCGGCTTGCTAATGCTGCTGCTCCTCTCATTGTTATATACCTGTACAAAACACCTGCTGGTTAAACATTGTTTGTACAAGTTTTTTTTTTTTTTAAGTTTATTAACTTCTTTTTCTTTCTGTCTTTGATCTTTTTATGTTTTCAGTTAGATACATCGACTAAGTCAGTAATGAATGACCTCCAAGCATTAATGCTACATAACATAAATAAAAACCAAATCTAAATTACTACATTGTAGATGAAAGAGTCAAAAATAAAACCTTTCTGTTTTTATTAATCTTAAAAATTTTGTTAAAATAAAAACCAATGACGACTTATCAATGTAACCTGTTAACTCTTAATGGTCCTTCGAATCGCATATTTAAAATTAAAAAATTTATCAAGAAAAATCAAACTACATATCGATTTGTTAGCTTGAAATCATTACAAGAAGCTTACATAATTCGGCCATGGTGTTTGGTACTTAAAGGGTTAACATTTGAATTTTGATTTTGAAATACTTTCTGTTTTCATTTGATAGTTGAAAAAGTTATTTTTAAAGATTGTAATTTTTTTTTGCCAGCTTGTTTTAATAGATTATCAATATTTTCTTGTTGTGTTTTTTTTTACACATTATCTCTGGAAATTTTGTTTTTATTTACAATATAATATCAGAAAAAAGGTCTATAGTTCAACTTCGTTTATTGTAAACAATTCTAAAAACTTTTCGTAAAAAAAATATAAAATTTTTCCTTTTTTTTCTTATTTTTTTAGAGTAACGGTCAGCAGCAGCAACCCACCACGTCAAATTGTGCAACAACAACAACAGCTCAACAGCAGCAACAGTATTTAAATAATTGCTGCTGCAGCACCATGCCAGCAATGCCTAAAGAAAAAGCCACAGCAGTATCATTAACAGAAAATAATTTTAGTGAATTAAAATATAAAGAATTAGCCACATCAGCCGCTGTTGTTGCAGCTACTGCTGCTACAGCTGCCGCCGCCGCCGCCATAGCTACCACATCCCCAGCGCCAGTTACTACTACAACGATGGCCGCCACAACAGGACAACGTCTTCAACAAAATTCCTCCACATCGCAACATATACATCATCAGCAACAGCGTAATTTATGCGGTTGTGGTAATGCCTCAGCAGCACCCACACCAGATGTAACCATGAGAAATAAATTTATGACTAATGGTAAGTTTAATTTTAATAAGCTATGATGCAAGTGAAACACTTAAATTAAATTTTCTCAGGGAAAAACAAAAAACTTTAAAATTAATAGAATTTTTATATGTCGAAACACTTTAAAGTGACATTAATTTAATATTTAATTTATTCTCTTTCATATTTCGTTTGTTTTACTTTATTACCTTGAGTTTGAGAACTTGCTATAATTTTTATAGCAACTCAAAATTCACAGTAATTTTACATAATTTAGATGATGGAACTTATTTTTAAAACATTTTACATAATGTAAAATTAATTATTATGACGTTTGTCTGAACAAACGCTAACATAAATTTTAATTTTTTTTATAGCAACTCTATAAAGTATACGTAAAACTTCAAAATCATTTAATATGTATTGAATTGATTATTATGATTCATATTTCATTGATTTAAATGCACTACCTTGAAATTGAGACTTTGCTATAATTTTTATAGCAACCGTTATTAATGAAAATTTTTACAAAATTCTAAAATTTCTAGCGGTTTTTTTTTAAACTCTAAAAAAAAAAGACTTTAAAATTTTTATAGCATCTCCAAAAAGTTTTATTTTTGTACTTGTAAAAGTTAAAAATCACCATAAATAAATATATTTATTATTCTTCATCAGATTCAGTTGTTTTGATTTAAGTATTCAGAGTTTAAGAACTTGCTATAATTATTATAATAACTTTAAATATTAGGCATTTCAAAAAAAAAATCAATACAAAATTCATATAAATGACATTTTACATAATTTAAAAATAATTTAAATAAAATTGTTTTTTTTTTTTTTAATTTTATAGCAACTCTAAAATATTGGATTTTCATATTTATCAAACTTAAAAATTGTTGAAAATAATATTTTGATTGTTCTCTATGCTATTTCTTTTATTTCATTACCTTATGTTAAACTACTTGCTATAATTTTTATAGCAATTCATGTTATTATGAATTATGACAAAATTTGAGTTCAGATATTTTGTAAATATCATTTTATATTAATTTAAAATAAACTTAATCAATTTGATAAAGAAAAACCCATTTTCTGAAATTTTTATAGCAACTTTTAAAAATGTAATTTTCGTACTTTAAAATTTTAAAAAATTACCCTAAATGAGCAATTTCATTATTCTCCATTAATTTCACATTTTTATTCCATTTTCTTGATTTTGAAGCATTTCATATAATTTTTTATAGCTTTTCAAAGTACTTACAATTAAAAAAAAAAAAAATTTTCATGCCTTTGGTCTTAAATAAAATTTTAAATGATTAGGCCAACTCTAAGAAAAAATGGCATTACATTCTCGTGAAACTTAAAAAGTCTTCCTTATTTAAAATTTTGGCTGTTTCCTTTATAAATTTAAATGTTTAGTGTTTTTTAGCTTACAGAAAAATTGTGATACAAAATTGTATATATACTAAAATGTATATGATCAGAAAAAACTAAAATAGAGTGTCAACTAAATAATTTGTTTATGCAATTAAAAATTTTATTGAATTTGGGCCTTTGAAGAAATTTTTATCATTTAAACTTTTGCAAAAAATCTCAAAAATATCAACTGACATTTTAAATATTAATTAAAAAAATTTATTAAAATTTTCAAAAAAAATTTTCAAATAACAAATTTTATCATTATGAGAATTATATGCTTTTCAAAAATCACCGGATAAATTAATTGAATCTATTACAGCATTTTCAATTAAAAGTTTGCTATATTAACAAAAACATTAATTGTATTTACAAATAGAGAAAATTCCAATTATTTTGTTTTTTTTTAATATTACAAATTATTTTTTTTTTGTCTTATGTATTCAAATATTTTGAAATTAATTTAAATTTTTGATTAATTAAACATATAATCGAATATATAATTAAAAAAATTAATTTAATTAATTAAATATTTAATTGAAACCAAATTTTATTTTTACCATATGTTTAATTGAAAATCTTTGGCCAATCATTTTTCCTGTATTTTTAATTATTTAAGTTTAATTATCTTTTTTTTTCCAGGACATTCATCACCCTTAACTGCCGCTATGGCTGGACAAAATTCATCCACGTCCTCCTCGCCTAACTTGTCTCCTCAGCGTTTATCTACAGTCTCAACAACAAGTAACACTAGCAGCAACAATAGTACATGCTGCCGCATACGTTATAATCAATCGACTAATGGTATGGTCATCGGCACATCGACAACAGATTGTGCTGTACCATCATCATCAGCATCTTCAGCACTATCCTCCTCCGCCAACTCGAACTCCTCGTCCGCCTCAATAAACAGTTTAAATCCTAATACATCAACTCCACCCTCGTTAGCTGTTACACCACCAAAGAAATCACCAAAAGATTTTATATTTGGCAAATATATTGGCGAAGGCAGTTTTAGTAATGTATATTTGGGTGTAGACATTACGACTAAACGTGAATATGCAAGTAAGTAGAAAAATTTACGTTTTAATTAATACAAAAGTCATCTGTTTCAAACAGATATCGGAACTCGCAGTTTATGAATAGTTTTTGTTGATTTTGCTTAAAGTCGTCTGTTCCAATTTTTATTTTGTTTTTCACGGTCGTTTGTCTATTGTTTATTAAAAAAATATTATGCGAATTTCTTTTGCATTATCTCACTCAACACAATAATAACAATTTAAGAAAAAATAAATAAAAAAGACGCTGCAACTATGTAAACATTCTAGAAATATTGAAAGTAATTAAACTTTATTTAGTACACAAACGGAAAAAAAATATGTCTTTTAAATTCTTGAAATTAAAAAATTTTGTTGAATAACAAGGTCATAATCAATTAATTTTGTAATTGGTTCAATTAAAATGTAATCAATATTAAAACTTGCACACGTACTACTAGACATCATTGATATATTTTTTTTTGTAATTGATTTAATTACAAACTTAATTGAATATGACTTTGTTATTCATTTGTTATTATTATTTAAAGGAATTAATGAGATATTTTTTTTTAGTGGGTGTAACCTTTAATTCAAATAAATTTATGAAATTTAAGTTAAACATTTTCAAATTGTTTATACTATTTTCTATTTACCATTTTAAATAGTTTTGTATTCAAACTAATCTTTTATCATAACTTCTAACCGTTATGTTAGACTGTCTTTATGGTTATTTTATTTTTTATTGCATTTTTTTGGAATACGTTTTTTATGGTTTTGTCTCCTTGATGATAGTTCACTAATATATCGAGCGAATCGTGAAAAGCACAATCTCTCTATAAATTTCGCATACTCTGGTTCTTTTTTCAATTTTTAAAATGGTCCTTCGAACCAAATTAATATTTAATTTTTGTAAACAATTTTTCCATATAAAACGTTTGAACGTTTATTTTCATTATTTTTTTTTAATTCCAAACGTTTTTCTTTTATAAATATGTGAATTTTCTTAGATTCAATAAGAACCTTGAACCCAGCCATATTATGAAGTACTTTATCTCAAAATAAGACTGTGTATTATTTATTTAATACTTATTTTAGTTGATTTTCAATAAATTCTTCAAACCCTTTTGTAAGGTCCTTCGAACGGGTACACATAAGGCAAAACGGTTATGTATTCAAAAATAAGTTTAATAAAAATGCTGTCAAATATTGTATACTCACAAATTAGTTTAATTTAACAAATCTCTCAATATGGTCCTTCGAACCGGTTTATTATTTGAATTATTATGTTTGCTTTTTCTTATCTATTTTTATCGCAAGAAATTATGTATTTAGTTATTGAACAGTGTAATTTTCTGTGATTTTAAAAAAGGTCCTTCGAACTGCATTTAGTGGTAATAAAAAAATGCTTTAATTTTGTCTTCATTTTACAAAACTTATTATTTGGTCTTATAATTTATTTAAAAATTGTACATAAATATTTAAATGGTCCTTTCAACTATTGCTATAATATTATTATCTTGATTCTTTTTTCGTTTGTCACTTTAAAAATTTTCAAAACACCATATCAAAAAAGGTTTATAGATATTTATGTTAAATTTCATTTAAAGGTTAATTTTGAAGAAAAAAAAAAAAAAAAAACGATAACAAGAGCGGTTTTTCGAATACAAGAAACAACATTTAATACCTTCACATTAAAACATATCAGAAGGGAAAATAACTTTTCACATGATATTCAAAACATATTGTGTAAACAAAGAAAAAAAATACCGTTTTACAAAATTGTATAAAGCAGACAACAATGTTGTTAGTATTAGCGCTAGGGGAAATATTTTTATTCAACGATACTGAATAACGAATATTTAAAAATATTTACAGAAATTCTTTAAAAGAAAAAACTCAAATTCAGAATCAAATGAAATGGATTCTTTTTAAAAAAAATTAGAAGAAAATTGTTATTAGAATTTTAGTTTAAATTGTATTTGTTTTTCCAAAGTAACCTAAAAAACCTTGTTATAATATAATCGAGTAATTGTGTTAATTGAAAAGTAATCACATTATACAACCACTATTCGCCACTTTTTAGAATTTAAGTACTACAATAAAATGACATTAAAAAATAAACTTTATGTGAAGGAACTCTAAAAAAAATACAACAACAAAATTTTATCGCTTACACGTGTCGTTAAATTTTGTTTTCATTTCAATTTTTGTTTTTAAATACCACAGAAACAGCTTATGTGAAAAAAATTCAATTGTTGCTATTATGGCATAAATAAATTGTTTATAACTTTGCCAACTTTGCTACAATATTTTTCCATTATTATTTTCATGATTATGAAAAAAAAAATATACAATATAAAAAAAATTTTACTCTACTTGTTGATTTTGACAGACTATTATTGCTGACGTAAATTTTTTTGTTCACATTCAAACAGGTTGTTGTTAATTTTCTAGTAATAAAAATGAATACTTAAAAAAAACTAGAGCTTTCAAATGAAACTTAATAGTTTAAAAATTATTTTCTAAAATATAAAAACAATTTAGTTAACACATATTTTATGTAAACATGTAAGTAAAATTAGTAAAAGTTTTTGGAATTTTGTTCTGGGGTGGTATTTTACAGAGTGAATTGTTTAAAATAAAAATCTAGCTGTATTAATATAAATTCAAATATAAAGTTTAAGATTTAAATCAGTTGAAGGACCATTTTCTCAATAACGAACAATTATGGTTTTAAGGAGCATTTTTACATAGAATTAAAAAAAACATTAAATACCAACATTTTCATTTACAAATGATACTTTCAATTTTGATCCGCTTCCAAAGACGACAATAGAAACAATGTCATTATTCAAATTACTTCCGAAGGACCATATGATATAATCAAAATATATAAGTTTTTTGATTTTCATAATTTTTGTTAAGTTCTCATGCTTTAGCTCGTGAACTGTTCTTGGCTTTTTGAGGTTTTTCTTTTAAAGAAAGAAGTCAACGGTGTCAAATCACATGATCGTGGCGGCCAATTAACATCGCCACGACGTAAAAAAAAAACACGGCCATTGAATTTCTCGCGCAAAAGAGCCATTGTTTCGTTGGCTGTGTGGCAAGTGGCACCATCCGGTAACCACATATCGCCCATGTTCATATCCTAAATTTCTGGTCTCGCGATAGCGAACACCATTCACAGCAATGTGTTCCACAGAACGAACTGCGCGGTTTACTGAAATTTGGGCACAATTCTCCCTATTGTGGACACATTTGGTCGATTATGCTAATCAAAAAAAAAAAAAAACACGAAGTGCACGAAATGCATTTTGAAATGAACGGCCATTTTCATAAAAGACTTCAACAAACTTAATGCGCTGTTCAATTGTGTACCTCTCCATGGTTGAATTTGTCAAACACTAAAACAAAGAAATGCCAAATTAAGTTGGGCAAAAAACTTGACGTTAAGGTGTGACTTACAATTAACATTGTGCATTATGCTTGGACCACCCTTTATTGTCACAGAACGGTCATTATTTAAATTCTATTGTTTCTATGATAAAAACTGTTAAAATAAAAGGTCCGAAGGACCATTTGTAGAGCTAATAAAAACAAAACAAAAACATTAATTAAACAACTATGGTCCTTAGTATTTACATCCAGTTCGCTGGATCATTTGTTGATTTTGTTCAAGTTTATTATAAAAAAAAACTATAGATCCTTTGTCCTTACATCCGGTTCGAAAAAGACCCTTTCCTCCGTTTTATAATACTATGTAGCTTTAATTATAATAATACCTTTTTAAATATAAAATATAGTACATATATGTATATGTATTATTCGTCATAATCAATTGTCACGTTTTCCTGTCATAGTCTTAAAAAGTTTATCATGCGGTTTAATACCATATTCCATTCACTTGGGATTTTTCATTAAAAAATAAAAAATAAACCACCTGATATAAAAAAAATATCTATATTTCTATTATCATATTTTAGTGTTCACGCGTTTTATTTGTGTTATTTAATTTTTTGTTGCGGTGATTATCTTTGATACGTACGTGATTTCTATGTGACAATCTTTTAAATAAAAATTTTTGTTAACAAAAACAACACAAAAACAACAAATAATGTATTATAATAAAAATAAAAACTAAAAGTTTACTGAGATTGACGTCAACAGAAAAATTCATTAAATCATTCCTACTGGAAATTCCCAAAAAAGTAACACCAAACAAATACAAAAAAAAAAAATAAAAAAAAAAAAAATTAATTCAACTTTAAAATAAAAATGCAAATTATTTTATGTCTTCTAACTTTAACATACTACCGGTTTAAGTTTAAAAATAACTTATTAACATACAAAAATGTTGCAATTGACAATACAAATTTAAATAACGAAGGTGGTTTCTTTATTTTAGATTTAAAAAAAAAAAATGCAAGAAATAATAAATTAAACTCATGACATATTTTTATTTAATCATATTTGATAGCTTTATATTTTGTTTTTCTATATCTATGTTTTATTTTTTCTTTTACGACCGCATTCCTAACTAATTATCTGAAACCAAAACAAAAAAAAAAAAAAATTAGAAAAAATACTCTGTAGTAAAAAAATAAATATATATGAAAATATGAGAAAATAGCTACAATTTGTTAATATTGCGAAATAAAACAACATTTTAGCATGAAAGAATACATAAAATTTAATATAGTAGAATTGTACTAAATAATCCTATACGGTCGTTTGGTTTTACTGGCGCCAAACTTAACGTAATTACCACCACCACCAACACAGAGCCAAATCTTTTAATCTTTGAAATGTATATGTATTGAAAATATTAAAGAAAAAAAAATATTTGTATTTTTTTTTTATTTTATTTTTGTCTTTATCTATGTGCATATTTTTACAGTAATAACTTTAATAATTATTAAATTAATTTTATAAGTAATTTAAAATTTGTATAAATCTGTATAGGTTCGAAGGACCATTATTTAAAAAGAAATAATAACAATAATAATAAAGGAAGAAAAATTAATAAAATAAAATATTTTTTTTTTTATAAAATATAATTATATAAAAAAGTTAATGAATACATATAAAAAAATAATAAAAATAAATATATATAAAAAATAATAAAAATAAATAAATATAAAAAATAAATAAAACTAAAAAATAAAAATTAAGCAACAATAAGAAATAAAAATGTGAAAAATAAATATAAATAAAAATATAAAAAAATCAATAAAATATGAAAAATAAATAAAAATATAAGAAAATAATAAAAAATTAATAAAATATCAAAAAATAAATAAAAATGTAAAAAATATGTATGAAAATGTATATTTAGTCTGGTTCGAGATCATAAAAATTTTTTTTTAATACATTTTTACTAATAAAAAATAAGAAAAATTTTTCATATGAAAAAAATTCTATGATAAACGAACCAGACTAAAAATACATTATCATACATATAACTATTAAAAAGATCAATTATAAAATATTAACTTCATTATAAAAATATAAAAAATAAATAAAAAAAAGAATTTAATAAAAACAAATAAAAGTATAAAAACACATTATAAAATATATAATACAATTAAATTAAATTAGAAATATAATATAAAAAATATTAAAAAAGAATTAAATAATAATATAAAAAATAAAAACACAATATAAAACAATAAATAAAAATATAAAAATTAAAAAGAATAAAAAAAACAAATAAAAATTAAAAAATAAATATAAATCTAAATCTAAAATAAATAAAAATATGAAATAAAAAAATTAAACACAAATCTAAAATAAATAAATATATAAAATTAAAAAAAAAATATAATTAAAAGCAAACAATTAAAGCTTGCAAAACTTAGAAACTCTACTTCAAGCTGTATAGTCGGAAGTAAAACAAGGTTTTTTTTAATATAGTTTTACCCACTGTACTTGCTGTACTATTTGATCTAATAAAATATTATAAATATATGCATACATGTATAAGGCAAGGTAATAAAAAAAGTAATGCGTACGCGTGTTTCAAGTACATACATAGTTGTGTTGTCTTGTATGTTATTTTGTTTGTTGACACTATTTTACAAAATTTGTTTTTGTAAGAAAACTTTTTCTATTTCATTTTAATATTATCTTCTAGTGATGGTATTGAATATACAATGAACAATCGAGACAACAATGGACTTTGTAACATAAAAATAATTAACCCTGTATAAAATAGTACAGCTAAACCTAGATTAACACCAAAATCAGGCAATATTGTAATTAAAATAATGTTAAAACCTTTTTGGAAATTACAATAATTTTATAATTTTTATTTTTATAAATTAAGCTTTATCATATGTGTGGTAATAATTTACCCTAATTATGAAAAGCTTTATTATATCAACAATAATAAGTCTTAACGATACTTTGCCAATTAATAAAAGTTATCACAATTATGCAAAGTTTAATTATATTTACAAAATGTTTCATAATATGTATGATAGGTTTAATTATATGCACGTTGATAAAGCTTTTCCTAAATATATGTACTATGAAAAGTTTCTTTGTTAAAGAAAAAGCTGTAATTGTATTTTGTCATACCCAGCAAAAATGAAGCTGCCAAAGAAGCAATAAAAGCATCACTACTATGGCAAAGGCATCACTTCTTTTCTAATGGTTTCATCGATGAATTTAACATTAGCGTGTCATAGGAAGGAAGTATTCAAATGTAGCTACTAGCATTACTCATACTTCACTCTAAGGAAGCAATGATAATACAATGATTAGGTATTCTGATGCATGAGTGGAAAATGTTCATATACTTTGTAGTATTTAAGCTTTGATGAAAATTTAATTCATAAGAATGCATAAAAATAAGTTTAAAGAAGCGAAATTTATGCATTGATATACAAATACTCTTTATTTAAATAAACAAATAATTCTGCATTAGTGAAAAAGCATTTTTGAAAAATTTCTCAAAAATTTTAATGAATTTCTAGACAAATTTTAAAATATTTTTGGATAATTGAAAAACTATTTGTACAATTTGGAAACATTTTTAGACAATTTTAAAATATTTTTGAACAATTTTAAATAATTTTTTGTACAATTTTAAAACATTTTTGGGCAATTTGAAATAATTTTTACAAAATTTTAAAATTATTTTGATAAATTCTGAATTAAAACTGGAAATGGTGTAGTGTTAAATAATAAACATAATGCAAAAATGCACAAATCGCGTCGTCATAAATAGTTAAGGCTGAAAAAATTCAAATGACAGACCAGCTAGTTTCAATTAAAGGTTAAAAAAAATCTGTTTTTCTTGATTTTTCAAAACTTTTATAATAATAGCAAAACTGCATAAGTTCTAACCCGCAAAAATTTTAAACTAAAATACAAAAAAAAATGGTTTATTAAAAAAATTAAAAAAGTTCATCAGAACTATTTTTTTCAATTTGAATAAATGCTTTAGATTCAAAAAATATACGATATACTATAACTTTAGAAGTAATGAATAGTGATTTTTTAAGATATGCATCGGGTTTATATTCAGATCACTGCATTTGAAATATGAACACATGAATTCTTTTGGAAGTGCCTTAGAATAACACCAAAAAATCATAAAAGAATGTCAACTGCAGTTTAGGAAGCAATGTAAGAAGTTATACTCACAGAATGACTACCATTTTTTTTGCTGGGTTAAACCAATGTTAAAGTGTCAAATTTATATAGAAATATCTGTTATTAATGTTTAACTTTGGTTTTTTGTAAAATAAGATACTCGTTTAAGATTTAAAGATGTTAAATTTCATTAAAAATTACATTTTTGGAAGTTGTGAAAAAGCACTGCCTTAGAAGAGGAAAATCAGAACTAAACGATACTTTGGAATCAATGAAAAATTAATTCCTTAAGAATCACTTCCATATATTTTTGCTGGGTAGTAAAAGTTTCATCATAATAGGCGTGTTTATGCGGCAAGCTCTCAAAGTTGGCCTATGTCAATACCATATCAACGTTTAGTGTTAACGCTTAATGTTACTTAAAATATATTATTGGCCATCAAAAAAGTTGAAACTTTTCATAAATATATTAAAGCTGTTTCTATTAAAAGTTATATTTCAATAATTTTTAACCATTTCCCCGTGTAAAACGAGGATTATATGTTGTAATATCATCACTAATTCATTCATGAATTTCATAAAAGCTCTTATTTTTGTTCAGAGACGTAACTTTATTTCAAAAATGTGTTTGTCGATAATTTCTTGTTTAAATATTTTTTATTTATTTTAAATTTAAACAAAATATATACCTTTAATTTTTCTAATAATATTAAAAGATATTTTGTGATTTTTTTTCTCTATCAAAAATTAACAATTAGGAGTACAAATCAAAAGCCATGAACATGATTAATTTAGAAGTTATAGTATCCTAATTTTGGCAACTATTAGTGCTAATAAAATACTGAACAGCTAACAACCAGAAAACAGGTTCGTGCTGACAACCGAATTTTTTGCCAATCGAATGGTTCAGTTACAGCAACCATATTTTTTGGTTGTGACTACCGAATTGTTATTGAGGCAACAGAAATACTGTTGTCACAGTCAAATTACTCATGTCCAAATTGATTTTTAGTTGTCACAACCGAAAAATTCGGTTACCACAATCGATTTATTCGATTGGCTACAAATTTGGTTGTCAGCACGAATCTGTTTTATCTGTGAAGTAAGTTAACCCGTGTATTACAATAACTATCGCCATGCAATACAGGTAAATTTTTTTATATTTATTTTATAAATAAATAAAAAAAAATTAGTACTTTTATTTAAAGTTTTTAAAAATTTAAATCTTGGCTTTATATTTGATCAAATTTGTGTTGTCAATTTTTTGAAAACAAAATTAGTTATTTTGGGTCTCTGTTTTATTCGTAAAGGAAACCAAATCAAATCAAATCTATTTCGTATTTCTTTTTTATTAATTTTTTTTACGTTTAATATTGTAATTGTCTTTATCTATTTTTGTTTTTGGTTTGTTCATTTTTTTTTATTTTTTAGTTTGTAAATATTTTTAATGATGATGAAATTCATACATATAAATTAATAATTGCCGTTTATGGGTAAAACTTTTAGTTGTATTACCACATAGTCTCATTGTTAACATTCTTGAACTTTACGCTTAATCATGGTGATGAATATTTTCTAATCAGATGGCTATTTAAAAAAATATGAATATTTTTGATTATATTTTACTTTAATTTAATGCTACGAAGAAATTTGTTAAACTTTGTTAAAGTATCCGGTTTAACTGACTTCTGAAATCATGATCTCTCCTGCTATTATTAAAGTGGGTTAAAGTGGGTTTGCTAATGTTTGGAATTGTTCAAAGCAATTTGTGTTATTGAAAATTATAGAGACCTCTTTTTGGAATGGTATATTAGAAACACCTTTTAAATTTTAATATATTTGTTGTTACTTTAAACATTACAATAATTTATTTGGTTTACAAATTATATTTGTATCAAATAAATTTTAGTTTTTACAACGTTTTTTCTTAGGTTGAAAAAAAAAACCCACAAATGTTTCGAGATTATTTATTTATTTCATTTTTTACTTTTTATCAGTGTAAATATGTTGGTTTTTTTACAAGTTTAAATACAATAACTTTTTATTATATTTGTTTATTCGTCTTAACAAATGTATGACGTTTTAAAATGACTCGACATATAATTAAGTTTATACATCAAAAGGGTGTCACAAATTAAAAGAAGAACAAATATATATAGGGTTCTTTAATAACACTTTACAACAAATTTTGAAAAAAAATACTTTGTTTTGAATGAACTTTAAAAGTTAAACAAATTCTTGTCATTTTTTTTTTAAGTTCGAAGGACCAGTTATGTGCAAAGGGTGTAGAGAAAAAAGTTTTGGAAACCTAAAAAAAGAAAGATTTCTTAAAATTTCGTAAAACTTTTAAGTTCTATTAAATATTTAAAGTTCTATTAAATATTTTTTAAAAAGTAACTAATTTTTTAAAATTTAAAGTTCGAAGTACCACTTAATTAGTTCGATACATATATAGCCTTTACAAATTCTTAAACTTTACTTACAAGAAAATTATCCCAACCTTAATACATCGATCATTGTTGAAATTTGAATGTCTCATTTAGGCGGCGATCTAAAGTTTAAAATAGGCAGCATGTCGCGAACGTTTGATATTCTATATAAAAACTGTATTCAAATATTTTCGTCAAATGAGGAAGTTTGATATACAAAATGCTTAGCGTTGCCAATTTGTGTGAAGTAATAAAAACAAAAGCTTTGAGAAAAATTTCTTAAAATCTAAAATAGCTTAAACTTATTAAAGAATAAAATATGTGAATTTGCCAGCCGTACGTATATTGTTTACGTACTTCTCTGCATAAATTCAGAAAAGCAAAAATGTACTGGTTAAGCCCTCAAAAAGCCCTTTGCAACTTGCATGTAGTTCCTTTAGTTAACATACATTAAAAATTAAAAAAAAAAAATAAATTTTTGGAATTCCAAGAAGACCCGAAAGCCGGGCCAACACAGTCTTAGTTTTTTTTTTTATCACATATCCATATTTTATGAGAATCGGAATGTTTTGTTAAGGCTACTTTTCTTGTAAAGTTCGAAGGATTATTGAATTATTTACTTATGGCTATAAAAATAGCTTTAAAATATAACAACCTATTAAAAGACGAAATTAATTGGTCCTTCGAACATGGAAATTTTTTTTCAATCCATTTTAAATTATAATAATAATTATATAAAATTATAAATTATACTTTAGAAAAAGTACAAGTTTAAAACTCTATTCTTAGCGATTTTATTAATAACAAATACTTTTAAATCCTCTTTTGTTTTTAACTGCAAAATTTTAATCTGAAATACTTTATGGAATATTTTTGCTCTGTTCAAATATAAACAAAATATATCTATTACGTTTATTTGTTTTTAAAAAACCAATTCAAAAGTGAGCTGACGGTATTTTTTTTAAATTATACACTTGATTGTTTTTAATGTCACATGAATAAATACAATAGTGCGTAAAAACTTACGGCAGTATGACGCCTAAAGCGAAACAAAATTATATATATTCATATCAGCGTTAATACCCAAGTAGAAATATACAAACTTGAAAGTGTTTTTAAAGTGCTTTATAGAAGGTGATACAAATGTTTTCAGAACATAACAACGATACACGGTTTAAGAACCTTTGGCAATGCCTTAAATGATGAATTATGATTTACGTTCTCACGGTGGTACTTTTTGGATATTTAAATGGTCTATTTTCATAAAAAAAAAACTAATTTAAAATCAAGCTGAAACAACATTAAATTAAATAGGAACAACTTTGAAATCAAACCAAGTATGTTCTTTTTTATTCAATTTATAAATGTTTCGACTTTTTTTTAAAATGCGCAAACAAAATGTTGAAATATTTAAATACGAAAAATTTAATTTTAACTAAAATCATATTCACTTTAATAAGTTTCATAGTTAATTTAAAAAAAAATAAGATGTTAATGATATAATTGTTGATTTAACAATGAATTTTTCTCTGCTCAGAAACTGGTGCTGTAATCCAATATAATAATTTGGTAGTGCTTCTATTTTGAACCATTGGCAAATAATCCTGTGACAACACTTAAATTTTGGTGCCATTGAAAATTAACGCTTTACAGCTCTTTGTTCTATTTTTTTTATACCGTCTCCAATTTCTACCTGGGTTAGCTCCTCATGGCAAATTTCAAATTTCAGTTGTTTAAAAAAAAAAAAAAAAAATAAAAAAACACACACGACAAATAAATCGTTTATTTAAGTTTATTATTTTAGCAGCTGTCTTGAAAATTTCACAAATGACGAAAAGAAAGATGTTAGTTTTCCCATTTTATCATATTACCATTAAGACAAGAGATGACGAAAACAAATTGTCTACCTGTAGTACGCTTTAACATTTATGATACAAAGATCTGACATTTTCTTTTATAATCTTCTTACTACAAAAAAGAAAATTTATTTTTCTTTTAAAAATTCCTTAACTAATTGATCCTAGAGGATTATTTGTACACGATCGAAAAAAAAAGAAAAACAAAATTTCTCTAAACATGTGAAAGAAATTTGGTAACGCTTTCTTTAAAATCATACGGTTGAGTGAAAAAATATATGGAAGATGATGATGACACCTTTTCATGTTGCATTTTGTGTACCTAAAAATATTTTCAGCTGTTTTTAATTATTTTCTTTGTTGTTTTTGTTTATTTAACTACATAGTATATCATGGATTATAATAATTAATTACTTGAGTGTTATTTTCAAGAATTTTCTAAATGCATTTAATCAATATGAACAAAACAAATCTAGGAGGGAGATTGAATTTTTTGTTATTATGTAACATTTTTCTTGCCGCACGCCCCCCCCCCCCCCCCCCTTAAAAATTTATGTTAAAAAAAAATTATAATGTACTACCCACCTAAGAAGTATTTATAAAATGTAAAATACAGTGGTAATTTCTATTTTAGAAAAAATATATCTATAATTTATATATTTTAGTAAAGAAAGTGGGTTGAAAACTATAAAATTTATTTATTTTTTTTTTTTATTTTTATCTAAAAAAAATTTCTTATAAACCATAAGTCTATAAATACAAGTTTTAGGCATTAAAAAATCTTAAATATTTTGCTTATATACCGTTCGAAGGATCAACTTTTCCTAAGAGTTATGTAAAGTTCTGTAATAAATTTTTTAAAAACAAAAATTTTATGAGAAAATTTGGTTTTAATAGGAATATAAATACAATTTCAGGATTCCTCTGCTAGTAATTTGGGAATAAACTGCTTAATATCCGGTTCGAAGGACCAATTTTTTTCAACATAGTCAATAGTTGTCAATTTTGTAAAGTTATTAGACGAATTTCATTTAAAAGAAAAAATATACAATTTTAGAATTTCTCCTATAAAAATAGTAAAGAAACTGATTTAAATCCTGTTCAGTAGACCAATTGCTTTAGATATTTCTTTTACAAAGTTGCTAGGTTAAAAATTGTTAACTTATAAAAATCATGGTTAACGAACTTGGCTTAAAATAAAAATTCAGGTCTACTCCGCTAAAAATTGTAAAGAAACTGCCGGTTCAAAGTAAATAGAAATTAATTTTGTAGGGTTATTAGACGAATTTCATAAAGAAAATTAAAAATAAATAGGTACAATTTCAATAATCTTCCGTTGAAAATCCACTAGAAGAAGCTTTATGCCTCCTTTATACAGCAGAGTTGATTTAGTAAAAAGGGGATTAACTGCCTAAATTCAGTACAACCCCATTATATGTTAATCCACTTTTTACTAGATTAACTCGGCAGTGTAAATTAACTTTTATATACAGTTCGAAGGACCAATTAAGTTTGGCATTTCATTAAAAAAAAATTTAATTTTTTTAAATTTTAAAATATATTTTCATGTAAAATGAGATTTTTCTTAAGTTTTCCCCCAATCACAAAACGTAAATAAACTGCTTTACATTCGGTTCGATGGACCATTTTTTTTACAAATTTTTTAAACGTGAATTAGTTTAAACAAATTCTCTTAATTAATTTTATGAAAATACTTACAATTTAAGGTTAAAGTTTTATAATACTCGTAAAGTAACTACGGTTCAATGGACCAACTTTTTTTACTTACAATTTTGAAAATTCTCTTGCTAATTTCTAAAAAAAACTGTAATTTAAGTGCACCAAAATAAGTCAAAATTTAAAATTCTGTTTTTTTACCAAGCAGTTTTCTGTTAAAAATTCTATTTATATGAAATTCCTATTACATTTTTTTTAACAATATCATAACTTCAGTCTTATTTTTATAAAAACAAATTTGTATTTTTTTGTATAAACTGTTGCTAAGTTTATTTCAAAATTATTTTAATATTATTTTTCCAAAAATTAAACCCACAAATAAAAACACCCCAAATAAAAAAGATCACACATTTATTTACTATCACAAAAACCAAAAATCATAAAAACATATGACATTTTTTGATTAGTTTTTTTTGTTTTGTTGTTGGTTAGTTCATCAAAATATACAGTAATAAAAATTCTATATAATCCACTGTTTTTAATTTATGTGGCAGTAAACAAAAAATTTCATGTAAAAAAAAAATTTCATTTCATATACAATAAAAATTTTTATTTATTTTTTTTTTTTACTAATTAACAAAAATTTCAACATTGTTTTTCCTCATTTATTGTGGGTTTTTAGGTTAATTTATGAATGCTTTAAAAAAACATTAATTAAATATTTTAAAATTTTGTAAAACATTTTATAAAAATTTAAATAAAACTTACATCCGATTTTGAGCTCTTTTTGTTATGCAATGCTTTAATAAAATATTAATACTCCTAAACAATTTTTAATTAACCACAATTAACTGATGGGAAATCCTAAAAATTGTTATATTAATGAATAATTGCATTATATCAAACACGAAAGTTATTGACAAACATTTTAATAGTAGAATTTTATAAATAAACATATTGACAAAAATGTTAGACAAAAACTATTGTATTTAAATACAATATATAAAAGGCAAATTTACCTAAGTACTTGCACAAATATCAAAAATATGCAAAAACTTATTTTAATTAGTTTTTATTCAAACTTTATAATACTTTTGTAATTTACCGAAATTTTGATATATTATTTAAAAAAAAAAGTTAATAAAATAATAGTTTTTTGTTTTCAAGTTTTTTTTTTTTAATTGTTATAAAATAACATTTCAACAAAAGTGTGAAATTTTACAATTTTTATAGGCAAATTAATATTTCTTTATCTTTGTAATTTAACATTTTTAAGTCAATAATAAAATTTGCATAGGTAAGCCTGCTAAGTAATTTGCCAAGTTTTTTGTCACAATTTATCAAAATTTTAACAAATTATAAATTTATATTAATTAAATTTTATAATTTTAAATAGAGAACTTTATATTTTATAGTTGATCTTTTTAATACTTATAACAATTTAAAAACACATGTTTTTAATATTTGCTAATAGCTAATTTGGACATACGGTACACACAAAAAAACACAAAAATAGTTAGTAAATTTCATCTAAACTGCAATAATAAAAAATCAACTGTATGTTAGCATAAATAGCTTTTTCGGTTGATTTGTGAGTTAAATAGAGATATTTATAATTGGCACTTTCAAGGGCACGAAGAATGTTGATGAAAGTCGTAGCGGACTAGAAAATGCATTCCATTCAGCTTGTGTCTTTTTCTGTGTATTCTCCATGATTACTGAATAAAAATAAGGAAAAAAGATTTTTCATTTGAAAAAAAATATTTTCTATCATCTCGAACCAGACTAAAAATACATTTTCGTACATATAAATTTTATAATTTTTTAATTTTTTTTTTTGGAGCAAATTCGTAATTATTTTTGTTTAAATTTACCTAAATTTTCTGTGTTAATATTTAGTCAATTGTTAATATTGTATTTTATTAAAAAATTCTATAATTCCTTTAATAAATATGCTATATTTTACAGTAAATCACTGTAGATATAATTTAAAATACTAAAAAATTTTATAATTTTGCGCGCTAAATTTAAAACATTCTATAGTTGTTAGGACATTTTTTTTTCTTCTATAAAACACTATAATTTCTAAAAGAATGCAGTTAAACAAGTTCACGAGTCCAAGATTTTTACACCAAAAGAATTATCAGCATCATTATCATATTTTACATCATACACGAGTAATGGGAGGGGGGTAAACAAAAAGTTGCTGCAACAGCATCATCTAATGTTTTTGCAGCTTCTCGAATTGATACACGTTTTTGTTTGGTATTATAAATTTAAAAGGTGCAACCAACAGACAACAAGAAAATCCCAAACCAATATCTGAGATAATAAACAACAAACTAAAATTCCCACTCAATCGCATACCAAACAAGTCATTGAGCTATAAAAGACGACACTACACCACCACCATCACCATGGGCTACCAAGCAGACAGACGGATGGACGGACGCACAGATGGACAGAAGATATTAGTACGTACGAAACAAATAAAGAGTACAAAAGAACTTGATTAAAAAAAAAAAAACGAAAAAACTAAATTATAATTTAATGTTTAGCCAGGCAAGAAACCAGTCAAGCTACATATATTTATCGTTAAAAACTTAAAAAAATATATATATATAATAAAATTTCATATGAAAAAATAAAAGTCAGGAGAGCTTTAAAAGAATTTGTTGAATAAGAATTTTATTTTTTAACAAAACATTGATTTTGAATAATTTTTATATTTCATACCTACTGATTTTGGTACCATTTTTCTTGTAGTTAACTTAAAAAACTTTAATAAAGCTCTATATATAAAATAAAAATACTTAAACCCTATTCAATGTGAACTAAATCTACTTTTCGGTTTGAATAAACATTTATTTTAGGTAAAATTAAAAAGCTTGATCAAGTATCAAGTTTTCAAATTTCGTTACAATAATATATTGATTAGTTTTATTTTCATAATCTGTCTGAAAAGCAAAAAAGCTTTTATAAAGCTATATTTATATTTGATAATTTTTAATGACTGCCGAATATTTTTACCATCAATTCAGTTGAAAACATTTATTCAACTTATATAGCTTAGTTGTAAGAATGGATTTATAATTCATGTTTTATTTTTTAATGAAATTAACTTTTACTTTCTTGTAATTCCCTAAAGAATTTGAAAAAAATAACCTTTTTGTTAATCTCATGAGAACATGTTCTCCCTGCAAAATTTAAATTTCTTGTTGTGGTTTTGTAGTAGAAACGTTTTAATTTATCTTTTAAAGTTTGAGAAACGAATTCATACCTTAAAAGTTCTCTGTTTAAAGGTAAACACAGAATAAATTGCAAACAACGGACAAATGAACAAAAAAAAAAAAATCTATAAAAATAGATACAACAACAAAACTGTACAATGCAGTTTGTGCTGTTGATGCTGTTGCAGCAGCATAAAGTCAACAAGATTTACAAACAAAAAAATGCAATTTAATCGAAACAACAGCAACTTAATGGTGAATTGGAAGAAAAAAAAAAACAAACTTAAAACCAACCAACCAAATGTGGTGTAGTGACATTCCAAGGCACCTTTAGATCTACGAGTAAAAAGCTTTTTGTTTTTTTTTGTTTAAGCCATATTTGTTTAGATACAACACACACTAATACAACATATAAATAGAGCTTCAAAGTAATTGATTTATTGTTTTAAGGCGTTGAATTTGATGTATTAAAAATTTGTAATTTTATAAAAACGATTTATGAAATTTATAGTTTTAAATAAAAAACAACATAAAAGCTTGTTTTTTAAAATTATATTAATCATATTTGTTAACGGGTTTATCCATAACGTAAAATGCACTTTTTTTAAATAAGATAATAAATTATACATATAATGATGCTTTATACTTGTAAAAAAAAGCTTTATCACATTTATAGAAAAGCTTTATCTTTATCGTTTAATACATGATTTTTGTTAAATATGAATAAACGTTTTATTGAACTAAAATTCTTAAAGATTCTCATAGATATTAAAAATCTTTAAACTAATTTATATATATGAAAAGCTTTATACTAATTCATATTTATGAAAAGCTTTATACAAATTCATATTTATGGAAAGCTTTATACGAATTCATGTTTATGATAAGTTTTATACTAATTTATATTTATGAAAAGCTTTATATCGTTTACGCTTTTCAGATATTATATAATGTTTTATTAAACCAAAATTGTTAGTTATTATAAAGCTTTACACTGATAGGAAAGTTTCATCATAGTTTTGATAAGCTTTAAATATAATTAAAATTATTGTACCAAAAATTTTAAAAACTTTTCATAAAAATTATGAAGCTATTCAAAATCTTGATTCATATTGTTCAATAAAATGTTTTTAAATATGATAAAACGATTTCTTGGTACAAAATTTTAAAAGCTTTTCATTAAAATTATAAAGCTTTACTTATAAAAAGCTATAATAATTTTAAGATCAATACAAATTATAAAGCTTTGCTTTTATAGATAAAACTTAATTATATTTTGAAAAAAAGCTATAATAATTTTAAGCTCAATAAAATTTTAAATAACATTTTTAAAGAATTTATTCATTTGTAGTTCTATATTTTTGTTATAAATATTGTATCTCTAACCTACAGCTATTACAAGTTGTTATTTACTACATACATATTAACACAAGGCCGTTGTTTCCAAAAAGATAAAAACAAAAAAAAAAAACAAAATACTTGAAACATGTAATAGAAGAAAAATGTAACATCAAGTTTTTACAACTTGTTTATATTTTAAATACGACGTAAATTTAGCAATAGAGTACAAAGGTGGTTGCTGGGAAAATATCTTAAGCATCTTGAAAGTAACAGACTTTTTTTATTCATAGCAGACGTATTTGAAAGTCTTACAGCTTTAGGGCATTTTTTTTTGCTAAAAGAGTAACAAATTTTTAAAAATTCCATTACTATTTCAAGGATTTACTTGTAAATTTATTTAAAATTGTTCTAGTTTCAGTAATAGTAACTTTAAGTTATTAGTAAATTTCATAAGTTTTTAGTTAATTTACAACATTTTAGTAAATTTATAATTTTTTTTTTAGTAAATTACAACTCTTGTAAATTTTTAACTTTTTTTTCTAAAAATTCACTGTTAAGTAAATTTAAAACTTTTAAATAAATTTAAAACTTTTAAATAAATTTAAAACTTTTTAGTAAATTTACAGCTTTTTAGTAAATTTAAAACTTTTTAATAAATTTAAATCTTCTTAGTCAATTTAAAACTTTTTAGTAAATTAAAAACTTTTTAGTAAATTTACATTTAAGTAAATGTACATTTTAGTAAATTTACAACTTTTTAGTCAAGTTACAATTTTTTAAGTAAATTTACAACTTTTTAATAAATTTACAACTTTTTTTTTTAAATTTACTAAAAAGTTTTTGTAAATATGCATCTTTAAGTAACTTTACAAATTTGAAGTAAATTTCCAAGTCTTTAGTAAGTTTATAAATTCTAAGTAAATTTACAAATTTTGTGTAAGTTTTGAAGTAAATTTACAAACTTTAGGTAAATTTTTATGTTTTTAGTAAATTTTTAACATTTAAAAAAATTTTACAAATTTTAAGTTAATTTACAAATTATAACCAAATTTACAAATTTTAAGTAAATTTACAGATTTACGATATATCTACTACTTAATTTTTTTTTTAGTAAATTTACAACATTAATGAACTATTGTAAAGAACTGAGTTTAATTTGTATCCTCTCATGAATAAGGCCGCCAAAAAAAAAAAAACATTTAAGGGTTAAAGAAAAATAAATTCCAAAAAATTACTTATTTTCTATTTTAGTTCAATTACAAAATCCACCGATTTATAGCTAATTAGTTTTTTTTTGTTTAACTAGCTTGTTTAAGTATTTAAATAAAATAAGCTACAATTTGCCAAATTTCTGTTTATTTTTAAACCCCCAAAGAAAAAATTGGGTGTATATTTCCAAATCTCTAAAAAGGTTTTTGAACTTGACACAAACTCGTAAAACAAGAACAAAACAAAATATAAAAAAAAGTAAATCAGACACACATAAAATATAAAAAAAACCCCTACGTGATGTTGTAGCAATCAACCACTACAGTTTAAACAAGATTCTCTAAGCTTTTATATGAGAATTTTTGAAATTCAACAGGCTTTTTTTAGATTTTTTATCTGCCATTCTAAGAACAAGACACGTTTTTAGCAAAAGAAGTATAAGCAACAACATTTTTACGCGCCAAAATTTAAAAAAGAGTAAAAATAAGAAGAGCTATACTTCTTAAGAAGAAAAACTGGTTGTTGTCTTGGCTAAATATGAAAAAATCCCTATTTGGCAAAGGATTTTAACAATTTATGTTACAGATAACAGGCAGTTATTCAAAGTCAATACTGAATATCTCAGATATGATACAAAATATCTTTTCGGAATTAGACATAGGATATTTACATTGTATATAATCCATTCCTAACTCAATTTTTTTTCAAACATGGCCGGTGCGTCAAAGTAATAAAAGCTAACGATTTGTTGTAACATTGGATTCTGAATTAGACTTCGTTTGCACTCAATTTCTAAACACGCGCTTAAGATCTTTTGTAATAAAGAAATCGTTTTTTTTCTTTTGCTAAACACTAATAGGAGTTTGATGTATTTCTAGGCTGTTTTATTTCAAAACTTGCATCTTTATTGTGCATATTTAATAATTAATTCATTTTTAAGGTTATTAAACTTTAAAAGCAAAGATTAAATAAATAATAACAACCTTGAACTTTATTAATATGAAAAGCTTTGTATTAAAACAAAGTATAGAGAATTAAATTTTGTGGCCATTTGACAAAAGCACTTATCTCAAAAACACATATTTTACAGAAAAGCTACTCTACTAATTTTCCAACAAATTTTAAAAGTTTACACAGAGAAAAAAATTACAGAGAAAAAATCATAGTGAAGTGCGAGGACCAAACAGGAATGTGTGTATTTAAACAATTTATTTACTACAAAAATCTTCAAAAAAACATTTTATGTCAACTTAAGTGTTTTTGTCAAAAGTTCACAAAATTTTATTGTATATTAACATTTAAATACTATAAGAAAAATATTAACGCTGACTTGAGGCAAAAAAATCTGATAAATTTTTTTGTTATGTTTTTTTTTTTCATAACAATATGCGTTAAAACAAATATGGTTTCAAATATCGGCAATAATACAAATTTTATTTATAATTGTTTTTAACTCGGCAATTTTTTTAAAACAAACGTCAGTAATTTACACATATATTTTCAATTTATAATTTTTGTAATTGAAAATCAGCAAAAAAAAAAAAACAAAATTTAAAAAGACACACGCCGGTAATATTTGTAATTAAATAATATTAAAATAAATTGTATTAAAATTATGATTATTAACGAAAAAATATTATTTTTTAACAATATTATTATTAGTAATAATTACATTAATAAAAAATATTTAACTCTAACCTTAAGTGGCTGGGAATTGAGCAAGAATATGTCCATGAAGCAAATTTTTAATTTGCTTTATTTACTCATATTATTATGATTTTAAAATTCTTGTGTCTTTAATAAATTTTATTGTTTAAACAAAAATTTTTTGTTGAAAAGTTACTTTTTTTCTTTTTTGTTTGATTTGCATTTTTCTTTAGGCACGTGTAAATATATTACAATACTTAATTGTTTTAAAATGATTTCTCAATAAAAACAATTAAATTGTATTAAGTAATGTAAATTGGAATTTATTAAAACACAATTAAAACTACATATGAATAAATAAAGATCCAACTATAATTGGCTTAAGTGACTTTGTTTTGATATGAAATTTTAGAAATACAAATATTTATTGTAATTTTAAAAAATTTTGATATTTAGTTTCATACCAATACAATAACTGTGAATAAACTCTTAAAAGCCTATTTACTCGCTTAATTACTTTTGTTCGCGATGTCCCAAAAGTAATGAGTGCTCATTACTTTCTAACTTACAAAAAACACAAAGTAATGGGTGGTCATTACCCTCTCGCTTACGAACATCCAAACAATAATAAGTCCCATTACTTTTTGGACATCGCGAACGAAAGTAATTAAGCGAGTAAATAGGCTGGTAAGTGGTTGATACAATGACAGGTCGTTACCTTTTTCATAAATAATGACCTACTGATAATGGGGTAAAGAAGTACTTATATGTACATGCAAAATAATGATTTACCATTAGTTGTTTTTTAACTATTATTTTTATTAATTTGTTTTGAAAAACTACAACAAAACAGAAAATTATCTGCTGTAAAATATATTTTTTGTGAGTAATGACCGCCCATGACGTCGTGAACAAAAGTAATTAAGCGAGTAAATAGCCTGGTAACTAGTGTAACCCTTTGTGTGCTACTTACTCCCTTAATTACTTGGTAATGTCAAAGACACAAAATCGAAAAGGATTTCAAAGCAAAATTTTGTCAATTTAAAAAAATTTACTTTTTAAAACAGAAAAATGTTTTTTTTTTCAAAAACAAATATTTAACATCTTTTTTAAAATCCGAAATACACTGAGAGAATTATCTATACCATACTTGATGCTTTTTATTTATTTAAATTATGTAATAATCAAGAACCCAGCAAAACCACACATTACCAAATAATGTGTATAGTAATGTGTAGCCATAGGGGCTCATGGATTATTTTACACCTTACTTCACTGATAAATTTTACAGGCGATGAGCCTCAAAGTAATGTATATATATCCATTACGCATTTATAACAAAATATGCACTTATAACAAAATATGCATTTCTGACAAAATATGCATTTATAACAAAATATGCATTTCTGACAAAATATGCAACTACAATTCGATTCAATTTTGCTAATTTTACTGAATGTTTAACAGTAGCAAAAAATTTGAATTGTAGCTACTGTTGCCTTTTTTTTAACTGCATGTACATTTTCCATTTATAGTAGATTTTAACAACAACATTTTCTGAGTTTAACTTTTAACAAAAAAATTACTTTGTTTGTTTCTTACAATATATTAAGCTGACTTATATTTAAAGATCACTGTCCTCATTTTTTTCTATACAAACAGCTGCTAAACTAAAAAAAATATACACTCTGGTCATTGTCCTTTAACGCTAAATCTAAAACTTTGAAAAAAAAACAGCTGTCACCGTTTTTTTTTTTAAATTTATTTAAAACAAAAGAGTCTACTCAGGTAATATAATATTGCACATATTTAGCACAAAAAAAAAAAACAAAATATATTGCCAAAAATTTATATTCAAAACAAACAATAAGTCATTCACCTTTAAACTAAACATAGTATAAAATTAAGAAACATATGAATAAAAATTAACTGCGTGACTTCCTTTTTTAGTGTTTTTTTTTTTTTTTTTGTAAAAGTTAAATGTCCTTTTACTACAAAATGCACCTGGTTAAAGTATTAAAAGGTTTGTTAAACCTTATTAAAAACAAATGACAGATGTTTTGTTTTCTTTAGGTTTTTTTTTTATTCTTTTAAGGATTTTTTTTGTTTGAGTATTGAGTACCCCTTTTTTTTCAAAAGCACGAAATGTTACAAAACCTATTATTAATTTTTTATTATCATTTGTGGAAACACGTGCCCCATCTCTTAAAATTTAGTACAACATCTGTGTTGGAAGACACTCCTTATTTATGGTGGTAATTTAGATTGTTGTTTTTTCCCCTCTCTCTCTCTCCCTCTCTCACTCTTTCTAATAAAGTGAATTTTTAAGGTGGTTTTATGGCAGTTGATAATAAAATTCAAATTAATCCTAACTACATATTGTAATTGCCTAGTGTAAGTAGTAAAATTTTATTACTTTAAAAAAATGTAAAGAAAATTAAGCCTAAACATTATTACCAATTGTAACTATAGCGTGTAGTCTTTTAGACTCCTTTTTTGTGGTGTTTGTCTTTTTTCTCTTATAGGGTTTCCTTTTAACAACAACAAAAAAAAATGCTAATATTACTTCAGGGAAATTTAGAAAATTAAGTGAAAAAAACACAATTTTCTTATCATTTAAATATTTAATATTAAGAATCGCGTGTAAAACATAAAGAAATATTTTTCTTCCTTCAATAGTGTAATGAGACAATTGTTTTTTTGCTGACAATATTTTTATATGAACATTTTTTTTACAATATTATAAAATATGAATATTAAGACGACGCCAACGATGCTTGTAATATATTTTTTTTTTTTATTTAAGTGTCCCTTTCCAAAAAAATATGTATGTAATCCCTCCCAAAAAAAAAGCGTAGGTTTCTTTGGTAGTAAATAGCCCACACATTAACTAACTGACTATTCTTGTGCATACACAGTGATTAATGTTTTAGTTGATAGTAAAATACAAATGACATATTCAAGGCTTTTTTCTCTCTCCTTTGCATAAATCTCTTAATGTAATTTAAGATATTGCAATATTGTGTAAAAGGCGTTATTTGATTTTTTTTTTATTATTAAGTTGCAAGTTAAAAATATATAAAAAGTAGATTTTTCTGTTTTATTAAAAATATTTAATGTGGGTTTTTTTTTTAAATTGCTTAAAACAAGTTTTTATAGATTATTTCACTTTTTAGGACAATTTATAAATTGGTCCTTCGAACCTTATGTATATATATAAATTTTTGATAAAGTTTCATGTAATGGAATAAAATACTTAACGTGGGTTATTTTTATAGCTTAAATATACTTTTTGTAGCTTTTTTACTTTTTATACTTTTTAAAATCATGATTGATTTGGGCAATGTATAAATTGGTCCTTCGAAGCCGATGTAAGTTTTTGTTAAAATTTCAGGTTAAGGTATAATTACCTAACATAGATAGATTAGAGATTTTTTACTTCACATATCTTTCAAAATCTTTATTAAAAATAAAATATAAATTGGTCATTCGAACAGTTTATATTTCAATAGTGCTGGAAATGAGATAAAATTTACAACTTGGGTAAATTATATTGCTTAAATATAATGTGCATAAATTGATTGCTTTTAATGCCTTTCACAATTATGATTAAAAGTAAAATATTAATTGGTCCTTCGGATAGTGCAAATATTTATCTCAAAATGGAATAAATAACTCACCTTGGATTAATTTATCTGTTTAAATCAAGTTTTGATAGATTTTTTCACTCTTTATGTTTTATTAAATCATGATTGAGGGCAACAAAAAAATTGGTCCTTCGCAGTTTTAAACTGCATTTATGGGTCCTTCGGAACTTGTATACTTTTTTGAGATAACTCACCTTGGATTAATTTATTTGTTTAAATCAAATTTTGATAGATTTTTTCACTCTTTATGTTTTATTAAATCATGATTGAGGGTAACAAAAAAATTGGTTTTCCGAACAGTTTTTTTTTTTTAAAATTGCATTTATTGGTCCTTCGATCATTATATACTTTTTTGTTGGCAATTCTGCATAAAATAGCATTAATTACTAAAAGTGTTTTAAGTTAACGTAAAGCTTTAAATATGTTAGAACTTTTGTTTTATATTTATAAATTTTATTTTAAATAATAATATTAAATTGGTCCTTTGATTCGCATGTTTAGTCGTTTTTTGAATACTAAAAAAAAAACCATTCGATAAGCTCTAAATATATTAGAGCTTTAATATTATATTTTCTTAATTGAATTACAATTTTTAAATAAGTATAAATTTTAGGTCGGCTGACTTACCTTAAAGTAAACTTAATTCAACGTTATCTAGAGATATTTTAATGCAAATTTTGATGCCTGGTTAAGGTAGTAAAGTTAGTTTTTAAACTGCATTTACATTACGCTCGAAATCTAGTTTAAACAGGATTTCGATCATATTATATACGAACTTTGATTTCGATATCTAGTTTAGATATCGAGCCTAATGTAAATTAACCTAAAGCAAAAATAAGCTTTTTATTTAAACAACTCTGGAAAGTATTAAATTTAATTTAATTTTAGATAATTTATTTTTTAAATACTTATTAATTTATCTTCTCTCCTATCTCACTCTTTTCAGTTAAAGTCTGTGAAAAACGCCAAATTTTACGTGAACACAAACAAGAATACATACGTCGAGAACGTGAAGTTATGAATATGCTGACAAATGTTCCTGGTTTCGTTAATTTATCCTGTACATTCCAGGATGTACGTTCGCTGTTCTTTGTTATGACTTATGCCAAAAATGGTGATTTATTGCCATACATTAATAAAGTTGGTTCCTTTGATGTCGATTCCACAAGACATTATGCTGCCGAATTAGTATTAGCCTGTGAACAAATGCATCGACGCAACATTGTGCATCGTGATTTGAAGCCAGAAAATATTCTACTCGATGAAGATATGCATACATTAATAGCAGATTTCGGATCAGTTAAAATGTTAACGGCCGATGAAAAACAACAAGTGAATGCATTTTTAATGTCGGGTGGTATAGATTTAGCGAAAAAAGTTCGTAGCCAATCTGGTGGTAGTCTGGGTGATTATTACGCCGACGACGATGAGGACGATGTCTTAGATGGGCAACAACAAAATGAAGATGATGATGATTCAACAGGCTCTTCAAATGATACAGCCGGTAGTGGTGGTGATGAAATTGATTCACCGCGTGCCCGTCGCCAACAACCCCGGTATCATCGCAGACGTCGTGGTAGTTTTGTGGGTACCGCTCAATATGTGTCACCAGAAGTCTTACAAAATGCTCCCATTACACCGGCTGCCGATTTATGGGCTTTGGGTTGCATTATCTATCAAATGATGTCTGGTTTACCACCCTTCCGTGGCTCCAATGATTATGTTATATTCAAAGAAATCATTGCCTGTAATTTAGATTTCCCCCAAGGTTTCGATAAAGATGCCGAGGATCTAGTCAAAAAATTGCTTAAACTTAATCCCGCTGAACGTTTGGGTGCCCAAGACTTAAATGGACGCTACGAAAGCATCCGTTCTCATCCTTTCTTTAAGAACATTAATTTCGAATTAGTGCGTCAACAAACCCCACCACCCATTTCACCCTATTTGCCTGATCTGATAAAAGAGGAGGAAGAATTTAAGATTTGTGAACATTTGGAACCCGGTTTAGATGAAAAACAAATGACACGTTTATTGGGTTGGGAATTGGGTTGTATGAGTGATGATGATATTAGCGATAAGAAAAAGACTGTTAAAAATTCCCAAAAATCTGCATCAACAACAACATCTAATACTAATATTAACTACTACTCCTCAACGCAAAAATCTGCCAAAAGTAAGTTAAAATTTAGTAAAAAAGAAAACTTCTAAATTTTTTATCTAAAAACTGAAAATATTTTTCAAATATTAATTTATTTAAACGTATGGAAAATGTTTGTCAAAAAATAAATGTTTAAAATTTATAGATTCTTATTCATTTTTTTTTCTTTTTTCTCTCCCTTTACAGATAGTTTCGATTTAACTGATGCTGAAAAGCATAGACGTTTGGAATTACAAAAAACCGATAAGTGGAATGCATTTGCCGACGGTGAAGTAATTCTTAAAAAAGGTTTTGTCAACAAACGCAAGGGTTTATTTGCCAGGAAACGCATGTTCTTATTGTGTACCGGTCCTCGAATTATTTATATTGATCCCGTGCAAATGGTTAAAAAGGGTGAAATACCATGGAGTCCAGAATTGAGAGCTGAAGCCAAAAATTTTAAAATATTCTTTGTTCATACGGTAAGTTTGTAAATTTATTTAAATTGCAAATAAAAAAAAATCAATTTTTTTTATGACCGCCAATGCACAATTTTGCAAGATGTTTTTGATGTAGTTAAATTTTTAGGATCCTGTTAAATAAAAAATTATAGAGGATGTAAAGATATTCGGCACTTGGTAGTTTTATATTAAGATTTTGAATACATTTGTTTTTTAAAATGTAGAGTTTGGTAGATTTTATGGCTCCCAATGGATTGAAATACTTATATTTATTTTTTCGTACACTGTTTGTTAATTTAAAATGTTTTGCATTTGTAATACGAAAGTTACGTCATATTTTGCAAAATTTTACGTATATACCTACTGACGTTTATTGCCATAATGTAAATATGGTATGGAAGGGAGGAAGGGAGGGTTGTCTACTATTAGTTTGCGCTGTTTGATAAACTAAAAGCACGTGTATGTAATTTTTTTTTTTTCAATATTAATTTGAAAAACTACGGAAATTTTTTTTATAGCGATTTCAGTTTTCCCTCCATGGAGAGTGTAATAAAATTTATACTATTTTTACTTTTGTTTTTTTTTAATGGGGTTGAGGGGGGTTGAAAAGTAAAAGTTCAATCAACCATGTTTTGTTTTGGTTTTATATTTATTTTATACATGTTCAAATTAATAAACAAAACAAATGAAGGTCATTATGCTACAAATACGAATAATAATAGTGGCGGTAAAAAGTACTTTCTAAATAATCTGGTTTTTTAGAATAGAATATTTCTAATTTGATAATGGATTTAGGTTTTTTTAATGCCTTAACTTTATTTGCGATCGGAATAGCTGATAATTATTTGAAATATTTGCTATTTTTTCTTGAGTAGTTTGGTGTTAAAAATTAGCAAATTCTATCGACAATTTCAAAAGTTTTGAGTGAAAATCTAGAGCCTTCTAAAATTTACATGTACCTTAAAAGTTATTTTTTATGTTAACATTTTTTTTTTTTTTTTACAAAAAATGCATGTCAAAAACATGAATTTCATGTCAATATTATTTTAAACACAAATATTTTATTTTACCTCAAGATTCTTTTAATCTCAAAATTTATTTTCTTGTAGAGTGTTTTAAATCGTTCAGTACGGTCATATTTTTAACAACTTTTCTATTTTTAATACAGTAATATATGTGTTTTTTTTTTAAATTGCAAATTTTGTTATCATTGCCCTTTTTATTTATTATTAAACAAAAAAAAAAAAAAAAACATTTTTGTTAACCTTTATAACCTTTTTCTGTCAATTATTATTGAATTTATTTGTATACATAATATTTATTTTATATAAAAACTTGGCGCCTTTTAAAATAATTGCATTATAACATTAAAAGATCATATCATTAAGACGTCGCCAATTTTTTATTTATTTATTTTTTTTTTTTTTTGTTAAATTGCAAACAATAAAACAAAAATTGTCTAATAAGTAGTCATAGTAATGGTCATGGATTTAATGTTTGTCGTTAGAAACAGATTTTAAATTTATAAAATAAAAGTTTAAAGGTTTAAAGTTTCAACAAAATGCAAATTTCTTTTAATACTCTTGGGTGTTTTAAGTGCATAAAGCTTTTTAAAAAATGTCTAAGATTAATATCTTTTTAATCTGTTTAACAGTTTGTTTTATGTATGTATTTATATAAATATATTTTTTAATTTAAGCAAAAACTCTCTTAATTTTTTTTATTGATTTGTGAATGAATTTTATATCGAGCTTTATTTTAATTAGGTGGGAAGCATTAATACATATATATATTTTTTATAGAGCTTTTGTTTTTTTTTTTACACGTGCATTAGATTTATAATTTTTTTTCTCCAGTGACCATGAATTTTAAATGCAAAATAGTAAATTCCAAAAATATATATTAATAAGTTTTAATAAATCAATTAACTAATATAAAAGAAAATATACTAATCTTGTAGAAAATTCTTAAGATTAAATTAATTTGAGCTTGGGTAAGATTTTAACAGAGCCCAAACTCCAACCAAATATGTTTGGTTTTGAGCGTCTAAATGCCGATTCTAACCAAAATAGTATTTTTCCCTGGGCCACTAGAAAATCAAGGGCCCAATTTCATGCAAATATTTTTTATATTTTTGTGATCTGTAGCTTGATTACGTAAATGTACATACAGACGGAAGGACTGAAATTGTGAAATTGACTTTGAAAATTATTCTTAGCCGATTGGTATCTATATGATTGTTGTCAGTCTGATATTGTTTATAGTAACAAACTTATTATATCCTGATCACGCAGTGGAGTAGAGTATAATTAGAAGTGAAAACAATTTTGGCGGTAAAAACATTTTTTGAGGTGAAAAAAAAAAAATTTGTGTTGAAAAAAAAAATGTTTGTTGTGAAAATTTTTTTTTTGGGGTGAATATAAAATATTATTCACCTCTTAAGCATCTGGTCAAAAAATATGACAAAATATTTTGTCATATTCAATTATCACGTCTTAGCGTTGTGATCGCCATTTCAACGGATATACAGACATACCGACGGATGTTATATAGAGCGCCCCGGTAGGCTAGTTGGTAGCGTGCTAGCTTATCAGTGCGGGGGTCGTGGGTTCGATTCCCACCAGAGGCTCCGGTCTGCTTTCGCTACAACGAGCCGATGGCCTTTGTTGCTAGTGCTCGGTTAGGGTATTAATATATAATTTGTAATTATATGATTAATATAAATATAATTAGAGAGACTTAAAATTACTAAGTATCAACTTAGTAAAATTACTCCTTGAAGGCCTGACAAAACCGTTGGAGCTAAAAAGTTGATTGTTAGTACGTAGGTTCCTAATTCGGCGCAGACATCTACTTAGAAGAGATTTTTGGAAATTCCCACGGATAGGGGAAAAACGCCGGAAAGTTTCCCCATTGACAACTTGGCCAAACCCCTTTTGCTTGAATCCAAAAATTAAAAATATGTGTTCCCCGGGGTATGAGCTAATTCACTTTTAAGGTAAAGTTTTGCCAAAATCGTGATAAAAATGGGTTTTCCAAGGTCAAAAAGCCTTACCTTAAAGGCCTGCCATGAAAAAGGTAACGAGCTATCATTACAAGGTAACGCATGAGAATATCGCACCCATTACCAAAGTTTTGCCTGGAAATGATATGGGGAACGAGTGGAAGTGTACTACTAAATAGAGAAACAAAATGGAATAAAACGGGTAACGAGTGGAACTGAAACATTTGACAGGGGGAACGAAATGGAATGAAACGGGAAATTGAAACACTAGGCAATGGCTGCGATATGGAATAACACGGAAAATAAGTTGAATTGAAATAAGGACAATTCGTATAAGGTACGAAATGGAGAAGATCGAGCCAGGATTTGATGATGTTTACTGATTTGAACATATTCATGTTTTTTTAATTTTTACCATGGTTGGTTAGCAATACCTTTTCATTATAACGGTAGTTGTCTACCACGCACTGAACGATACCGATACGAACATTTTAACACTGCGATTCCAATAGTGACATGTATCTTCTAATATCAGGGGACTTATTTCATAATATTACCTATTACATTTTGTTATATCTGCAAAATACCGTTATAAATCGGTGTTTCGGTAGTTTAGCGTTATTTTAACGATAGTTTCAAGATATTTCAATATTAAACATGTAAAATAGCGCAATAAGCCCGGTTATACAAAAATACACATGCCATTAATGGAATCGCCATTTTAAAATTTTAGTATCGGTCTTAAAGTGGCTGTGGTAGCCAATTACCGTTATTATGAAAAGGTATTGAATGCCAACCATGATTTTTACTGATTTTTCTACATATTTTTCTACATATGAACTGACAAAACTGAAAAAAAAGAAATAAAATAAAAACTGCAATAAAAATAATTAAATAAATAAATTAATAAAAAATCATTGGATTTTTAACAACTCAACTTAATTTGACTTAAGTTGTTTTGTCAAAAAAGTAGTTTCAACTTTTTACTGTAATCTTTAAAAAAAAATATTTTTTTGTTTTCCTTATGTTGCAATTCTAACAAAAGTAGACTATAGGCGAAACGTCTTAGAGAAGGAAAAATGTTACGTTGTCAAAAGTCGTCGACAGATATGAAATTATGTTTAATCATGCAAATGTTATTTGTTAAAATTCATATTTGAATAATTTTTAAATTCCTTTATTCCAATAAGATTTATTTATATTTACATATAAAACATTTCATTAATTTAATATTCTCTCTTTTTTTTGTAATATAATTTTAGCCAAATCGTACCTATTATTTAGATGATCCAGAAGGTTTTGGTTTAGAATGGGTGGCTGCTATAGAAAAAATGCATAATCTAACCTATAATGAACAAATAAATACCTCAACAAATCATATAACAAAAACAACAACAAACTCAAATAAAACTGTTATAAATAATACCACCCCCGTAACAAAAACTTCCTCAGCCATATCTGCATCATCAACAACATCATCAACATCATCATCTACGACGAGAACAACAATACCGCATAAAACATCATCATTATTGACGGCACCATTGTGAATATTGAAAACCGCCTCCAATTAAAAGCAAAAACCAACCTATAAATAGTAAAAATAGTAAAATTTGTATATTTTTTTAAAATTATATTTTCGTTTTAAAACCAAAAACATGAAAATAAATTAATAAATAAAAAATAATAATAAAAAAAACTAAACTAAAAACAAAGACACTTCGTAAAGGAGCAGCCTCAAAAAAAAAAAAAAAACATCCAATCATTACAAAAGAAAACGATAAGCAATGAAGGAAAACTTAAGGGAAAGACCATAAATTTACCAAATTAACTACAAAAATAAAACAAAAAGTATATAGAAAAATTATTTAAATTTAATTTTTATTTAGAACAAATTTAGTTCAAAGCAAAACATTACAAAGAAAATCATCAATAAAAACTAATGAAAAAAAAAAAAAATATAAAACTACTTTAAATAAAATGAAATCATATAATTATATAGAAAAATTCTTATAAAAAAAAAGTAATAATTTATTTACATTTTACTACATTTATAAGTTGATAATAATATTAAATTAAAAAAAAAATATATAAAAAAATAGATAGTCTCAATTCAAATAACTATTAATTAATAATAAATTTAAAATATACATATTTATATAATATTAAAATAAAAACAAACAAGTAATTATAATATTTAGCTACATATTTTAGAGGTATTTAAATTAATTAAAAAAAAAACACACACACACACACACATCTAAATTTTAAGCAATTTAGTAAAAATTTAGAAAATAAATAATAATAAAATACCTAAAAATATTGAAAGAAATTTACATAAAATACATTAGTTATTTAAATAACAGTAAACATCTACAAACAGCAACAACAACAACTACTATTATTAATAATTATTTATAAATTAAGACAATTATAAAAAATAATAATTATTATAAAAATAAAAACAATTATATTAAAATTATTTTTTTTCTTGTTTTGTTTTTATAATTTATTTAACTATTCATTGATATATATATATATTTTTTTGATTCAAGAATTATATAAAAATGTTGTAATTTAATTTACAGCAACAATGCATACTTTAATTAAATTCTATTCTAGTTATTAAAAGTATATATAAAAAATTTATTTAATTTATGTTTAATTTCAATATTTAAAAAACAAGCAAAATTGCTCTACTTTATATGAAACATAAAAAAATCTACAAATGTTAGAAACTAGCAAAATAAAACATATTTTTCTTTAATATATATTTATATACAAACAAAAAAGGGGTTTGAAATTTTAGTTTTTTTTTTATTAAAAATTTTCAAATATTAGGCTTTAAACTAAATTCTAATTTTAAATATTTCTTAATGATTTAATCAGATAAAATCTTGTAAATAATAATTTAAAACGCAAATCATATTGTGAAAATTTAATTTATTTAAAAAAATGGTTTTATTTTAAATAATAAACAAAAAGCTATGATGGTGCGGTAAATTATGTTTGGAAATCCCATATAAATTTCACGATAAGGATTAATGCATAGAATTATTCATCTTATTCTCAATTTCTGGTACAGTTTTTAGTGAATTGTACTGTTAAAATCGGGTTGTATAAATGAGACTTAAGCAGGCATATAATTAATCAAGCTGTCTGTTGCGTACACGAATTAAATGGTCGATATGCACAACGACTAATTAAAATGCTTGTAGGCCTATAAAATGATCATTTGATATTTATTATTTTTTTTTTTTGTAAATTGTTGCAAGATATATAATAAATTTTAACCCTTAATATTCAATAAATTTTAGCCGAACAAAATTAAAACCGAAAGTTCATCAACATTTTTGTCAAAAAAGTGACATCGCAGCCAAAGTTAATTTATTAATAAAAATACCCTGGTTATTAAATTTGATTTTATTTTTTAAGCCATAACGAAAATTGATTTACAGGGGGTAATTCCACTAAAAATCAATGAAATTTTGCTTAATTTGAATTAAACTTTATGAATTTCATAAAATTTACTCTCTGAAATTACTGACTATATTACAGTATTTAAACGTTTTCTTTATGTTAAAATATTAGTTTGATTAAATTGTAATTTTATTGCTTTTATATTTTATGTAATAAAACATAATTTCGTTTCATGTGTAAATTAACAAAATTTAAAATTCTCAAAACTTGAAGAAATTTGACTTAAGCTAAATATCGGTAATTCCATTAATTTCTATTGTATGGCTTTTTGCTCGAATTCAATTTCTCTAAATATAGTTGGGGGCCTTTGGTTTTTCTTCAGAATTTTTTCATTTTTAATTCTTCGAATGAAATTGTGAAATGAAGCAAAATTGCAATTTTAGTTTGGACAATATAAACATTTTATTAGTATACCCAAATGAGCTGAAGATAAATTTCAAAGCATTTGAAAATAGTTTTGTGTAATAATACATAAACAATAATTACATATTTTGAATGTTTAAAAACAATTTAAAAAATTTTTATAAAAAAAAATTATTTTTAAACAAAACCAGCTATATTTTATTAATTAATAAATAGTATTCTATATGAAATATATAAAACAAAAATAGTTCTAATATGAATTAAGACACAGCAAAAAATTATTGGAGTGGGTAAATACTAAAAAAAAAAAGAGTCCTTAAGAGCGTTTTTCTTTGCCGCTGTTGCTGGTTTCTGAGCGATTTTTTATGACCATTTGTTCCAAATTGGAACCACAGGACAATATCCAATACATTAAAAAGAAAAATGATAAATATGAGCCTTATTGGAAAATTATTTAACTTTCTAAATCATTTATGTTTAATTTTTGAGTCATTTGTAAATAAATGAATTTTTAAAAAGGTTACGAGCCTTATGTTTTATTGGTGATTCCTATATTAGTCTTTTAAGATTCATAATTTTTCGAGCACTCAGAAGTGTGTTGGCTGGGTCATAAATTTTCACTACAAATTTTTTTTATATGAAAGGAGTGTATACATTTAATTAGCATTTTATGTAATTGGCTCTTATTTATGAGCCTTTACAATTAATGTATTTCTAACTTTTAATTTGAATAGCAGGACATGGTTATATTGAAATTTTTATTGGGTAGCAAAGATATTAAAAAAAAAAATACATCAAATATATTTGTGTATTTTTCCTATTAAAAATTTCGTAGAATCTTAGGAATCTGTTTTGGAGAAAATTGTGTTAATATTCTTCAATACAATTTGCGATGTAACACTGAACTTACCTACAAAGGAACTCTTTCCAGTAAGAATCGCAATTTTTTGGAAATACATTAGAAGAGATAAAACTAACAAAACCGTATTTTTCTCCTGTATAAAAAATGTAAGAATAGTGTATTTATTCGCCATTTTACCAAAAAATTTTATACAAATTTCATACACGGTATTTTAGTTTAATGAGAAATTGTTTTGAAGGAAAGCAGTTATTTTCATTTCTGTTCGAAAACAAAGTAAAACAAATTAAAAAAGATATAGTTGAAGGTCAGTGATATGCCCTGATCAATGGAAATATTCTTTAAGGTCAATTGACTCATTATTTCTCGTAGGCAAAATATGGTTTTTAAAATTGATCAAACCTTTTACCTAAACACAAAAATGTATCCAAATACATGCAGCTTTTACTGTAATAAATTCATATTCATAGCATATTTTTAAATATCGATATTTCTGAAATTTTTTATTATCAAGTTATACTTCAAAATGGCTGATGTCATACATTTTCTGCCAAAGCCACTTGTTTTATTATTATTTTCATGCTCTGCGACCTAATAACAGTGTTGTTATAATCAATAAGCTGCATAAATCCCCTTCTTAACCCTCATACAGTTTCACGGCCGAAACGATTAATATGTATTTTTGTGATCTTTAATAATGATTATATTTGGGAATGGATCAATATTTTGCAGGTAATGCTCTACACATTCGTAAAAGCATCAGCTGTCAGTCAACACTGCCAAAAATCAATGATGCATTAGGATTTTCAAACAAGCCGAATATTTTACCATAAAAAAATTGCCCCTCGTGCCGATTATAAAAAAAAATAAGTTTCGAATAATAAATACTTTTTAAACAACTTTGAGAGGTAAGTGGGACTTGAGACGCCCACTTTATTTTATACACAGAAAATTATAGGTGCCAAAAATTATCCCGTGGGATAATAGCGGATTTGTTCAAAAGTTATAAATCTGAAAATATTTATAGAGATTTCTAAGGATTTTATACATTTTTACAACGTAACCTTAAAAATATTTAATGTTTACAAAAGCATTCCCACATGGGTGAAAATTGGATAAATGAGAGCGCTTATAAAAGTGTATGTGTTTTTCTCTTGTTATCAAAAGTTAGTGCAGGAACAGAATAAGAACGCGTCGGCTTTTATCATACAAATTAATAAATTGACAACTTTGCGGTGCAAATAAGTTAATTTCAATTCAGTAATATGTGCGTTTATAGCTTCATTTAGGCCATAAACCTTGATAGTAAATATAGACAACTAGAATCTAAATAAAAATCTTGAAAAAACATTGTTATTTAAGAAGTTATAAGGATTTTCGCTTTAAGAAAATTGTGAAATTTTAGAAGAAAAAAAAAACCCAGCCTTTAATGTATTATGTTCAAATTTATTGTAAAAAGTTTGCCACTGTATTAACAGCTGAATTTTATTATGAATTTTATTCAGATGATTTTCTAAAAAAAATGTGCATAATATTTTTGTACAGGTTTGCATATTTTTATACCACTACAAATCGAATGCAATACTGATTTTTTTGTATCTTTTTTAAATCTTGCCAGTTGTAAAATATTTCAAATTTCCAAATTTACCGTGATTGAGCGTTTTAAAAAAAAAACTTTGTTTGCATTATACAAATATAAACTTTTCAAGCAATATAACTCTTTAAACTTCATGTGTAAACCATTATTAAAAGTATTAAAATCATAATCTAACTCATTGCACCTGCGCTAGAATAGACTATTAATCAAACTAATTACAAATTGACTAAATTGATCCCAGTTTGAATTTTCCATCTGCTACGAATCATTTTGAAAATATTTATTGAAAATTTCACACATAAGATCTTCTGAATTATTTAATGAATTTAAATTGAATTTTTTATATTTTGTTATTTATTTGAACATTCGATTTTTAATTATCAACCCTATTCGACTTTAAATGTAGAGCAATTTTCAATTTTAGTTTATAATTAAAATAATTTAAAAAAACTTGTATAAAACTGAAAATTAAATGAAATTATTTTTTTAAAAAAATTCTTATATAATTTAGCTAAAATTTTGTTGTAAAAAAAAAAAAAAATTATAGAAAATAGCAAAATCTTTATTAATTTTATTTTAAAAGAAATCTAAGATTTTGTAAATACCTTTGTTTAACAAAATTTGATCTAAGACTTGTAAAGAAAATTTGATTTCTTATTTTTTTTTTGTTTTGTTTAATATAGTAAAATTGTATTTATTTTTTTTTTAGATATTTTTATTTTAAAGTTTTCAAAAAGAATGGTTTAATTAAAAGAAGTATAAAAATATATATGAATTAATTAATACTTTAAAATTTATGTTTTTTGTTAAAATTCTCTATTTAAGTAACTGTTATTTTGTGTTCGTAAAAAATTCGAAATTGTTTTAAAAAATATGTATAATTTTCTTAAATTGTTTAATTTTTTCTATTTTTTTTTTTTTTTTGATAATTTTACATATAAATTAAGTATTTATGGAACGTAATTTCTTACTTTTTATTTATTATTTTTTTAATTTTTTAAGTTTACATTATTTTTGAAAATAAATTACAAAAACAAAAATACACAATTACAATTTTAACAAATTACTTGGCGTTTTTTTTTCTCAAATTTTTTAAGTTTTATTACAAGTATTTAAAATTTTGTTTAGGCATTTTTAAACTATATTAAAATAAATTATTTTAGTCTGAAGTTAGATTAAAACAAAAAAAAACAAGAGTATACTTGAACTTATAAAGGAATCATAAGATTAGTAATACAAAATTTAAGTTTAATATTAAAAAAGCGAAATAATTATTAAAGAAAAATTAAATATTTTTAAACAAAATTGAAAAAAAAGATATTGTTTTTAATTGGCTGATTATTAAAAAGTGAAAAAAGGTTTGTTTTTTGTACAAGTATTAAAAAAATCAAAAAATTAATTGGAATAGATTTTACAAATTAATTGGAATAGATATTACAAATTATACCAATGGTTTTACACAAGATTCCAATTGTATTCTAAATAGTTGCATAAGAACTTCCATGTATCTAAACTAGCGCAAGTATCAAAAAATAAATGAGTTTTGAGTCACTACTTTACCTCTTAAGTCCCCGAGATGACCCAATAGTCTAGACAAATCGATCTTAGATTTTTTTTTTCATAAAATACTGGACAGTTTAAAAAAATACTATTGAATAAAAATATTCAATTTATCAGTGAATAATGAAAATTTGTCTATGAATTGGAAATAAAAAAATAGAAATTCTATAATAAATTTTGATTTTGCCTAATAATAGGTGTACTTAAGAGACAATCGGGAATATAGTCCACATAGTCCCAAAAATGAATCAATGCTATGTAATTATTTTTCGAATAAGATAGGGTACGTTCGTAAATGCAGAAAATTTGTGCATCACTGCGGCAGTTATGCCAATTTTTGTTGCTGATGCGTGATCATATGTTGCAGATGCTTTGCTACTGCTCAACAACTGCACAGTTTGCTTTTTACAACGTTTTGCAAAAGATATAATTATGTTCACCGCAATAACATTGACAACTTTTTGTTAACTTATAATAAAAATAGAATTAATACAAAGATGAAAAGACTTTTAATTTTTTAAAACAATTAAACGAAAAAGAAGACTAATTTTGCACTAATGCATCATTAATGATGCCATAGTTGCAAAAGTTTGCGCCAGCACTGTCAATTGTTTGCATAAAAAAACGTTTGACGTAAATCAGTGCTGCGAAGTGATGCTTTTTTGAACGTTTTACTTTTATTATGCTGCAGTGATGTGCAACTACTGCATTTACGAACTTACCCATATTTACCAATTAGGATTATGAATTTGTCCGCTATAGTCACATTAAAACCTTTTTTAGGTGAGAACTTGTGTGCAGACTATATTTAAAAATGGACCAATTTCAACCAACAGCAATAGCGAACAAGCCTAAAAGAGAAAATTTTCGGTCTAAACATTGACCAATTTTAACTTACATCATATGCTATAAAGGGTGGTCCAACCATAATGTACGATGTAAAAGGTAAATAAAACAAAAAGTTTTTGGAGAATTATGTTAATATTTTTTATTATGACAGAAGGATCTATGACAATTATGGCGTATCAGTCAAATGATCGCCACGGATTCGACGGCATACCTCTATTTGATGGTCCATATTTTCAATGACTCTGAGACATAATTGAGGTTCAATGTCGGTAATTTGTCGAATTATCTCATGCTTTAGCTCGTGAATTGTTCTTGGCTTATTGACGTACACTTTTTCTTTTAAAGATCCCGAAAGAAAGAAGTCCAACGGTGTCAAATCACATGATCGTGTCGGCCAATTAACATCGCCACGACGTGAGATAACACGGCCATTGAATTTTTCGCGCAAAAGAGCCATTGTTTTGTTGGCTGTGTGGCAAGTGGCACCATCCTGTTGGAGCCACATATCGTCCAGGTCCATATTCTCAATTTCTGGCCATAAGAAGTCCGTTATCATCCCGTGATAGCGAACACTATTCACGGTAACTGCTTGGCCGACCTCATGCCACACTATCGCGAACAACAGCAATGATTTCCGCAGAACGAACTGGCAAGCATGCATGATTGTAGACACATTTTGTCGATTATGCTGATCAAAAAAATCACGAAATACATTTTGATTTGAATGCCAATTTTCGTAAAAGGCTTCAACAATCTTAACGCGCTGTTCAATTGTGTACCTCTCCATGCTTGAATTTATCAAACACTGAGCATGCAAACAAAAATGCATGGACAGACGGGCAGACATCGCTAAATCATCTCAGAAAGTTATTCTCAAGACGAGTTTTTAGGATGTAGATTATCGTTAAACTCAGTTTATCGCAGTTCGTAACTTGAATACTGATTTTGAAATTTGTTTTAATTTTTTTTATTTCAATGAAGACCAAAATTATATCTAACAAAGAATTGTTCCGACAAATTTATGTTAATAAACATGGAAATGGCAGACAAATTTCGTTTTCGGTTTAACTCACATCCAAAATACTCGGCCTGACTCAATCGGAATATTGTTAAAAGAAAACAACATTAACTCATTATAACATGACCAGGTGGTGGTGGCACTATAAAAAATTCAAAATGGCGGATATATTATGATGGAAAAAATTTTAATTCGATCAGATTAAATTTTGTGTTATACTAAATCTTGGTTAAACCGCATTTTGGCAAAAAAAATCTATTTCATAACTGGATTTAAAACCATATTTCCTATACAAAGAAAACCAGTTTCATAACCAGTAACCAGATTCCATAAGGCGAACGACGATTATCGTCCACTTTTGTAGTTAAAATTCTATCGTTTTAAAGATGTTACTTACCAAACTATAAGATTAAAAACTGTATTTTAGCAAATTTGTAATAAAAGTTTAAAATTCAGTGTTCAGAATGTGTGAAAAATTTTTAAAATATTAAAAAATTTAGCATCAAAAAATTTAAACAAATAATAAATTTTAACCTTCTAATGCCCAAGACCGCCAAAGAGCGGTTGGCAGATATCAAGTTGTTTTTTTTTTTTGCTAAATAATAGTTTCTTATTAAACCAGTTAATTGATAATGATACAAAATTTAAATTACTACTTTTTTGCGTTTAAAGTTTTTTGTTCAACAAACGATTTTTAAGCGAGAGGATGTAAAGTCAAAATTTCGTAAATTTGATAAATTTACCTTTTAAAGTGGAAAAAAATATTTAAAGAATCGCCAAAAATATATTTACCCTCTGGCACACATTACTGATAATCACAAAGGAAGTGAAGAGTTTCTACTTGCAAAAAAAAATTACTATTTTGGCTCCAGGACTCACAACAAGTTAACAGATGTTTTTGAAATTCAGCACAGCTAATACACTCATACTTTGTAGTAATCGGAAAATTTCGCAATTTTCAAAATGCGAAAATCGCTGTAGCATCTAAAATAGTAACACTAGATCAACAATTTTTTATTTTACTGATAGTGTTATTTGTAACAAAAATCGACACTATTTGGTTGCTGGATTTCTTGATTCGTCTTCAACATTTATGGTGCTATATCGTCTAAATAAAGCGATAAATTAAAATTTTGAATATCTTTGAATATCGAAATCTAAAGAAAAAGCATTACAGGGTTATATTATTTAAAAAACATAAACAATATGAGTTATAAATAGAATGAAATTCTGTTGTTAATTAAAATTTACATTAAGTGCAGCAACAATTTTCATATTTTTGTCTCTGGACAAAAAAACTGTTCAACCAACATTGAAATGATACCGTAAACAAAGTTAAAAATCTTGCATTCAATTAGTCATCCCTAACATGGTTTCTTTCATTGTGGTAATAAATTTTGCACTTCACCAGTAAATAAATTGATTTTTTGAACATATTAAATTTATTTTTTATTTTGTCGCGGTTGTCAAATCGAAATCCGGTTTTGCTGTCAAATTTCATAATTTAAACGGGGGTAATTTGAAAATTGATTTTAAACTTGATTTCGGATAAGAGTAAATTCGGCATTAGAGTGGTGTTAGGGTCACCGGGTCTAATGTCGCAATCCAATTGCATAACTAGAAACAAAACAAAGTCATCAAAGGTAGTCGAACCCAGTGACATTTTTAGGGTCGGTCGTTTCAAAAAGGACAGTAAAGAATTGAAAATTTAAAATGGCTGCGATATGGCTTCGAAAATTTTTAATTCTGGTCCAATCTAGTTGAAATTTAATATTTTTAAGTGGTTATATGATGAGCAGATCTAAAGAACTGCATTCAAAAATAATTCTTTAGTTCAGTAGGGTGCACACGCAGGAAAAATACATTTTTGAATATGTTTGCAAGCAAATATATACACTCAGAAAAAAAAGTTAGTAGAAAAATTTGTAAACGGTTTTCAATCCCACTCTACTATTTTTGTACTGATTTTTAGTAAAAAATTATTATTTAGCAAATCTTTTTGCTATTTACATTTTACAAATTACAGAATTTTTACAGAATATTTAAAAATTTTTGTTGCTAATTTCAGAAATCATTTTACAAATTTTTGAAAACCGATTTGCTAAAATTAGCAAAAAAAATTACTAATTTCAAAAAAGTGGATATTGAAGGAAATGTTATTTCTAATTAAAACTTACACCTACAAACTTAAATTGCCTTAAATGCTACATAGATTAAAAAAGGGATCGGAAGTAAATATACCGACTCATGTCTGAAAATAGGACATCCACTTAAAATAGCACTAAAAGGTTTTTTTTAGTTCTAAAAATCAGCCGTAAAAACAATTAAAATTTGACCTTAAAAGTAAAAAAAAAAATTGACCAAAATATTTTTCAAAACAGAAATTAAAAAATATATTCAAAATTTTTGATACTCGATAAGAAAAATAAATTCAAAGCTTTTTACTAATATTAATAAAATTTAGTATTTTTTTTTGCTGATTTTAGCAAACAGATTATAAATTCCACTTTACGAAAAGTCTACTAAAATTTAGTAGCGGCTACTAATTTTTCTACTAATTTCATTGTACTACACGTCAGCAGACATGTGTTGCTAAGATTAGCAAAAAATACCGCTGGGCTCAAATTAGCAGAATTTCCCGTAATAACAGCAAAATTTTCAGTTGCCATTACAGACTTTTTTTGGTGAGTGTATTTGTTCAGAAACTACTATATGAATATTTGAAGTGGATTTCCAAATATTTTATATTTATGGTTATTGTACATCCCAGCAAAACTTTGGAAATGGGTGCGATATTCTCATGCGTTACCGTGTAATGATAGCTCGTGACCTTTTTCATAATTTCCAAGCATAAAGTAATAAGTTACTCATTATTGATTACGTAATATATGATTTATAAATGTAAAGTAATAATTGAAATATTTTTGAAAATCTATTTTTAGATACATTACTTTGTGTTTTTTTGTAAGCAAAAGGGTAATGTATGTATGTTTTGACAATACTAGCGAACAAACGAAGCGCAACAATTCATTTAAGTTTAAAGCAATCAAATATTATATGCGTCGACAGATCAGTGGGTAGAGTTCTTGGCTGGCAACCAGAGTTCCCTGGTTCGATTCCCATCATGACCACATTATTTTTAATAACAAATATTTTAAATAAAATATTTGTAATATTTTTTTTTAATAAAAATTCCTCTTTTTAAAAAATCTATTTTTAGACATATTACTTTTTCCATTCTCGTAACCATATAAGTAATCCCTTACATTATAACCTCTAAAGTAATGGGTATATACATTACTTTGAGGCTTATCGCCTGTTAAATTCAATTGTGAAGTAAGGTGTAAAGTAATCCATGAGCCCCTATAGCTACACATTACTTTACACATTATTTGGTAATGTGTGGTCTTGTTGGGGTATTTTGATTAAAATTAATTTAAGCAAATACCGGTATCTTGGATTTATATGAATTTGAATAAGTGTTTGCAACCCAAATTTCAACCACATATCTACGGGTTTGTTTGTATAAATACAATTTAAGCCCAATTCTGAAAGGTATTTGCCATGGGAGGTAGGTCTTAATATGGGTTTACCCCAGGGCTAAAACATATGTGCAAAATTTTATCGGAATCTCTTTATATTTGTGATCTGTAGTTTTCATAAAAACCGCTAAGGTGGCTTTATATGGATACTAGGTCTTAATATGGTCGGATTTTTATCAAGTTCGGAGACTAGATTTATGGTCTTAAAACAATACTCACAACATAAATTTCAAACAATACGATTTTGTGTTTCTAAATACCATTTTAGCTCAATACATAAAAGACATTTTAATGAGAGGTGGGACCTAGTCTAACCGTATTCAATAGAGTTCATATATAATTTGATTATAAGATTTACAAGGACAAACAAAAGGACGGACATAGAATCAGGAAGTGATTATGAACGATATTTTTGGTAGATACAAAAAAAAAATCAGGTGAAAAAAGTAAAATTTTTCAATCTAGCTTTTCCAGTTTCTTTGACAATTAAAACAGGAAGAAAACATTTTATTGAAAAATTTACAGAATCAACATACTGTCGAAGATTTGTCCCATCCAAGGACTCGTCAGTGTATTTCGGTATTTTTTTCTTGTTGATAAAGTTTATGCCGTGACTTGGATTCGAACCGGCAACCCTTTACAGTCTTTCACTCGTAGCATTACCTTTGGCGGCACAGCGCATACAGAGAAAAAATATAGTTGCAACATAATCAATGCTACTATATTATGCTTGCTGTATTCGGGTATGGTTGTTTATAAATAGATTCTAACACTCAATATGGTCACTACCATCATTACTATAGTCAAGATTTTATTACTTCATGTATGTCACTTTCTATGTTATAACATAATTGATTGTAACCATACTGTGGTCCCAAAAATTCTGACTATGAAAAAAAATATGATAATTATGGAACTATGAAATGCTAACAATATTTATAAATTAAATAAAACATGAGTTTTCAGTCATAATACTGGTTTGTTTTCATAAAAAAAAAATTGTATCAGTTCATTTTCACACTATAATTTACACTAATCAATTTTTTGTAGAGCGCCCCGGTAGGCTAGTTGGTAGCGTGCTAGCTTATCAGTGCGGGTATCGTGGGTTCGATTCCCACCAGAGGCTCTGATTTGTTTACACTACAACGCACCGATTGCCTTTGTTGCTAGTGATCGGTTAGGGTATTTGGATATAATTTGTAATTATTTGATTAATATAAATATAAATAAATAATAAAATAATTTATTGTCAAAAGATTCTATTGGGGTTATTCCGTAACTATAGGAAAAGTTGTCACATCGAAGTATGCAACTCTACCATATTTAGGATAGGGAAAGTCACATAATGCTAAATTTTCTTAAAGGAAAAATTAACCTTAATATAATTTTGATATAAGTGACTCAACCTGTGCTAAATATATCAGAGTTACATTTCTGAACATGACTAATTTTCACGTAGTTGATAATGATTAAGTCAAGATCTGGCCCCAAGGCCGGCACTGTGAGCCATATGGATCTTTTGTACCAAGAATCATAAAACTAAACCAAATTCTGTATTATATTCCCAATGAACTTTAATATAGAAGATGGACAAAAGTTCATAATATTCTCTGGACCTAAAAATTCCATATTGAAAACTTTCCTCCTGTTCCTATGCAAAACAACACACTCACACAAAATGTGGATGGTTGCTTCGTCTCCCTCAAGATATAGCCGACACGGAGGCGATTCCCACAGATTCATCTTCCAAAAATGGTAAGAAACTCTGTTAGTAACCTAATGTCGTTCCTAGCAAGGTCCAACATTTTCACATCCATTAACCACACCCAGGGTTAATTGAGGTTTCGTCAGTCACAGCCTATGACACAATATATAGTTTTTTGTTATCAGAAGAGCCAGAATTAAGAAATAATACAGAATTAAGTAAAACATTTTTATGCGCATTATTCGCATTCAATATGGATCAGTGTTGCCACGAACAAAAATTTTTTGTAACCAAAATTTGAAAAAAAAAAGTTACCAAATGAGAAAAAAATAACAAAAATTTAAAGTTTTTTGTTTTTATTAAAATATGTATATTAAAATATTTATTATTTAAATTTGTATTGAAAATATTATTTTATAGCAAGAATTTATGAAAAATTAAATTTTCTGCTTTCATTGTCGCTTTTAGATGATAAATCTTTGAAATCACTATTTGCATTGACTGCAGTATTTTTCAATAAAAACCTAAGAAAAACCAACAAAAAACGTCCCTTTTACGTACCGTTTTCAGTACGTCATAAACGGAATCCAACTCTGGTACCGTATACGGATCAGAAAATGGATTTTAAGGAACATCGAAACTGATTCGAATCCTTTGAAAGTCCGGCAAAGACGGAAGATTTACGTACCGTTGTGTCGTGTATAATACAGAATAACTCCGTTTTTAGAATGCTGTATCCGGTTCGTATCCGTACCATTATACTAAATTTAAAACGGACTTGAATATTTACCTAAATTTATCCCAATGTGTTTTTCATTTTAAGTAGTACATATTATTTTTTTAGATTTATTAAAACAAAAGAAATTAAAAAATCACACAAATAAAACATTCGAAGAAAGCAATTACCTTCCATTATCACGTTTGCATTCATACAATTTTAAACTCTTTTATTTAATTATTTTTTTATTATTTGGCTATATATATTTATATTTTTATAAAAATATTTCTTGGGAAGTTAAAATATAATGTGAAATACCACCAACAATTAAGTTTTCTTAAAATTGTTCAATTCAGAATCCTTTTTCTCATTGATGAAATGGCGCCAATTAAAACTGTCATGTTTATTTTGGTAATCTAGAGCTGATGATTTTATTTTGTACAACGAATTACATACTTTTATAATAAATTTAACAAAATTATCAAATCAACGTAATAAAAATGCGTATATACTAAAATTAAAAAAACGGAAAAAACATTTCATATACTTGATTGGTCAAATTAAAAAAAGTTCACATGTCCACCAGAGAACTGTAAAATCAACTTTTTTTTGATTTAATCATACACAAAAACTCTTGTTCACATTTAATAATTTAACAAAATTCACTGTAGAATAAAATCAGCATCAGGTTACTGAACGCGTAATTGGGATCAGTGTGAATCATCTGTCGATAATGTTTGCTGCAAATGTAATCACTCAACAAAAAGTCAGCGTTGAATAAATCAGAAAAAACAACAAACAACGCGTATGAATGTATTCATAATTAAAACAAAATAGAAACACATTTCATAAATGTACATTAGGGTGGGATTTAAATCCGCTTTTTTAGAATTTTTATTAGTAATACAATACTAAAAATATTCTTCTTTGAGATATAAAAATATTTTTTTGGAAAAAAAATTAGGTCATCTCAGGCTTGCCTAATCCGGAAAAATTTAAATATTGTCTAAATTTTTTTTTTCATTTATTTTGATTGGAAAATTAGGCAGTACTTAACTGTAACCGGATTAGGAGAGCCTGAGATATCGACCTAAATTAAAAAAAAAAAAAACAATTCACGAAGAACAATATTTTTTGGTATTACTAATAAAAATTCTAAAAAAACGGATTTTAGACCCACCCTAATTTATGAAATGTGTTTCTGCAAAACCACCCCCTTTTTATAGATAAGAAACTATTTTGTTTTAATTATGAATACACAATACATACGCGTTATTTATTGCTTTTTCTGATTTATTCTACATCAAAATAATTATTGTTGGCTCGAATGAACAGAATAAAACAATGGTTTAACAACGACCGATGATTATAAACCAGTGACAAAACAATTTGCACATCGTTTGATTGATTTAAAATCATCAACAAATATGTGTGTTGGAGTATATTCAACGTTTGAACGCAAACACATATTTATTCTTGTGTTGATTGCGTATAAACGTTTTGCAATCAGCATTTGCAGTTCTCTGATGTCCACATTAAAAAAAAAAACAAATAACCAAAATGGCAACGCTAATATGGATACCAAGACTAGGTCAGAGATGTCATTGCCTCGGCGCAAATTTTACATTTGAAAGAAATTATATAAAGATGTAAAGAAAACCTGAATTATAAAGCAATTAAAATGTAAAGAGAAAAAAAATTAAAAAATGTCCAAAAAAAAAAAACACATTGAAATGTTATCAAAATGTAATAGTTAGTTATTTTTTAAAATAATTGTCAGAAAAATTATAATTCTATATCTAATATCTTTGACTACACTCAGAATATTATGTAGTTAACTGTTTGTAGTTTAATAAAAAAAGTTTTCCGTTCCATTTAAAAATAAAGGAAAATAAATTTATTTTTCAAAGAAATATCTATATTAACTTTTTTATACATTTATTCGAAATAATTTACTATCATTTACCGATTTTTTTCAGTTTCATTTATTTTTTTCATTTGTTTGAAATTTAATAAAAAATTACCCACAAAACGGAAACTTGTGGTTTATTTTTGTCCGTAACAGTTATTACAAACTTAAATTTTGTTTGCTGTCTGTTTCAAAAAAAAAATATTCAAAAAATTTCAATTTGTTTTTTTATTTAAATTGGTTGTATATATACAAAATTTTTTAATACAAATTACAAGAACTTTATAAACATACATACATACATACACAAACACATTCACACAAAAAGTGTTTATAGCTTGTACGAGTATATTAAAAAAAAAAAAAAAAATACAAAAACGGAAATAATTTCAAATAAATGAAAAAAACATTTATTTTTTAAGGTAAAATATTGACATTTATTTTAACTGATTATATCAGTTGTTTCTTACGGATGTGTCAGTTGATTAATCAACATTTAAAAATAAATAACAAATGGCATTTAATTTAAATGAAAATTAAGTAGACCGGTTTTTAAATGAAATATCATTTCTTTTAAATGATATTTTCAGTTATTTTAACTTACAAACTTTTTTAAGTGTATATGAATAACTGTCATGTATATGTCTGTATATTTCTCTGTTGTATTTTTCTGCGTGTAATATCTTTATATCTCTTAAATTCATACACTTAATTACAAGCAAATAATCATTTAGTTTTGTAATTGATTCAATTAATATAAAAAAAACTTTCGCACTCAGTCGTTATTCATACAAGTTTTTAATTAAATCATTTTGTTATTCATAAAAATTTTTAAAGAAGGAATTTAAGCGATTTTTTGAGTGCACTATTATCGATTTACAAAAGGAAAAAATTAAAGGGCTTAGAATCACTAATTAAGAATTAGATGTTGATAACATTAAAATTTTTTCAAAATATTTTGCATTACAATATATTTTTCAAAAAGTTTTTTTTTCTCTTTTTTTTTTTAAATAAATAATTATTTCCTATAAATAAACATATAAAATATATTAAAAAAATATCTCTAGGGGTGCTAGACTGAGTTAGAAGTTATAAATAAAGAAATAAATCATATAACTTTAAAATTTAAACAAAACATCTATATTTAAATATAAATAAATTGTAATTTACAACTATTTATCTATATTTAGGGGGAAAAATAACTATTTATTTAATTATCAATTAACTTAAGAAAATAAAGTATTACAAAGTAATGAAATATATAAAAAATAAATATAATTTATTGATATTTTCGAACATTAAAAAAATCGATTGTAAATATTAAAAAAAATATAATAACCATATATTTTATAAGATGTGAAATTAAAATTTATTTAAAAAAAATACAGAGATTTAAAATTTTCTATTAATATATTTCTTAAAAATTTTAAATGTTTCTTTTCGTATTGTCTTATAAAATGGGAGGATTATTTAATAAGTTATAACATAAAATTAGTCATTTAAATCTGCACTTGTTAAAAGAATCTTAAAATTTAAGTAAATTAAACGGTATCAGAGTAATTAAAATCTAAACTATCTTGTCTTTCTTCAATAATATTATGGTGCAATAATGTTAAAAATGTTAAAAATTAAATTATTATTATTAGGGTTCGGAAGTTTATAAAAAAAAATACAAGTTTGTTGTTGTTAGCTGGAGAACTACAAATTTGCAAGCAAATGACATCGATCTGTTAATGATCTGTTTTTGGCATATTTTGCTGTAATGCATATTTTGGCATATTTTAATGCATATTTTTTAATTTTTTAAATTTTGCTAAAAATTCATGTTATTAAGCAAATTTTTAATATTTTACTGAATACTGACTGGATTTAACACAATTTGTATTTTTTTTAGGTACAGAGCGAAAAAGTTAATTTAAGCAAATACCGGGTGTAGGAGCGTTTATAGGGGAAACTGCTCCAACCAGGTCCATTTTAGTTTAAATTTGAAGACATGATTTATGGTCTCATAAATTTCTATGGTTTTATCTGCCGGAACTTTCTATTGGAGGTAGATCCAAATATGGACCGATTCTAATCAAATTCAATGGGGTTCATCCCTGGGCCAATAGAAACTTCTTTATATTTGCGACATGTAAAGTTCATTTAAGTAAATACTGGTAGCAGATCTTGAAAAAGATAAATCTTTATTGAATTAATTCGCGAAAAAATAATTCTTTTTGTAAATCAGCTAGTTGGTTCAATATTTTATAAATCAATTCATTAAATCAGATTTAAAATCATAATTGATTATCCAATTTCATTTGATTCTTTTTCGATTCAATTAAATCAAATCATTTTAAATATAATTCTTTTTTTAATTCGCGAATTAACAGGAAACGAAATTTGTGTTAATATTATCATTTAAATTGATAACAAAAAATTGTTATAAAAATTCCATGAAACACTTCGGGTTTAAAATTTAATTAATCGTAAATAAAAAAAAAAATATTTTAATTCACGAATCAAATCATATTTGAGAATCAAAATAATTCTTCTTTGGATTCGCGAATCGAAACAAAATTGATTTGATACTTTAATTTAAAATTGAATTATTTCGTTTGATTTATAACAAGTATTATTTAAATCAACTTGATTCTTCGGATAAGATAAAGATTGAATTATGGTAGTAAATAATTCAAAACAGAAAAATGAATTCGCGTATTAATTCGTCAAAATTTAAATCAAATTTGAAAATTGATTTAAGGAATTATTTTTTTAAAGGTCTGCCTGAAAGGCGAATTTATATGGTGACTAGGTTCAAATATGGTCCAATTTTCTTCAAATTTGTAAGCGTTATTTATGGTCCCATATTACATTTACACCCCAAGTTTACTACTTTTTATGTCTAAATACCATTAAATCTAAGTTCAGAAAGGACCATTCCACTAAATTCAAAAGGTTTCGTCTTATGTACCAAATTTCATCTTTTTTTTTTACATTTACAACCAGTCTTTTGATTAAATCGAAGGTGATACTCAGTCGATTGCTATACTATAAGGTGGATCTCAAACATCACAACAAATCCATAATATCCCTATTGAAGACGTCGAAAGAAAAACCATAAAAGAAGCCCATATTTTACGAATTTTATTACATATTGTATGCATGAACTTCCTTGCCCTAATTATTATTAATATAAAATATGTAAATTAATAATATTCAACATAAATACATACTGTAAATTATTATATTAAAAAAAATAAAATACACACGTTATGGAACCAGGAGAGAGAAACTTAAATTGTATTGTGGTTTTATTTCATTTTCAATTTAGGCCCCGTGTATCTCGCTAAATAAATTCCAAACTTAATACAAATTAACAAGAAGAGTTTATTTTTTTTTTGAAAAATATTTGCAGATATTTTTAAATTTTGTCAACATTTTGAAAATCTAAGTTTAGTTTAGAATTTATTTAGCCACCCAAACTTAGTATTGAATATTATAAAACGAAACGTTTGAATTGTTTCCCCCAATTTTAATTTTGATATATATTTAAAATTGAGAGGTTTTTTCAAGGATTTATAATAAAATGTCTGTTATATAAATATATACTACTTCTAGGCTGATAAAGCTTTAATAAAAATCATTTAAATTTACAAAATTTAAAAAAAAAATTAATTTAAAGTTTATATTAAACCAAAATTAATCAAAATCGAATTTTTTTAAGTATTTCATCTTGTGGAATGGGGCAACATTGTTACATATTGTGAAATTCAAGTATAAAATAATTTGATATATTTGTGTCACACTGTTTAGCTTAGACAACCACCATGTGACAAACATGTTTTGTATCATAAGTCCGGCAACTTTATATCCGCTTTTATTTCTTCGCCAATCGAGCTAAATTCTACTGTGTTGCTTAACCCATGCTTTTGATTTTTGTTCGCGAGCTGACCCAGTTTGAATGCAACTCAGTATGCAACAAAAGAGTAAAAATTCCTGTTAGTTTCTTCATATTTTTGTTATTTTTATTAGGAATTAGGTTAGAAGTTGGAAAATTAGGTTGCAAGTTGCATAAATTAGGTTTGAATAAAAAACTTTGTGATGCCGTTTAAATTTGACCCATTTGTTACGTTGAAAATGGCCAAAAATGAAAAATACCCAATAAAAAAATTAATATATTGTTTTTTAATATATTGTGTAATTGTTTAAATTTTATGTAAATGAAGAGATAACATTGAATATTTCAACTGTGTTTATTATTTTCAATATAAAACGAACTCGGTTTATTTAAAGGAAATAAATCAACGATTTTAAAATGTAAAATTGTAACAATATATATCGCTTATTATTTACCATTTAGTATTAACAGAGTTTTGAACACATGTACAACACAACAACCTTTGTTAAAGCGCATTCGGAAGGTCCAATTTTCAATTTTTTATTCGGCTAAAAGTGTTAGCCACAAACTTATTTTTTCCATCATAATGAAATAACTTTTTAATAATGTTTTTTAAGTTAATACCACACATCCATTTGACATATTATTCATATTGAAAACAAAAAAATATAAAAATTTTCACCACATTTTATCATAAATTGGTCGATACCAGAGAATGGTGTTTCCAATTCGGTTAACCTATTAACCGATTTGGTTAATGTCGAAACAAATTATTTAAAACTCAAATAATTATTCGACCCGAATATTCAATTAAACTTTTTATATGGTTTTTTCTGTTATATTTTATAAAATCTTCATAATTTCTTTAAATATGGCGAGAAAAGATTAGAAAAAATATATAACTAAAATACAATTAAATTCTTTTAAAATCAAGTGAAAGATATTCTTAAGGATTGGATAACTTTTTAACTAATTCAATGCAAGTGATGTGTAATATACAATTTTTAATTTTTGTTATAATTCCCGAAAAACTTCTAATTTTGCTAAAGCAAAAATAGGAAAAAATATAAAACTTTTGAATTTTCAAAGAGTAGAATAACTTAAGTGGAACCCAAAAAATATATCGTTACAATATACTATTGTAGGTAATCACCTGACAGGAATAGACTACAAAATGTTGTAAAATTTTCTTAAAACGACTTAAGTGCATTTGTCAAAAGTCTGCAGATATTTATTATTTGATTTTTTTCTTTATTTGAAATTACAATCACTGGCAAATTAATATAGCTTTATTTTTTTTTATAGAAAACTTCTTTAACTCTAAATCCCAAGCCAAATAGTGAAAGTAGGTTGGACAGTTCTGTCAAACTTTGTAAGTTTAGCAAAAACAACACAATATTTTTAAGAATTTTCTATTGAACATTGTTTGAAAGCAGCTCATGTTTGTTTAGAATTTTTTTGTGTTTAAGCACCGCATTTTATTGATTTTTTGTCCAGTTATTTATGTATAAATATAAAAATTGTATGCTTTCACCAAAAGCCGGCAAATTTTCATTCCCAATTGCAAAAACAACATGGTATTCTCAAATTGAAACTGGTTGTAACAAAATGTTGAAACTGGTTGGATCTAACACAAAATAAGCTGGTTTTGGTTTGAGGGCTGTTAAAAAATGTTGCATATTGAGTTTGACTCGTCTCGACATTTTTAGCAGAGAATATAAGAGTAGCATAATTTCTCTCAGTAATAATAAGCTCCCTGATAATAAGCTCTCTGCTGATACATTTCTTGTTGTTTCCCCATATCAAATTTATATTTAACTGTTTGTGAACAGCCCTAACTAAATCAATGATTTTATATTTAATAAAGTATGATGATTTAGTCTAATTTATATTGATATTGAATTGATACATTTTTTTATGAATTTAGAAAATACAACATTTCATTAATGAATATTTTCATAAAATTAGTATGAAGGTTTAAATTACTTTTACATTTTTCAAAGCTTTTACATCAGTACCCTAAAAATTGTGTTGACATTGATACAGACCTTAAAAAAGAATTAAATATTAACAGATTAATTTTTCCTATTAATATATTTAGAATCTGAAACATTTCTCTACAGTAAAATATATTAAAACTTTTATTTCTATGAGAAAAATTTCAGGACAAAAAAAAATAATAACAAAGTTTGCTTTTTAATTTGACCTTTGTGAATTTTATACATATGTATATCAAATGCAGAAAATTCATTCCATTCGGCTAGTGTTTAATAATTTTTTCTGACTATTCTCTATAATTGCAAAATAAAAGAATTCCCGAAAAAATTGCTAAAATTGGAAAAGAGAATTGTTCAAACTGTAAAAAATTGAATATTTGAAAAATATTTCAAAATCAAAAAGTTGTCAAAGATAAAAAAAATTACCGACTGAATCGCCAAGACACAATTTTATTTGTCTACAGACGTTTAAAAACATAATTCCTTAAATTAATTTTTAAATCTGATTTAAATTTTGACGAATTAATTTGCGAATTAATTTCTCTGTTTGAATTATTTACTACAATGATTCAATCTTTATCTCATAAGAAGAATCAAGTTGATTTAAATAATTCTTTTTATAAATCAAGAGAAATAATTCATTTTTAATAATTAAATTTTAAATCAAAAAAAGAACTATGTATTTTGATTTGATTCGCGAATTAAAATAATTTTTTTTAATCACGATTAATTTAATATTAAACCTGAAGGTTTTCATGGATGCCTTCTCGGGATGTCTTCCGGACCTGGCCCATTTTTATTATCGCAGTATATTATTACTCTACTACTGGAGTAAAAATTTTGTCCGTTTTGCCCTATCTCGCTTAGTTTTCGGTATCATTTAAAATAATTGCCATTTTATAAAATGGCGAATATGCCGAATAATAAGCGAGATAGCGCAAAACGGACAAAATTTTTGATTCGGTAGTATAGATTGGGAAGGTCCCCGAAGGGTTCCCTCGAATTTTTATAAAACAAGGTGATTTTTTTTTGTATCAATTTATATGAATATTGATAATACAAATTTCGTTTTCCTTTTCATTTCGTTAGTGTAAAAATAGGTCCCCCTGTTCCTTTTTTATAAAAATAGATGCCTCGGGATGTCTTCCGGACCTGGCACAAACCCCGAGAGCAGAGAATCTTAGTTAAATGGTACCTTTTTGAGGCACAATGGAAGGACTGGATGTGGCTTATATAGCTGCGATCTTTCTGTTGGAAAATGCTTCCACCTCTCGGATCGTAATACCGTCTTTCTGGCGGAGGTCAGAGTAATCACGGAATACATTAAATTTATTAATATTGAAGAGATCGCCGGAATTATATGGATATTTACGGATAGACAAGCGGCTATCCAGGCAATCTTTTTGAACTGATATGGGAACTTAGTAAGATAGTAAGACCATTTAACGTTAAGGGCAGACCAGTTCCGAAAGGGCTGTGTGGACTCGGTTTACTTCTAGAGCCTGTGGGGAGGATGTCCAGACCTTAGAACACTATTTTCGTGGATTTTCAGCCATTGCAAGGTTTAGGGTACAACACTTACCTGGCGGCAATATTTCAACCTTGAGTCATCTTAGTGGAATGGGCTGCAGGAGACTGAGGAATTTCGTCAACAGTATGGAATTCCTGGAATAGATAGCGTTAGGCACAATTGCGACATGAAAGCACACAACAAGCCGACTTCTAAGCTAAGCTATGTCCTATTTTCGGACATTGGTTGCTTGTGTTTACTTCAGATTCCGCTTTTTCAACCTCACCTGCAATTGATTTTTATAACAGTCTTAAAACAACAACAACATTCATTTATAACACTATTATAAGAATCAACAAAATGTTTATGCATAAGACTAAAAATATTATTATTGTATAGTACTTAAAAAAAAAAACCCTGGACCTTGCAAAAACTTTTAAAAACATTAATGTGAAAACTCGTTGTATTTGGAACGGCATGTCCGAAAAATTGCATACTGCACAATATCCACGGGATTGTGTGTCTATATACCATTTCAGAAAGGACCTTTCTTTGGAAGGTTGGTCTAAATATGCAGTGATTCTAACCAAATACAATAGGGTTTGTCTCCGAACCAATAAAGGCTTATGTACTAAATTTAATTCAAACATGGGTTTATAAGGGGATTAGGGGTTTATAAGGGGATTAGAAACAAATATGTCCTGATGTCCTTCAAATTTCTTAGTAGACGGTAGGTGGGAAAGTATTGCCATTTTTTCAAATGGCATCGTATGTCAGTTTTGTTTTGACATTCGTAAAGTAAACACGTGCGAAATGGGTTAATAACAATGAATTACTTTTTTGGATTTGGATCGCTATTTTGGAACTCAACGACGATGTGAATGATTTTTTTATAAAAATTGATTATGACCTTCCCAGCGCGTGTAATCATGCGTTTCGGTGATTTGGCTTTGCCAGCCGAATCTCTCAGTTTGACTGCATTGGATTTTTCCTCTGGGGGATATTTGAAGTCGATGGTTGTCGCGAAATTGACAACGTAACACCATAAATGCTGCGCACATTTATGCAAAATATAATCAAAAGAGCACAAATTTGTATCAACGCCGGCGGCGGCCATTTGTCAGACATAATTGTCCTCAATTAATTGAAACATAATGTATAAGTGCGAATAAGCATAAACTGTTAAAAACCAAATAAGTTTTAACTTTAAACAAAAGTTATAGCGAAAGAAAATCATATGATTGATGCTTTTTGCCCCACTCTATACAAGGTGGGATATTTTTTTGCAAAAATCAGCACAAACTCATTATACCCTGACCACATAGTGGTGCAGGGCATAAAAATGAAAAGCTTTATAATAACTGAATTTACATTTGTTTTTACCGAAACTGCAGTAAAAATTTAATAATTATTTTATACTTAATATGAATTGCTTGTTTCTTTTTTGCGTCAGTTCTTAAAAAAAAATAAAAACCGAAAAAAGTTTAGTAAATTAATGCCCTTATTTTGCAAAACGCAACGCCTCACTTCACATAATTTTCTAAAAAAATAGATTTTGTAAATTACTTGAATAAAGTAGGTGATTGCTAGCGTTGAAACAGCTGTTCGTTAAGTTATTATGATTTCATAAATCACTGCGCTAAAAAATTAATCACTTGAAATGTCAAAGACATCACTTCAATTGTTTCGAGCGTTTTTTTTCTAAATTTTTTTCAAACTATTTAAAAATAACACACAATTTTTAATAAATTTACAATAGATTTTATTTTAATTAAGCAGTTTTTGATTTTTTTTGTTCTTGGGTCGATATGTCGTGGAAATATTAAAAATGGCTCTAAAAAAATATAAAAAATGAAAAAAATTTTAAAAATTGCTCCATAAATTTGTTTGCAGGTTTAAATTTAGGGTTTAGTTACATAAGAAAAACTGATTTTTAATCAGCTATGATGTCAATAGCAAAAAAGTAGGGATAAATGTAACAAATCAAACATAAATTCCATTTATGCATAAATGCAGATAGCACGGAAATTATTTTAATTTGACAATAAAAGTAATAACGTAAATGTCCAATGCAATGACGTAGTGATTTATAAAATTCGATTTTTTTTACACTCGCGTTGGCGTTAGAAAGGGAAGTGTAGGTGAGGCGTTGAACGCAGGGGATTTACAAAATTTGGGCATACATTTTGAGTAGTTTTTAAAAAACAAAATATTTTGAGTTCAAGCACAAAGCCCTTTTACATGTCAAAGTTTAAATTTGACCAAGAAAATATAAAAAGCTACTAATTTAACCATTTAAGTCATACCAAAGTTCAATGTTAATTATTTCAATCTTTATATTGTTGGTTGCTTTCTTGTATTTACAGGTTGGTTGAAAAGTTCCTGTGCTCACAAAGAGATGGCACTGCTAGCTCCAAACTTTTTTTTCTTCTCAAGTTGGTATAACTGTCCTGAGAACACATGCAAAGTTGCAAGTCATTCTGTCAATTCTTTCTTTGTTTACAAGCCATTAGAAGTTGACGTGTCATTGATTTTTTTTAATATGGAAAAAATTGAATATCGTGCAGTTATTAGATTCTTTGTTTTGAAGGGTTTAAAAGTAAAGGAAATTTATGAACAATTGTTAGAAGTGTATAAGGAGTCCTCACCTTCAAAACGCACCGTTGAATTTTGGGCTGGTGAATTTTAACGTGGTCGTACCAGCCTTGAAGACGATCCACGCGAAGGACGATTGCAACCACAGCAGAAGTACATAATATGGTTGAGCAAGTACATAATATGGTTAGTGCAGATCCAAGTTTGACTAAGCGTGAAATTGCTAATGCCATAGGCATCTCAGACGAACGAGTACTCCATATTTTACATGAAAAATTACGTATGAAAAAACTGTTTGGAAAGTTAGTGCCGCACACATTAACAATTTAACAAAAACTAGATCGAAAACAAATTTCTCAGCGTAATTTGGAGCGTTTTAAGCCGAATAAAACCGACTTCTTGCGTCGTTTTATAACTATGGATGAGACTAGGATCTACCACCATGATCCTAAATTGAAACAAGAACATTTACAGTGGACTGAAGCTGATTGTTTAGCTCCAAAGCAGGTGAAGTCATAACGATCAGCAAAGAAGGTTATGGCATCAGTTTTTTGGGATGCAAAAGGAATTCTGTTGATTGATTATCTTCAGAAAGGTAAAACAATCAACTCTGAATATTATTGCAGCCTTTTGGATCAGCTGGATGAAAAAATTCGTGAGAAAAGACCTGGTTTAAAGAAGAAAAAAATAATTTTTCATCAAGACAATGCACCTGCTCACAAAAGTGTTTTGACGATGGCTAAATTCAAAGAATTAAAGTACGAATTGCTTGAACATCCAGATTTGGCTACCATTGACTACTATCTCTTCAGAAATCTCAAACAATTCCTTCTTCGTGGAAAGCATTTTTCGTCGAATGAAGATGCCATAGCAGCCGTAGACGGTTATTTTGCAGAGCTTCCGGAAAACCATTATAAGGATGGGATTAGAGTATTCAAAAACCGAAACCGAAAACCGGTCAACCGAGTTCTTTATTTTTAAAAACCGATCGGTTTCGAATATTTTGTAAATTCGAAGAAAACCGAAAACCGGTCTTTTTTGTACGGTTAACCGGTTTTTTTAATTACATCACCAACTGGGTTACTTGGTCTCTTTTATTTTTTCCGAACACTATTATAATTGTTTGTTTGGTTATGAAGATTTAGATGTAAGTCTGATAGATTCCGATGAAGACTTAACTGTGGATATTCCAAATTCAAATAGTTTAATTTCGGATCTATATAACACAAAGAGCATTCAAAATCCTCAAAAAGAGACTGTACAAAATCATTAATCATTTTATATGTGACCTCTCCGAGAAAAGGGACCTAGTGTGTGAAAGTGAAGTTTTGGGATAAAAACATTTAAAGTTTTATAACGCATTATCACTGTGAACACACCTTCAGTTGGGAAATGCGATTTGGTATGGTTGGTTATGATTGGGTGCCGACTTTGGTGACGTATTTTTTTTTCGCTTTTAGAGTGACAATTTAAAATCAAAAAAAGTAAAATTTTAATGTTTTTTCCATTTTTATCTATTTTCCCAAGTTCGTTTTGTACGTTTTTATGGGGTAAATAAATTTTTATCAGAAATCTAACTCATTTCATCTTATTCTACACCCTTTTAGGTACCAGAATCCACTCTTAAGTCCAAACCCGTTTTTTGACACACTAGGTCTCTTTTCTCGGAGAAGATCACATATGATGATTTCATAGTTGGACAATTTATATAATTGTCTTTTGACTATTTGTCCAACATCTACTATTAGTGAAAGAGTATTTTCCACTTCTAGCTTTATTAAATTCTGTTTTTTAACAAATTATATAAGCTTTTTATTCAAATTAAAAAAACCGAAAAAAACCGGTTGACCGGTTTTTTCTGCAAAAACCGAAACCGACACCGGTTTTTTTAAAATTAGATTTTTCGAAGAAAACCGAAACCGGGTTTTTCAAAAGGCCGGTTTTTTGAATACTCTAGATGGGATAAAATTATTGGAAGATCATTGGAATAAGTGTATTGAGCTTTTAGGAGATTATATTGAATAAAAAAATATATTTCGTAACAAAAACAGTATTCTTTCATTTCGAGCGCAGAAACTTTTCAACCAACCTGTAAAGCCATATTTGTTACTAAAACAATTTGTCCATTTGGTTTTCTACTTTTGTTTTGTTTTTATGATTAAATGTATTCTTCTGCTTTTGTGGATTTTTTTTTTTTTTTTGCTTATGGTCTTAAACTGCATTTTCTAACTATGACTATTTTTAAACATATCATATTTGGTAAGGAAGCATGTTTGTTTTTGATAGAAAAATCCAGACAAACAAACAAAGAAATAGAAAAATACCAACTGAACTCTTTCATTGGTATGTAAGATGTAACCAAAAAAAAATATATATGTAGTTGTACAATTGACCAAAGATGGACATTGGAAAATAAATGTACAAAAGAGTATGGATGTGGAATACTAAAAATAGATACAACTAAAAAATATTAGAAGATGCACTAAAAACTAACGGATTTTATAAGAAAAGTTTTATATAAGAAATTTGATTATTTTTTAAAATATTTTTGTTTTTTTTTTTTTAATGAAATATAACAAAATTTGCAATAAATTTAAAAAAAATTATTACTGATTAAATTACTTAAAAACTTTATTAAAAAAGTCATAAAACTTTAAATTATTTATAAACATTTTAATGATCTTATTTACTGAAAAAAAAAATATTTTGAAGATGATGAAAAAAAAACTAAAATAGAAAATATACATTTTAAAAATTATTATTAATATTTTTGATTGCAAAAATTTACAACATGCATGAATAATTCATACATTAATATAAAAAAAATACCCATTAACTATTTGTGTCAAAACACTTAATTGTTGTTAATTAATATTTGTCACACGCTTTTTAATGGACCAACTAACCAACCAGCAACAATTGAATGATATAGAAAAAAATAAATAAAAATCTGTCGATTTGAAACCAATGAACAATTTTTTGAAAAATATTTATTTTATACGAAAAAACTACTTTTTAATAGAGACAATTAACCCAAAAGTCAATTGTAAAAAAAATTGAGAAAATAGCTAACAATAAACAAGTAGGAAAATTAAAGACAAGTCAACACCGACTATAACGAGCTATGAGAGGGAAAAAAGCGTTAGCCTCATGATTTGCGATTTTCGTTTTATTTCTTATTAAAACTTATAGTTCTTGATCATTTGCATTACGGTGGCTTACTCTCACCAAAAAAAGTCTGTAATGGCAACGGGAAATTTCGCTAATTTGAGCCCCAAAATTAGTAGCCGCTAATAAATTTTAGTAAACCCTTTTGTAAAATGCAATTTAAAATCGGTTTGCTAAAATCAGCAAAAAAAAATCTAAGTTTTATTAATATTAGTACAATCAAATTAGTATAAAAAATTAGTAAGCGCTACTAAATTTTAGTAAATTGCTGTAAACTCAAAGAATTGAAAAATATAGCAAAAGTTTAATTTATAAAAAAGGAAAATTATTAAAATGCACAAATTAACTCAATTATTTTTAGATACACATGTTACACTTTAAAGCTGCTAATTTATTTTGAAATTGCCTTACGAATTCGAATATACAAATTTATATTTTTTTATCAAATATTTTTTATTTATTTTTTCAAAAAATATTTTAGACAAAATTTAAAACAAAAAAATATATCAAAGGCTTAAAAAATAGTTAAAACTTAATCGAATTTATCATTTTGTTTTAATTTGATAATTTTTGTTTTGAAAAATATTTTTAGTAAATTTTTTTGATTTTAATTGTTTTATAAGCTGAGTTTTAGAACTAAAAAAGTTTTTAGTGCTCTTTTAAGTGGATGTCCTATTTTTGGAAATGAGTCAGCTGTGAAAAATATCTTAACTTCCGATCCCTTTTTTCAACCTATGTAACATTTCAAGTAGTGGCGCGCCCAAGGGGGGGCCCAGGTGGCCCGGGCCCCCCTAATTTATTTCCATAATAATTTTTTTTTAATATGTTTAGAATACATATATATTTAAAATAGATTGTATTTTTTTGGTTCCAATTGATTTTCTTTGCAAACCAATTGATTTTTTTTGCAAGTCAAATTGGGGTTTACCAGATTTTGCTGAATATTGTGCAGAAATGAGAAGAATTTGCTTTGAAATAAGGGAAATTTGTTAAATTTCCTCTCAGTTACCAAACCTTGTAATATGTAAAAAAATTTATTTGGCCGCTTCTTTCGATGAAATCTCTATACTTAAAAAAGTTTGTAAGTTAAAATAACTGAAAATATCCTTTAAATGAAATGATATTTCATTTTAAAACCGGTCTACTTAATTTTCATTTAAATTAAATGCCATTTGTTATTTATTTTTAAATGTTGATTAATCAACTGACACATCCGTAAGAAACAAATGATACAATCAGTTAAAATAAATGTCAAAATTTTACCTACCAATCCTTAAAAAATAACTGTTTTTTTCATTTATTTGAAATTATTTCCGTTTTTGTATTTTTTGTTTTTTTTTTTTTAATATACTCGTATAATACAAAATGTATGTATGCATATGAAGCTATAAATACTTTTTGTGTGAATGTTTTTGTGTATGTATGTGTGTTTATGAAGTTCTTGCAATTTTGTATTGAAAAATTTTGTATATATACAACCAATTTAAATATAAAAAAATTGAAATTTTTTGAATATTTTTTTTTGAAACAGACAGCAAACAAAATTTAAATTTGTAATAACTGTTACGGACACAAATAAACCACAAGTTTCCGTTTTGTGGGTAAATTTTTATTAAATTTCAAACAAATGAAAAAAATAAATGAAACTGAAAAAAATCGGTAAATGATAGTAAATTATTTCGAATAAATGTATAAAAAAAGTTAATATAGATATTTCTTTGAAAAATAAATGTATGTTCCTTTATTTTTAAATGAAACGGAAAACTTTTTTATTAAACTACAAACAGTTAACTACATAATATTCTGAGTGTATACTTATCGTTCCTCTATTATTAATTTTTTTCACACTCGTAATATTTTTTGGGTAAAAACAACCAAAAATACACTTAAGTTTTTAAAAACCGATCAATTGATATTTTTATTTAATTTAACGCCTTTAATCTTTTTTTCGAACGTTTTCGTAAAAAAGGAGTAATTATAGTTTGACTTACACGTCGGCTATCCTTATTTGCTATTACTCAGTATTGTGGTTAAAAATCAGCAGAACAACAAAATAATTGTTTTTATATGTTGCATTTTGTTTGAGCTGGCTAAATAAAATCTAAACTAAATTTAGGTATCCAAATTTCTATAAAATTTTAAAAATTGTTCAAAGCTTTTGTAAAGGAATTTTAAAATCTTTTGTCGATTTGTATTTAGCTTAGAATTTATTTAGCTAACCCGCACAGTTCCTAAGTGGAATTATTTAATTTGTATATTTTCTTTTAAAACAAAAAATTTCGTATTTTCAATTGTATTACATTTTTTAAATAAAAATCTGAGATTCAAATACCACATTAAGTCTTAACTGGAATCCCCAAAATTTGAGATTTATGAGTTCATTTTTATATCAAAATATATATATTTAAAATTGAAAATATTTAATTTACAACACTTATGTATATAGACTTTCAAAGTAGTTATACTAGTTAAAAAGTAAGATTTTATAAAAATGCTGCCAAGTCTTGGCAATTCTTGTCTTTTCTCTTTTAAATGTAAACAAAACTATTTGTCAAAGAAATATTTGAAATTTTTCTACTTTTAATTTGATAAAATATTAAAAATAACAAAAGCTAAGATATTAATGATGTGTTTGTTAATAACTGTAGAGCAGGACATATAATATAATTGCTATTTTTTTTATAAAAAATAGACAAAATTGCCCAAAAATGACAATAGAAATTAAAAAAAAATTAAAAATCAAAAAATTCAAGTAAAATTCAAAAAATTACAAATAAAATTAAAAAATTCGCAATCGATATTTAAAGAGATAAATTTAAATTAAAAAAACGCAATTAAAAAAATTATTGAAATTCAACAAATATTTTATTTAATTTGGTGTTTTTGAATTTCAAATGATGTTTTATAAATTACATTTAGAGTCATTCCAAAAGTTTTTTAAAACAATCTAATCGTTTTGAAATAGTCTTTAAATTTTAGTAACATTTGTGCAAAATTTCATAATGAAAAATAACACTAAAAATATAATGTAAAATTACCACAACCAAATGAAAATTAGCCCCAAAATTAAGTTTGGTGAATATTTTCATTTATTAGATTGAGACTTTTATTCATTATGTAAAATAACCACTAACTTGAAGAAATAAAAAATGACCCCAAATATGATGAAATGAAAAATTACTAAAAAAATATGCAAAGCAAAGAAATGTTGCTTATGCACAGCATTATACACATTTATATTGCATGGAATCAATAACATGCAAATATAGTCCTTATAAACATTTAAGTTACTTGGGCCAATCTAAATTGAAATATTTTAAAGAATTAGAAAAAAAAATCATGATATGCGGTTTTTGCAGCATCCGACGATTTTATAAAATGGTTTTCTATGACAATGCGTTTTAGAGCTTGACAATTTTGAAACTTTTAAGAATTATATTTGGTCTTAATGTATGAAAAAAAATGTTCGCCTGAGGCACCAACTTCTACATTTATTGATATACAAAAACCAAAATGTATGAAAAAAAAAATTAAATTTAATATGTTTAGAAATTGCTAGATTTTAAAAAAAATTTAGAAAATATATTTGCCCCCCCCCCCCCCCCGTAACAAAATCCTGGACACGCCACTGTTTCAAGGCAATTTAAGTTTGTATGTATATAAGTTTTAATTATTAGAATATTAGAATATTAGAAATAACATTTTCTTCAATATTCACATTTATAAAATTAGTAAATTTTTTTAGCTAATTTTAGCAAATCGGTTTTTAAGAATTTGTACAATGATTTCTGAAGTTAGCAACAAAAATTGGTAAATAGTCTGTAAATGTTCAGTAATTTGTAAAATGTAAATAGCAAACAAATTTTCTAATTATTATTTTTTACTAAAAATCAGTAGAAAAATAGTAAATTAGGATTGAAAACTGTTACAAATTTTTCTACTAACTTTTTTTTCTGAGTGTAACTATATAAACTTAATTATATCTTAAATATTTTGTCTATAAAAATTCTTTTAATGCAAATTTTTATTAATGCTGTCACAACACTAAAAAAAATGGATTTAAAGATATTTTATATTCAAATTTTTTCAAATTCAGTTAAGTTTATTTCTTCTTTCAGCCATCGATTATCTCTCAAAACTTCGTGTGTCATCTCTGATGTTTTGTGGAAAAAATTAAGGTTAAAAAAGGTAGTTTTTGGTACGGTTTTTGGCCGGCAACATGTCCAAAACTTTCGAAATTCGCAAAAATCGGCATGTACTCGTCAAAAGAAATTTTTATATGTTCATTAGGGCGGATCAAAAAAAAAATTCCATGAAGTTTAGGAGATTTATTCCCACATTGGATAAAACCTTCAGTTTGGAGATTCGGAGGTTTGTTGGGAACGATGAGAAAATTTTAAGGTTTTTTTTTAAGTTATTTTTTTTTTTGTATTAATAACTTAATTTGTTGCCAGGAATTCAATCAATCTGCTAAAACTTTGTAATTGAAAGTTTTTAAAACAAATTAAAAAAAAAAAAATGATTTTTACTTCGCGACTCAAAATATAAAACGATTATTTACTTTTTAGATTTTTATTCGCGAATAAATATTTTGTTTGACTCGCGAATTAATACCCATTTTCAATTCGTTGAAAAAAATCTATTTTAATTTTATTTTCATTTAATCTTTGATTTGTAATTGTTATTGAATAATGTATTAAATCGAAATTTAGTTCTTATTAAATATTAAAAATAAATTTATTCGCGAATCACAAACAAAACGTTTTATATTGTGAGTTGTTTATAATTCGTGCGATTTAAAAAAGGAAGGTTTAATTTGCAAAACAAATTTTTAAGCTGATGATACCTAAGAATTTGATTCTAAAGTTATTAAAATGATAGACTTTGATGCATAAAATATGTAAATGCTTTTTGTATTTTTAACTAAAGTCCTGTTTTTCTATAATTTGCTATAAGTTCAAATCAAATAAATTTGAATGTATAAAATAAAACAAGATAGAGTATATGACACTTGGTAATTTCAGTATTATTTATACTAATTTCAATAGAGTTTAAACCAAGGACTATGTAACAATATGATGTGCAGAGTTAAATACCAAAAGCCATCGAGCCAAGTTAAGAGATTCGAGTTGAAAAACTGGAATCGTTCGCTCGGTGGCTTTATGATTGGCTTTTATTTTTAATTCTGCACATTCCATTCTTATATAGTCCTTGAAAAGAATTGCAATCTCTCATATGATTTGCATTGATGGCCAAAAAACTAGAATTTAAAAACTAGCGAGTGCCATATAAAGCGTGTCCCAAGAAGAACGCAATTTTTAAATTTTAAATAAAACACAGATATTTAAAAAAGAAAAAAATCGTGAAACTTTATTATATCGTAAAGTAGACAGAATGAGGTTATTTATGGAACAATATATCGTGCAGATGGCCGCCGCCGCTTTGCTGGCATGCACGCGATCTTTTAATGAAATTTTCAATGACCGTTTTGCATAAATGCTGCGGTATTTCATTAATGCAGCGTCCAATTTCCTCTTTTAAGGCTTGAGTCGTCGTCGGCTTATTCGCGTAAACCATCGACTTCAAAAAAACCCCAAAGAAAAAAATCTAATGGTGTTAAATCGCACGATCTAGGCGGCCAATTCTGATCTCCAAAACGCGAAATAACACGACCGGGAAATGACTGATGCAGCAATTGAATTGTTTCTCTGGCTGTATGACATGTGGCGCCGTCTAGTTGGAACCACATGCCCTCCACATTCATTTCTTCAATTCCTCCAGCCCAAAAACCACACCACACAGTGACACGGTGAGGATGCATTTGCTTCTCGTGAATCACTCGAGGATTTTCCTCACCCCAAATGCGACAATTCTGCCTATTGACGAAGCCATCAAGATGAAAAAGGGCCTCGTCACTGAAGATGATTTTATCGGCAAAATCAGCATTTTCATGTTGTCTCTCCAATACCCAATTAACGAACTCCCTTCGCTGTCCATGGTCAGCTGGCTTCAGTTCCTGAGTCAATTGAACTTTGTATGCATGAAGATGCAAATCTTTCGTCAAAATTCGCTGCAAAGTGGATTTGGAGACACCAATTTGCTAAGCTCGGTGTCGAATTGAGGTGGATGGAGTTTGAGCGACATCATTACGTACAGCTGCGACATTTTCGGTCGATCGACCTGGTCGATGGCGCGTTATTGTCTTTACATCACTAACAGACCCAGTTTCGGCAAATTTATCCATTAATCTCTTTACCGTTGACTCTTTTGTAGCATTATTGTGACCCCAAATTGATCGCAATTTGCGAACTGTAGCCGCAAAACTTTCACCATTTTGGTAAAACAATTTCACAATGAGAATGCGTTGTTCATTCGTGTAGCGCTCCATTTTTACTAACCTCGTACCTTCTACTAGCAAACAATAACAATTGTTCAAATGTCAAACAATGACACTTCGAATGTTGCCAGATTTAAAAATTGCGTTCTTCTTGGGACACCCTTTACATACATAGGCTTAAATAGACATGTTAATTTTGACATTATATTTAAAACAAAAATTAAATAATAATATGATTTTTTTTTGCAGAAAAATGGAATTGGTGGATTTTGGGAACGAATGAAAATTTATTTGGTGGATAAGGTATAAAAAACTGGCAACATAGTTTGACAGTCAGCCCCTAGGATAAAAGATTTCTTTAAGATATTTGAGCGCCCCGGTAGGCTAGTTGGTAGCGTGCTACCTTATCAGTGCGGTGGTCGTGGGTTCAATTCCCACCAGAGGCTCTGGTCTGTTTTCGCTACAACGAGCCGAAGGCCTTTGTTGCTAGTGCTCGGTTAGGGTATTAACATATAATTTGTAATTATATGATTAATAAATAAAATAAATAAATAAATAAGATATTTTGAAATCATTTTTGATTCCGAGGTCAAATTTTAGTTGCAACTTGCGTTCCAAACCAAAAAATGGTGATAATTATGAATCTCTTAAATTACTAATCAAATCGAGAAAAAATGTTTACAAAACTTGAGTTGGAGGACATTGGCTTTCAAAAAATTGCATTTATAATTATCCTGTTTTAACATAGGATGTATAACAGCGTATCAAATTTGACTAACTCGAATGTATGCAAGCTTCCGGAACGTAGAACGTTTACAAAAGTGGATCTATTTGGCTGATTTTAGACTTTTTTTTAACACAAATAAGGAGATAAAGGAAAAAACGCGATTTAGAATTTCAAATTTTTAATATTTAGTTAGGATGTTTAAAATTTGCTTAAAAATTTGGACTTATTAAAAGTATGCCCACACAATTTGCATATTGAAAACTAAATATAGGTGTCAAAAAAGCGCGCCATTTTGAAAGATCGCTTTGACATAGCTTTTTTGATTTCAGATTCGTACTCGGTAGGGCAAAATACTTTGAACAAAATTTATAAGTCTCTGCAACAACTCTGTATACTAATGTCATCCAAGAGATTACTTCAAAGTGAGAGCAAAAGGTAATTTTATTTCACTTCTATAAACAAATCTTCCTATATTTGTACAAACTACTAATGAAGACAGAAAAGTTCAGTTCTATCAATTGATTTAATAAATTTTGGTTCAAAATTTTACCTTATGTTACAAATATTCGAGATTATACTGAATAGATATGCAAATTTGTCGCCTTAAGTTGTTTATTAAAGTGTCTTGTATGAGCAAGTCCAAATTTTGAGATCCTAACGGGGTTATTTAAACACCCCTAAACATTTGCCGAGAATATTATATCCAAATGAAAAGTAATTTTATGTAAAATTAAAATCGGTAAAAAATTCATTTTAAATTAGCAAACGGTAAATTTGAATCACTGAACGGAATTTTATTTTTTAATCAATAAACGGTTGATAAATTGAACGAATTCTTTATTTTAAGTTTGATTTATAAAAAATTATTTAAATCATTTGATTTGATAAAACGAACTGTTTCAATTGATTTAATTCTTTTCACAATAAATCGAACGGGACCAAATGGCAATTAAATCCATTCATTTTCCGATTTAATTCGTTTAATTTTAATTCAGAATTCAAAAATTAAAGTAATTAATTAAATCTTCGAAGCTATGCTTTAACCCTTAAATACCGTTATCTAAATAACCGAAATACCGTTATGATACAAATACCGAAATAACTAATATATCATTAGCCTTTAAATACCGATTCCGTAATTAATGAAAAAATGTTGCCATTAAAATGCCGTTACCGATAACCGCTTCGTTTCGGTTACCAACCATGCAAAATAAAAAATTTTGTAAATAAACCAATATTTGTTTAATATTAATATTTGTAACTATCAAAAATAACGGTCTGAGACCCACATTATAGTATACCAAACTATAAGAATCAATTTCTTATTCGAATTAACGATGTCAGTCCGGTCTTCTGGCACAAGGACGCTATAATTAAGATATTTTCATAAAATTCCGTGCATAAGCTTCTATTGAGGACAAACCCAATAGAATTTAGTTAGAACCGGTGTATATTCCAGGCTTACTGCCTGGGTATTTAGCCCAATTTGAAATTTGAACTGTAAATTAACACATCAGCAGAAAATTCCGAAGGATAACACATAGGTGGCGCCACTAATTAAAAATCCATTTTGGAATTACCAACTGTCAGATGATAGCTGTCAAAATTTAATGACAATTCGTTTACTAGTGAACAAGTCACTGCTGTTTTAGTGACGCTACTTTTGCGATTTTGAAAAGAATGGATTCAAAGCAGTTTCGTGTGTTGATTTATCATTGATTTTTAATGGGGAAAACACATCGTTCAATCCAAAGCTTGGCTTGATAAGGGTTATACGGAGACTGCTCCATCGAAACAAATGGTGGTTTGCTGACAAAAGAGGCGGTGGTACCGGAAAACATAAAAAAAGTTCGTCAACTCGTTGCAGGAGATAGCTGATACCTTAAAGATATCGAATGAACGTGTTGGCTCCCAGCGAATTTCATACCAACCGAATGATTTTATTGGAGCCACCGATATATTTTTTGTCACAACCGAAATTCAGCAACAGAATTTCGGTTGAAATTAAATATTTCAATTGTATTAAAAGAACATTTGGTTGGGACAACTAAATAATTCAGTTGCTGCAACCAAAATATTCAGTTGGCAAGAAATTCGGTTGCCACGATTAATCTGTTTTCTCTGTGTGTGTTTCAGACCTCAAAAAAAAAAAAAAAAAAAGCTCACTAGAAAGGGATTTAGTTTGAATGAAGTAAGTGGTGGTTGTCGAAACAGAGGCCTATTTTGAGGCCAAAGATAAATCATTCTTTAAAAAAGGTATCGAAATGTTTGATAGGCGTTGGAGTGATTATATCAATCTTGAAGGAGACTTTGTTGATCAATAACAAAAAAAATTATTGTTGTTTTATTGGTTATCCTACGGACTTTTTAACTGATGTGTTATGCCTCCAAATTTTAACCAAGTCAGATCATGTATGGGTCTAGTTTCCATTTAATGATAATTATGAACTTTTTTTTGGCAAGTTTCTTCAGATCTTTTTGAATTCCTTCATCTTTTAGGAACTACTATTTCTCCTCTATGGCCTTTCCAAAATAATCAACACATTAGGAAGATTTCCTTGAGTGTTAAACAAACTAATAATATCTGTTATGATGTAGGGTGTCGACAAATTAAGTACACCAAGACAATATCGAAAATAATTTCTGATGCATGTTAAGAATATAGAAATATTTTGTTTACACTGATGTAGTAAATATGTGAAATATAATTAAAATCACACACGTTGTAAACATGTGTTTTGCAAACTGCGCAAAAATAATAATACAATAAAAAATTGGGGACAACATAAAATAACAAACCCGATCATTTAAATTTTTAAGGTAATAAATATTTTGATTGCAGAGGAGTTATTTTACGACCATAATTTGAAAAAAAAACCAATATAAAAATGTTGAAGAAATTAAATTGTAAGTTCTGACGATTTGTTTTATTTTTTCTTATTATTTCATTTTTTTCTTATTAATTTCAGATAATTATCTGTAAAACAAAAACAAACATTTGTGACATAAAGACGAAAACAAAATCCATCAAAATTTTAAACACGTTCATTGAAAACCGAAAGAATTCACACAGTTGTTTAAGTACTTTTTGTTTGCAGCTTCTTTGAATTGAAAGATTGCACGCTGGGGCCAATATTAGAATTTTTTTTGCAAGTCGTTATTTTAAAATTTCAAATAAATTATTATTATTTCAAAGCGAATGTTTCTTAAAATATGTTTTACATGGTGAATAAACCCCAAATAACAAGTTTTTTTTTTACAAGTTTCCGACTTAAAATTTGTATAAAAATTTAAAGTTTAGAACTTGAAAATTGTACAATTAATAGCAGTTTAGATAACATCAACAAATTTTAACCAGATATAAAATCTCTGACCCAGTACTGATTCAAATAAAAGCTTCGAGTATGATGAGCTGATTTGTAATATTACTTCATCATTCCTTTAACATAGTTGCCATATATAGTTGATGAAAACGATTCTTTCCATAAGAGAAAAAAAAAAAACAGAAAACCAATAAATCTGCACAAACATTAAGGATCAAAGCGTATTGCAGTGGTTGCAATTTACAATATAAAATATGCTTATGACAGGTTTTTCTTAGGAATTTAATTCAATACATTGAAGATCACCCGCTCTTTTGTGTATTAAGCCACTGCTTACATTAGTTGGTCGGTAGATCGGTCAGTCTGTCTGATGGTCATTTATAGTAGCTTAAGACATTGATGACATTCTATCACACCACTGCATAAAATATACTGTTTGCTAACTATTATGCTTGAATATCATGCAAAACACAGGTGTCCTCAAGAGTCAGTAGATGGATTTAAATATTTGTTGCACATTTTATTGCATTTACATCTGTTTTTAAATTCAAAACTTCAATGTAAATATCGCCAATTTTTGATTTATTAACAACAGTTTTTTGTAACAAACCGACATAAAAATAACCTCAAATTAAAAAATAAATATTTTTAACTAGTAAAATAATTAAAGTCGCACATGCCGACTATATTATACCCTACACCAAGTCCAATTTCGGAAAAATATCAGGAAGTTTTTTTTTTTTGCAAAAGAACTTCCGCCCTGTTCTTATATACACAGAACATTTTTTAAAAAATTTTTAAAAGGCACCAACAATAAAATTTCCAAATACAAAAAACTTTTTGTTATTTTTTTGTAACTTTCAATTTTATTTTTAAAGAACTTTTATGTGAAAAATAACAATTCACAAAAATTTCAAACAAAAAATTGTTAGAAATCGAATTTAAATGTTAACAAATATTTTTAATTACTTAAAATTTTCTGACACTTTTTTCTGTGTTGTTACAGGGTAAAAAAAAGCATTTTATTCTATGGCGGAGTACAATTTTCATTATTTTTCGAAAGGTGTTTATATAAGGGTTGACAGGCAATACCGCAATTACTATTGTTACCTCTAAAATAACGTTACAGATATAACTGAAAATCGTTACCTTTAAAATACCGTTACCATATTTTAAAATGTGAAACAATATCTAAACTACTGAAATGTTAATTTAAATTCGACAAAAGGTTATTTTAACTAGACTCATATTTACTTTAAAAAGATGCATACTTAATTTAAAACTGTTCCCCAAAAATAAGATGAAAGAACACGTTCGTTCGCTTTTAAAGCGAAAAGAAACTGATTTGGGTTTCACTAACTCTACTTCTTTGCGAACGATGACTCGAACGACAAGTCAAATGAAAACGTAACTGTTTTCATACAAAATTTGGTTTCCCTATTTCGAACACTTGCAAACGCAAATGTCAAAATCAGACACTTGCTATTTTTTTTGTTGAGTGAATATATTTTTGATATTTTTAAAAACAAAATAAAGTGAAAAAGCAACGGATAACAAAAGGTAAGTACAAAATTTATATTTTATTAAGAACTTTAAATTTCAGTTTAAAAAAATCAACAATGGACCAGCCGACGACGCTTGTATATTATATGGAAGAAAGGATTGATGGAAAAATTTCACTAGAAAACTAAGCTCCGTTTCATCCCCCCATATGCGCACTGTTGCTGAGTAGAAAAAGGCGTGTTTAAATTTTTGTTTGCGGCTTACATTTGTTCCAAGCAGCTCATATTTAAATTTTTTATTTACAGACCTGGGCGGATTTGAAGTGCCGAGCTAAAAAAGTCTTCGAGAAACCGGTGGGTAGTATTTTTCTCTTTATCCAATCCAATTGGCCGGACTTTGTGTTTGTCTTCGGCTGCAGCACCCAATGGTAAGGTATTCGGTGTTGGGGGCGTTAACATTGCCACGCAATCAGTAGAAGATTGTTTCTAGTCGTTAGTGGAGACAGGACTGCAGCGGTGACCACCTAACAGACAACAGCAACAGGCAACATAAACATATGATTATATGATCTCCACCCAAATAATTCTAAATTCTAAATGAAAATTCCGATTAACAATCCCACCCACTACCAATCCATAACAAAAACATTTATAAATAAAAACACTTTCTCAAATAAAAATTGATTTGTTTTTTGTTATTTTTTATATGATCTGGCATCAGTGTGATTTTTTAATGCGTAGGAAACAAAAATTGACACATGTAAGTAAAGACGATCGAAGGTTTTCAAAATTTAGAAACCCCAATTGATTCGAATTCGAGTGACTTGCTTTCGTTCAATTAGGTTTTTGTTCGAAATCGAGGAACAGGCTATTATTCTCTGAGTATGTTAAAAATGTTATTCGTCGTAGATTTCACTGAAATTAAATTTAAGATTATTGAAGGGTTATCTAACATATTCAATAGGGTGTTCCGATCAAAATAAAATTGAAGTAATACCACTCAAATGATGGTTGTCAATTGACTCATAAACTCATTAATGACTTGAAATGGGAAAATTAAAAATTTTTTAGAGCGGTTTCATGGTTTCCTACCAGCGTTTAAAGTCGGGGATGGTGCGGTATGTTTTAAATTTTGGCTTGAATATCTGTGATCCACCAATGCTTGTTTGTGATAAAAAAAGTTCAAAATTTGCATCTAAAAATCCTAATATTGCACTAAAGTTTTTTATCAAAATTTTTGAAATTACAATAAAGTCATTTACTGGGACACCCTAATATTCAATCAATGCATTTAATTGAACCTGTCAATACTTAAGGATAGCTGTGAACAACGACTTGTATTTTGGGATGATGTTGACGATGTAAATTAAAGCAGAAGATTTATCTAGAATTTTTGAGATGGTTTCCAGGTCGGCAAACGAATTGATAGCGATACCGATTTTTTGTTCGTTTCGGTATTAATATCGGTGACAAATCAATTCTTATATAATAACACCGGGCTGGGCTTGCCCGTTTCTTTTTTAAAACATTGGCGAAACAATCAATAAATATGCTTTAGGAATAATTACAAAACTTATTTTCCAGCTTCAAATTTATAATTTACATAAGTGGTTTTAGTGTGGCCAATTTAACACAAATTTATTAATCCGGCAAGATGAAATAAAATAAGAAAATGTTTCTACTGTTTGATTTCTAAATACATATTTTAAAGCAATACACTCACCAAAAAAAGTCTGTAATGGCAACTAAAAAATTTGCTGTTATTACGAGAAATTTTGCTAATTTGAGCCCAGCGGCATTTTTTGCTAATCTTAGCAACACATGTCTGACGTGTAGTATAATGAAATTTGTAGAAAAAATTTGCTGCCGCTACTAAATTTAAGTAAACTTTTTGTAAAGTGGAATTTAGAATCTGTTTGCTAAAATCAGCAAAAAAATTTACTAAATATTATTAATATTAGTACAAAATTTCAAATTAATTTTTTTTATCGAGCATTAAAATTTTTTATTTTATTTATTTATTTTTTTTAATATTTTAGACAAAATTAAAAAAAATTGAAGCCTTATAAATTGTAAAAACATAAACAAATTTATCCTTTTGTTTTAATTTGGTTATTTTTGTTTTGAAAAATATTTTGGTAATTTTTTTTTTACTTTTAAGGTAAAATTTTAAATGTTTTAGGGCTGATTTTAAGAACTAAAAAAAACTTTGTAGTGCTATTTTAAGTGGATATTATATTCTTAGACATGTGTCGGTATATTCACCTCCGATCCCTTTTTTTTAATCTATGTAAAATTTTAAGGCAATTTAAGTTTGGAGGTGTTAGTATTACACTCAGAAAAAAAAGTTAGTAGAAAAATTTGTAAACGGTTTTCAATCCCACTCTACTATTTTTGTACTGATTTTTAGTAAAAAATTATTATTTAGCAAATCTTTTTGCTATTTACATTTTACAAATTACAGAATTTTTACAGAATATTAACAAATTTTTGTTGCTAATTTCAGAAATCATTTTACAAATTTTTGAAAACCGATTTGCTAAAATTAGCAAAATATATTACTAATTTTAAAAAAGTGGTTATTAAAAAAAATGTTATTTCTAATTAAATGTCAAATTTATATAAAAATATATGTGAAAAACAAGTCCTGTTTCGAAAACGTTACAAAACCAAACAAATTTATATACATTTCATTTCATAAATGGTTATAAATTCTGTTAATCGGGTAAAGCAAAGCAATTGTTTAGAATTGCTTTGCTTTATATATTTTCTAATGAAAAAAGTCCTTAAAACCTAATAATGTTTCTTTAAGGAAAAATCTTTAGAATTTGAGAGCTTTTTTTGAGAAGTTCTCAGAATCTGACAGTTTTTTTTATAAGGAAATGTTCTCAGGATCAGGGAGTTATTTTGATAGGAAAATCTCTTAAGAATATGAGATTTTGTTTGAAAGAAAAATATCTTATAATCTAAGTCTCTTTTTATACCCAGAATCTGAGGGTTTTTCTATAGGAACAAGTTTGTTATAATCTGAAGGCTTTTATAGGAAAACGACCCTAGAACCTGAAGTTTTTTTTATAAAAAATTCCCCAAAAATTTTTCTACAGAAAAATATTTTTAGAATCTGAGTTTTTGTACAAGAAAAAGAACATCAGGAAGTGAGGGTTTTCTACAGGAAAGAGGTCAGAATCTAAGAATTTTTGTACGATATTTGTAACCATTTTGCACAATAAATTGAAAAAAAAACGCTCATTATTAACACAATGTATGCATATTTTTTCTTATATTTGAAATAATTTTTTTAATTTTTTATTTAAAATTTTTAAAAAAAATATTGGATACAGTGTTTTATTTAATTTAAAGGAAATTGTTAAATAAATGCAGTCGGATCTACTGCATACCAAATAAATTCTGTTGGGGCAACTTTTGTATATTCGAATGTATAGTAGGTGTAACCGAAAATTTCTACAGCTTCAATTAAATAATGAGAGATAGATGTAACTACCAAAATTCGTATGCCACAACGAATTTGTTTGGCTGTGTGTATGGATTTTTCTCTAACAAGGGAACTTTTCCGGGTGAAAACTTAAATTTTGTTGAAATTCAAATAATTGATAGAGGAGACAAAATTAACGAACCGAAAAAAAACGATATTTGAATTGAAAAGAAAATAATGTTGTGATAAAAATGTAAGAATCCCTTGTAAAGCAAAAGGGATCACAATTAAGTAGCACCCATGTAAAAATCGAAATAAATATGAATATACATCGTCATACATGGGCATTCATGCATGAATGGTTCAAAATATGGTCATACATGATCTTTGGATCCAAAAATTGAGAGCCATATAAAGGGTGTCCCAAGAAGAACGCAATTTTTAAATCTGGCAACATTCGAAGTGTCATTGTTTGACATTTGAACAATTGTAATTGTTTGCTAGTTGAAGGTACGAGGTTAGTAAAAATGGAGCGCTACACGAATGAACAACGCATTCTCATTGTGAAATTGTTTTACCAAAATGGTGAAAGTTTTGCGGCTACAGTTCGCAAATTGCGATCAATTTGGGGTCACAATAATGCTCCAAAAGAGTCAACTGTAAAGAGATTAATGGATAAATTTGCCGAAACTGGGTCTGTTAGTGATGTAAAGACAACAACGCGCCATCGACCAGGTCGATCGACCGAAAATGTCGCAGCTGTACGTGATGATGTCGCTCAAACTCCATCCACCTCAATTCGACACCGAGCTCAGCAAATTGGTGTCTCCAAATCCACTTTGCAGCGAATTTTGACGAAAGATTTGCATCTTCGTGCATACAAAGTTCAATTGACTCAGGAACTGAAGCCAGCTGACCATGGACAGCGAAGGGAGTTCGTTAATTGGGTATTGGAGAGACAACATGAAAATGCTGATTTTGCCGATAAAATCATCTTCAGTGACGAGGCCCATTTTCATCTTGATGGCTTCGTCAATAGGCAGAATTGTTGCATTTGGGGTGAGGAAAATCCTCGAGTGATTCACGAGAAGCAAATGCATCCTCACCGTGTCACTGTGTGGTGTGGTTTTTGGGCTGGAGGAATCATTGGACCTTTTTTTTATGAAAATGAGGCAGGTCAAGCGCAAACAGTCAATGGTGTTCGGTATCGTGAAATGATAACCAGTTTTTTCTTGCCTAGAATTGAAGAAATTAATGTGGAGGGCATGTGGTTCCAACAAGACGGCGCCACATGTCATACAGCCAGAGAAACAATTCAATTGCTGCATCAGTCATTTCCCGGTCGTGTTATTTCGCGTTTTGGAGATCAGAATTGGCCGCCTAAATCGTACGATTTAACACCATTAGATTTTTATACCCTTCACCATAGGTGGAAGGGTATATATAAGTTTGTCATTCCGTTTGTAATTTCTACAATATTGATCTTAGACCCTATAAAGTATATATATTCTGGGTCCATATGAAGAGCGAAGTTGATTTAACGATGTCCGTCTGTCCGTCTGTCCGTCTGTCCGTCTGTCCGTCTGTCCGTCTGTGTGTTGAAATGGGTTTTCCGAAGAACCCAGACATGATGAGGACTTGATTCTTTTTTATTTCTGTTACATGTGATCCATTTCTGTTTGCTATTAAAAATCAGACAGATCGGTTAATAAATGGCTGAGATATTAGCAAAAAACCAGGACTACCTCTAATTTTTCCAGTAAAATCCCTTTGTTTAATAAGAGTGTGAAGATAAATACGTAGGTTAAATACGTTTCACAACTATTGTGAATGATATAAATAAAAAACAAGTAAGAGCGGCTAAATTCGGCTATGCCGAATCTTATATACCCTTCACCATGGTATTCTGAAGGAGATGAATACATCGTTGGAATCTACTACCTCATAGCTCTCCACAAACAAGCGGTATCCCCATTTATTTTTTCTTAAATGTCCAAAAATTTTAATCCAAAATAATATGTCATGTAAAATCTCAAATTTATATTTTTCCATATGTTTCAGCGCTTTTCTTGTCAAATTTGGCATTTTCTAGGCAAAAAAAAGTTGGCGACACTACTATTTATTTTTTATTTATATCATTCACAATAGTTGTGAAACGTATTTAACCTACGTATTTATCTTCACACTCTTATTAAACAAAGGGATTTTACTGGAAAAATTAGAGGTAGTCCTGGTTTTTTGCTAATATCTCAGCCATTTATTAACCGATCTGTCTGATTTTTAATAGCAAACAGAAATGGATCACATGTAACAGAAATAAAAAAGAATCAAGTCCTCATCATGTCTGGGTTCTTCGGAAAACCCATTTCAACACACAGACGGACAGACGGACAGACGGACAGACGGACAGACGGACAGACGGACAGACGGACAGACGGACAGACGGACATCGTTAAATCAACTTCGCTCTTCATATGGACCCAGAATATATATACTTTATAGGGTCTAAGATCAATATTGTAGAAATTACAAACGGAATGACAAACTTATATATACCCTTCCACCTATGGTGAAGGGTATAATAAATAGTAGTGTCGCCAACTTTTTTTTGCCTAGAAAATGCCAAATTTGACAAGAAAAGCGCTGAAACATATGGAAAAATATAAATTTGAGATTTTACATGACATATTATTTTGGATTAAAATTTTTGGACATTTAAGAAAAAATAAATGGGGATACCGCTTGTTTGTGGAGAGCTATGAGGTAGTAGATTCCAACGATGTATTCATCTCCTTCAGAATACCATGGTGAAGGGTATATAAGATTCGGCATAGCCGAATTTAGCCGCTCTTACTTGTTTTCTTTGGGGTTTTTTGAAGTCGATGGTTTACGCGAATAAGCCGACGACGACTCAAGCCTTAAAAGAGGAAATTGGACGCTGCATTAATTAAATACCGCAACATTCATGCAAAACGGTCATTGAAAATTTCATTAAAAGATCGCGTGCATGCCAGCAAAGCCGCGGCGGCCATCTGCACGATATATTGTTCCATACATAACCTCATTCTGTCTTCTTTACGATATAATAAAGTTTCACGATTTAAAAAAATATCTGTGTTTTATTTAAAATTTAAAAATTGCGTTCTTCTTAGGACACCCTTTATAATAATATATGGTAATTAAAGCTCATATGTTATTATATATTGTCATATATGAGATCATGTATGGTCATATATTGGACAATTTATCACCGTGTATTGTAATGTATCATCATGTATTGTTCCTATATACATATTTTGATTTTGACCTGGACACTTATATTTACCAAAAAAGGAACCTTAAAGCAAAAAGAAACAAAAAATGGATTCCTTTATTTTTTTTTTTAACAAAATTTAAACAAAATTAAAAACCTTTAATTATAACTAAGTTTAAAGTTGCCATAATGCGAAAATGTACATCATAATGTATAATTAATTGTTATTTATTTTCAGTGTCCAAGTGATTCAATTTTAATTTCTAAATATGTACTTCATTGATATCTTTGTATGCTTTTTGTCATTACAACGTATATTTTTAGCAAATTTCTTTAGTTAAAAGCCGAGTAGGTGTTAAAGATTACACATATAATCACTAAACAAACATTATTCACTTTAGTGCAATAAACTAAAGTTTAAAAGCCATACAAATAAAATGACTCGTAGTAGAAATGCCAACAATCTATTCAGAACGAAGGTATCCCAAGTTATAAATATGGATATTATAATAATTAAGAATAATTTATTATACCCTTCACCACAGGTGGAAGGGTATATATAAGTTTGTCATTCCGTTTGTAATTTCTACAATATTGATCTTAGACCCTATAAAGTATATATATTCTGGATCCTTATGAAGAGCGAAGTTGATTTAACGATGTCCGTCTGTCCGTGTGTTGAAATGGGTTTTCCGAAGAACCCAGACATGATGAGGACTTTATTGTTTTTTATTTCTGTTACATGTGATCCATTTCTGTTTGCTATTAAAAATCAGACAGATCGGTTAATAAATGGCTGAGATATTAGCAAAAAACCAGGACTACCTCTAATTTTTCCAGTAAAATCCCTTTGTTTAATATGTATGTAGAATTTTGAGCATAACAACACATCCATGTGTTAAAATTCTTTTCTTTCATCTCCACCTTTTATACACAAATAACACACATACAAAGATTTGTCATTTAAATAAAAACTAAACAAATCCCTAATGAACGAAGACTTTTATATATGTACCTCTATTCACGATGATTTTGTGTGAGCTTCAATAGCTCAGTTGTCTAGACGCTATGTCACAAATACTTTTTTTCTCTAAGCCCGCGGGGTTCGAGGTTCGAATCTCGGTCAGGTCAATTCACTTTTTTTTTTGTACATTTTTTTTTATTATTTTCTTAAGACTTTTTTTTTTGCTTATTTTTGGTTTTTTTTTAACATTTAATAATTAATTTATATAAAATTTTATATTAATAATTAAAATTCTTTTCTTTCATCTCCACATTTTATACACAAACAACACACATACAAAGATTTGTCATTTAAATAAAAACTAAACAAATCCCTAATGAACGAAGACTTTTATATATGTACCTCTATTGACGATGATTTTGTGTGAGCTTTAATAGCTCAGTTGTCTAGACGCTATGTCACAAATACTTTTTTTCTCTAAGGCCGCGGGTTCGAATCTCGGTCAGGTCAATTCACTTTTTTTTTTGTACATTTTTTTTTATTATTTTCTTAAGACTTTTTTTTTTTTTTGCTTATTTTTGGTTTTTTTTAACATTTAATAATTAATTTATATAAAATTTTATATTAATAATTAAATAATCCATAAATAGGCTAAAAACATCAACATTTTTATAAAAACCCTCTGATACAAACCCTCTGATTCACCACAGGTGGAAGGGTCGCGGGTTCGAATTACGGTCAATTCACTTTTTTTTTGTACATTTTTTTTATTTTCTTAAGATTTTTTGTTTATTTTTTGTTTTTTTTTACATTTAATATTTAATTTAAATAAAATTTTATATTAATAATTAAATAATCCATAAATAGGCTAAAAACATCAAAATTTGTATAAAAACCCTCTGATACAAACGAAATACAAACGGTTTTATTTCTATTTTTGCTCCAATTTAAAAAAATGTATAAAAAGATTTTTAAACCATTTTATTTCTCATATATTAAGAAAATTTTATACATAATTTCCCTTTGAGTGCAACTATTTTAGGTCATAACTTATAATAATTTATAAAAAAAATTATAAACTATTTTCCTTCAAATTTTTAAAATTAAGCTAAAGAAATTACAAATATTTCTAATAAAAAAGCGAAATAAAATCCCAAATGCAAATTTGTCAGCTAAATCAAACTATTTTGTAGGAATAAAACACATGCAGTTGTAGTGATTTCTTTTAACGATTTGTTGAAATTCTTTTCTTTCACCTCTTCACCTTTTATACACAAACAACAAACACTATTCTAGAGCTGTATTATGACCTATGGATACGTCTTATATAGCAAAAGATCGAAAATCTTTAGTATAACATATTTGCTGAAAAACTCGGAAATATCGGTTCAGATACAAAAAAGTTATGCCCAAAACATACATTTTTTTAAAATACCTGTTTTCCGGAACCATAAATCTTCCCGAGTCCAAGTTTTATCTCCAAACTAAATGGTTAATTTCCTCTTAAAGGCGTCCGTATATAAATCTGTCCATTTCATATATGTCCATATATAAACTTCAGTTTTTTCCCAACCATGGTGAAGGGTATATAAGATTCGGCATAGCCGAATTTAGCCGCTCTTACTTGTAGTGGTTTATTTTTGTTTACAGCCACTGTTAAACCTAAAGCATCTCTCTTAGCACTGCTGAGCTGCTCTTTAAATATTCAGACTTAAAAATGTGCAGTTCTTTTAAAATCAGGCCAACAAATTATTTTAAGACAAGTTAATTTGCATCGCTTTATTGCTTTTTTTTTTTTAAAAAAACTTCGAATATCACATGGGATACCTTCTCCGTAACTAGAGTTCATAGCACATGTGAGACCCATTATGTATAGATTTTATTTGTATGTTGCAAAATCTATTTGCTACTTTAGACGGAACGTGAAGTAAAACAACACAATCAGCCGGCTTAATGGCCTTGTATTTGTTTTTTTTTTATTTTTTTTCAACTTTAAACGAGTACAAATTTATTTGAACAATACTTATTTTTTGCACTAAATTTTCGCTCTATTTGAAGTTGACATTATTCGTAGATTAGTTTGTATAAAGATATTAATGAATGTGATGATGAAAACATGTAATTAATAGATAAATTTATGTAATAGTAAAAGAAAAAAAAAACATATAATTGAAATAAATTATATGATATGAATAGGGCATAAATGTCTGTATCAAATCAATTTATTTTTGATTCAAATACCAAGAGGAGAAAATAATTTTAGGAAACCACTGAATGAAGGGGGAGATGGTTACCTTATCTTCTTCGCTCAACCAATACCGCTGGAGCTAATTATTTGAAATTTGACATGAAAGTACCTTCTCCGGCGTAGAAGTCCTCTAAGATGGAGTTTTTACAAATTCCAACGGATAAGGGCAAAAATCAATTCAATGATCTTTTTGGAAATTTCGGTAGAAACCTGGTAAAATCGGGGGCTACAAAATGGGGAAGTCTCCCCCTCAACGTCCGACCCAAACCACATTTACTATAAATCTGACTATAAAAATATATGTTTCCTGGAGTATGGGCTGTATAATAAAATACTATGTACAAAGAGAGTTAAAATCATCGACTCAATCAAAAAGCTACCGAGCAAAGTTCATATAATATCTGGTAATTTGGCTCGGAAGCTTGGTTTTAAACTTTTGGTTTTTAACGCTTTTGGTTATTAACAGTTCACACCCGAGTAAAAAAATTATCTGGCGCAATATTTGATATTTTTTAATATCTGCTGCAATATCTAGCCGATCTTATTTGATACAAAAATGGCAGATCATATTAGATACAGCAATATATGTACATATTTAGGATTTAAGTTAGATCTTAATTGATCCGAAAAATGGCAGACCAAATTGAGCCAGATTAGATAAAATACTTGAGTCTAACAAAAATGCCTTCGGCAGGATTTGATTCTTTAGTAACATTAAGTTATGATCTCGAGCCTGTTACAATTTAAAATATATAATTAAAACAGATAGATCGAATAATAATAGGACACGTAGTAATTTATAATCTAATATTAGAAACAACACACGCAGAGAAAAAACATGATTAATGAATGGTCACTACGACCATATTTATTCATATTAGCCTAATATGTTTACCCTAATAAATTTATTATAGCCCTAGAATAAATTGAACAAAAATTTTTTGTCTTAAGCATTTTTAAATTCATCATAACAATAATTTATGGTGTTTTACACCATAAATATTAATTTATGTGAAATGTTTGCTACTATAATATATATGTTTTCAACTATACAATTAAAATCATAATATTAGTTGCACACAAAAGTGTATGTTTACTACAAACAATTATGTTTGTCTTTAAACACATTCTCTGAATGAGCAAACATTTATTGTCAAAATAAACAGTGTGTGTTTATAAAACAAATAAAATTTTCTGCCGCGTCATTTTCCATTCGACAGTGATAGTTAATAAAATGAGTGAGTACAAAATAATAAAAACATTTTTCGGGGAGCAAAAGGCCATGCTGCCTTGCAAATTTAATGATATAAATTATTATACGTTTATTGAAACAGTAAAGTAATTTATATACATATAATTAGATAATACATACCTAAATTCATACATGTATAAATACGTATAAATTACATTGTCTTTCTTGCAGCCAAAAAACCATACAACATTAAAAACGCCATTGAAATTTTGACGCAGAATTTTGTGATAAGCCCCGAATTTTTTTCAATAACAGTTCAACAATATATTGATACAGTCGATTTCATAAATCGCATATATAAATGCAGTTATTAATTTAATATTTTAATGTATATATGTATACCTTTTTAATAAAAAATAAATCTTTGAAATTACATTTTCTATTTGTTTTATTGTGAGAACCATATAACATATTGACATAGACATTTTGCATGGTATTGGGAAATATAGAAACACGGATTGAAAGATCGTTTGCGTTTTTCTTGTGAACATAATAATATGTTTGAGATAATTAGCTATAAACATTATATCTGAACATATATTTTTACTTAAGACGTGTTTGACACAATCATAACCACAAACATTAATGATAGTTTGCGATTGTGATTGTATCAACCATGTTTTTTCTTTGCGTGCACTCAAATATGTTGTGTAAGAAAAATATAAGTACAGGTTGGTTGAAAAGTTCCTGCGCTCGAAATGAAAGAATACTGTTTTTGTTACGAAATATATTTTTTTATTCAATATAATCTCCTAGAAGCTCAATACACTTGTTCCAATGATCTTCCAATAATTTTATCCCATCCTTATAATGGTTTTCCGGAAGCTCTGCAAAATAACCGTCTACGGCTGCTATGGCCTAATCATTCGACGAAAAATGCTTTCCACGAAGGAATTGTTTGAGATTTCTGAAGAGATAGTAGTCAATGGTAGCCAAATCTGGATGTTCAAGCAATTCGTACTTTAATTCTTTGAATTTAGCCATCGTCAAAACACTTTTGTGAGCAGGTGCATTGTCTTGATGAAAAATTATTTTTTTCTTCTTTAAACCAGGTATTTTCTCACGAATTTTTTCATCCAGGTGATCCAAAAGGCTGCAATAATATTCAGAGTTGATTGTTTTACCTTTCTGAAGATATTCAATCAACAAAATTCCTTTTGCATCCCAAAAAACTGATGCCATAACCTTCTTTGCTGATCGTTGTGACTTCACCTGCTTTGGAGCTGAACAATCAGCTTCAGTCCACTGTAAATGTTCTTGTTTCAATTAAGGACCATGTTGGTAGATCCAAGTCTCATCCATAGTTATAAAACGACGCAATAAGTCGGTTTTATTCGGCTTAAAACGCTCCAAAATGCGCTGAGAAATTTCTTTTCGATCTAGTTTTTGTTGAATTGTTAATGTGTGCGGCACTAACTTTCCAAACAGTTTTTTCATACGTAATTCTTCATGTAGAATATGGAGTACTCGTTCGTCTGAGATGCCTATGGCATTAGCAATTTCACGCTTAGTCAAACTTGGATCTTCACTAACCATATTAAGTACCTGCTCAATGATTTCTGCTGTGGTTGCAGTTTTTGGTCGTCCTTCGCGTGGATCGTCTTCAAGGCTGGTACGACCACGTTTAAATTCACCAGCCCAAAATTCAACGGTGCGTTTTGAAGGTGAGGACTCCTTATACACTTCTAACAATTGTTCATAAATTTCCTTTGCTTTTAAACCCTTCAAAACAAAGAATCTAATGACTGCACGATATTAAATTTTTCCATATTAAAAAAATTCAATGACACGTCAACTTCAAATGGCTTGTAAACAAAGAAAGAATTGACAGAATGACTTGCAACTTTGCATGTGTTTTCAGAACAGTTATACCAACTTGAGAAAAAAAAAGTTTGGAGCTAGCAGTGCCATCTCTTGGTGAGCGCAGGAACTTTTCAAACAACCTGTATGCCAGATTCCCAAATCGGAATGGCAACCCTGTCAATTTGTGCTTCGAAAACCTGAGGTGGTTGACAACAACTATAATTCAAAATACACTAACAATCAAAATGGAATTTCGCATAGTCATTTTCCTTAGAGTGTGTGATATATAAGCCTGTTCTAAACCATGAGTTGTTTGTGGGTTGGGTGGTTCATAAGGAGGCTGACACTGACTTGGTCACTTAGGTCGAAAGTGTGCACTCCCTCTAGCGCTGATCCTCACAGATTTTTCCATTTACTAAAAAAACTAGTTTGTAACATTAAGTTATGATCTTGAGCCTGATACAATTTAAAATATATAATTATTCCATACAAATTTAAGTAGATATAGACTTGTAGTACTTATATTTAAAGCTACTTAAAAATTAAGTATGTATAAAAATGCTGCCAAGTCGTAGAAATTATATTTGTCATAAAAATATTTGATATGTTTGTACCTTTAATTTCATAAAATATCAAAAACTAGAAAAGCTAAGAAATGAATAATGTGTTGGTAAGTAAAGGTATAGCAGGGCAAAATATATAATTGATCTATTTCGTGTTCCCACAAAGTGTTTATACGAAAACAGCTTTCGTACAAAGGCATCCCAAAATGTTGAAATTGTATTTGTTTACAAAAAATAAAGAAAATTCTGGTAAGTAGTGATAGTTTTTCTTTACAATAGTTATAGATATAGAATTTTAACCTATTCCAAAAACAAACCACATATATAATTATATCCCATTCAATCTTATATCATTTAAAAAATATTTTTGATATGGATTCATATATGACTACTCAAATATGTTGCAAAATATTGTACCATATCTTATACCCTATCTTATACCATATCAAAAAATTTCTGATCTGGGACCATATACATAATCATATACACCTAATTCTGTTTCTGCACGGTAGATACGTTCCAGACAAAACCGTGTATAAAAAAGACATGAAGTACATAGAAAAAAAAGGGGATTAGTGCCATATCCTTCAACCGTATAAAAAATACTTCAAATTACTAATTCATATAAAAAGGACAAATTTTTATGTGGAAAAATTTTTAGGTGGATTAACGATAGTTTATTTAATAAAAATAAAACGGTATTTAAATTTTATGAAAATAAAAAAAGATTACGATTAGTAAAACCATTTTTCTTTAAAATTTTAATCAAATAGTTTTCTTTAATCGTGCTAACGTTAAAACGGAATCAATTTTTGTTTTACAGACCATGTTAAATCAAAACCTTGTAAAAACAGAATTGGGTGTGTAATTATATCTGATGAATTTGATGATGGACCATATATTTTTATATCTTAAATATTAGGTATCATATATAACTATATATATGCTTCTGTATAAGCCATATATAATTAGATTTGGTTATATATGACAAAATATAAGGTAGATTAAAAAAGAAATATGGAATATATAATTATATGTAGTTATATGTCTTTATATATGATAATATATTATTAGATAAAGCCACATATAATTGTATATAAACTTTTTTACTCGGGCATCCTTGATTTAATGATCAAGTACTTTTTCGAATTTCCGTTAGGAACGTGACAATCCTGGAGTATTGGCTAAGTTAATGATAAGGTAATTTTTACAATTTTCGCCAAAAACGTCTTAAAACCTAGGTTCAGAAGGAAAAAGTCCTCCCTTAACGGCCTGCCCAGACCGCTTTAGCTAGAAACCTGAAATTATGTGAGTATAGGCTAATTTCTTGATAAGGTATTTTGTTTTTATTTTTTTAGGAACATGGAAAACTTAGGGGCTAAAAATGGCAAAAATCACCTGCTAAAGTCCTTTTTGAAATATGGGGCTAAAAATTTTATTTACATAGAAATTTGAAATGTGCATTGACTAATTTACAATTTTCGGCACGAAAGTGTTAAAAATTGGGAGTTTAAAATGGAGAAGTCTCCTACTTAACGGCCTGCCTAAACTGCTTTTGCTTAAAACCTGAATGGAATATTTGAATGATTTTAAATTCACTACAAATATTAACCCATTAATGGCCAAATAAAATCTAGCGGAGAAAATTCAATAATATATATTTATGTAATAGGCAAAGGAGTCAAAGACAATAAAGTAAAATGGAAATTTAAAAAATTAAGATATTCTTGTAAATCGTCAAGCAGCAAAAAGTGGAAACCGGATCTCTCACACACCCCCCGTTTTGAAATTCCGTGTTGTAAAATTTGATTAAACAGGTTTAATTAATGCCTAATTAAATAATCAACACTAATTACACATACATGTATTCAAATTTTTATTACAAATTTCAATAATTAAAATTTTACCTTTAAAGAAAAATGTTGCCAAAATATAATATTTTTCAAGTGCCATAAAGTGATGTAAATTTAAATAATAATAACAGTATTATATTGGAAAAAACATTTGCTTTTAATTTTTAAATTTTGTTGGCTCTCAGAAAATTATTTTATTTAAATTATAGGACGAATAGTGTCAGAGAAAATCGAAAAAAATCAAGATGTAATCAATTGAGTACAATGGCATCTAATGGGTTAAAATAAATTATGGGCTCGGACTTAGACTCACCTTATGGTATACCAATCGATTCAGAATCACTTTCTAAGACGATTCAGAATCACTTTCTAACGAAGTCCTCCGGCTTTCCCTCCGTCCGTAGGTTTGCCCATATTTGTTTAAAATTTGATGCGAACCCTATCGAATTTGGTTAGAATTGGTCCATATACAAACATACCTTCCATAGAAAGTTCCTTTCTGAACTGGTATTTAGGCAAACAAAACCGTACATATCTGGTTTTGAATGTTATATGGGACCATAAATCATGTCTCCAAATTCTAAATAAAACCGGAACATATTTGTACCTAGTCCCCATATAAACCCATCTTCCTGGTATTTGCTTGAATGAACTTCTTTTTACTAGTTTTTTTACTATTGTACAAATTAGCACACTCCGAACATACAAATTAAATTTTTATTCTCTCTCATTAAGTGTTCCAATATCTCTCGATCCCCCTTTTCATTACAGTTTGTTGAAAACGTTTGTTTTTAAATTCCTGGCGAATATATGTTCATGGATCAAGAGTGGAAGAGTGTTGTCAGCCACATCATTTGCCTGTATTTTGGGTTAACGAGGCTCTTGTAGATTCAAAACATTAAAATGTTTAAATGTTTAGTTTAAATTTAATGTGTAAACATAATCTTAAAAGTTTTAAAACTACCGACTGAAGAAAATAATTGATAGTTTTTCCGCCGCTATAATATTCCCCATATGTACCTATACATACATAAATACATACATATGTATGTAAACACTCTTGTTGATACCATCATATTTTAATATGTACATATTTAAATGACATTTAACTTGAGTATCATTTTACTGTTTATATAAATTCTATATTCTATAGAATTAATATTGTTTAAATAGCTTTTTTCTGCTCTATTTGTGTTAATTCTCACCTACGCTTAACCAAAAGTATTTATGCGGTTTAGAATTCTTCTTTGTTGTTTATTCAAAAAAGAGCACTTCTTTAGAAATGGATCTATACGAGTATTCCATAAATAAAGAAAAAAAAAGACCTTTTTATACATTTTGTTTGTGTTATGTTTTCTGAAGTATTCATTATTATGCTAATGCTTACAACATTTTTAACATTTGTTTTATTATGGTTGATATTCAACACCAATTTAAAATACAGTGAAACCCCGTAAAAGTAGTAACTCCATCAACATTGTTAGAGTAACATTTCTTTATAGCAAACACCCTTTAGTGGAGGAATTCTCTAAATTTGTTGCACTCCATTATTAAGAGGTTTCACTGTATCAAATATTACTCCTTCATAAATTTGTTCGTTCCACTGGTATGCAGTGTGCAGTTGTACATTCATAGAGTATTTATGATTACAAATGGCACTGACTGTTGACGGACTGACCACCAACAGAGTTTTGTGACATTTTTGGTTCGCTGGGAGGTAACTAAACGTTTCATTTTGCTGTTGCTGTTCTTTATTATTACAAACATGAGTTTGTTGTATGTGAACAAGATTTTTATCATTGCGATAAAATGTTGAAATGAAAATATTGAATTACCACCAGTGTTTAAACACGGTTTTATTGAAGCTAAATATGCATAAATTTTATTAAACGTTGATTGTTAATGTTGTTTGTTAGTGATTAGAAAATTTTGTTCATTGAATGATTTACTGTTCGAAAATGTGAGTGTGAAATGAAACGAATTTCACTTAGTTAAATCTACAATTTAGATAAATTTAAATGTATTTCTTTTTATAACATGGTTATACAATGAGACGAGTCTGAAGAAGGTAAGATTTTTATTAGCAACCCAACAAAAATAAATGGAAGTGATTCTTAAGGTATTAATTTTTCATTGATTCCAAAGTATCGTTTAGTTCTGATTTTTCTCTTCTAAGGCAGTTCTTTTTCACAACTTTCAAAAATGTGATTTTTTAATGAAATTTAACACTTTTTAAATCTATGACGGTTAACTCATTTTAAAAACAACTAAAGTTAAACATTAATAATACATATTTCTATATAAATTTGACACTTCTAACTATGGTTTAAGTTTAATTGATTTGTTTCAATCTTTAACTTACAATTTACCAGATTTAAAATTCTTAAAATCGTAGTTATTATTGCTACAAAAAGTTAAAAATTTATTGTAATAAAAATTGCAAGGATTTTCGAATAGAACTATTTAATAAATAGGGCCCGATTACGAAATGTCCCATTATAATTTAACCAACAGTAAAACTCAAACTTTATATGGGAACAACAAAAAATGTGTCAGTTAAATTCTCAGATACAAGCTAACAGGAGATTGTGAAAATGAGGCTAAAACCGATTACTGATGTCCTGTTAAAATCTAATTTACAAATTCAAAATTTATTTGGGATCATCAAAGATCTAATTTTTTACCAAACCATAAGAAGGGCTTTAGAAGCAATGAAAAAGGATCAGGAAGTTTTCTTCCGCCCTATGACATCCCTATGTAAAAATCATTGTTTCCGATCCAAATTTTCACAACACAGAAATCAAAATCACTGTTTCTTTTTCTCTTTTGCGACTTTTTTTTTGCTGGGAACCCACGAAAACTTTTGTAATGGTTAAAATAAACTCATGTATTACCTTGTAATGTGTACTCCTTATCTATACCATTATTGTTCATTATAAAGTAATGAGTTACCGATAATTTGATACATAATTCATTACTTTCTAATGTATAGGTATCATAATAGTTCAACAAAAAGTAATTATTTACCGATATGTGAATACATAATGCATTAGTTTGTAATATATAGTCCTTACCTTCAGCATTATTATGAAATATATGGTAATGAGTTTCCAACAGTTGGTTAAATAGTGCATTACTTTGTAATGTATACTCCTTACCTTCAGCATTATTTTTAAACATAAAGTAATAAATTACCGACAGTTGGTTACGTAATGCATTTTAATTTATCATAAAATAATGACTTAAAACTGATAAATTAATTGAAATCATATGTAGCATTAAAATCAATATTTGATAAATAATTTCTATCCCATCCCAAATATATTAGAGAAAAAAACGTCGGCTCAAAATCGCTCATCGCCGAGCTTATATTAAATGTTTTGGGTTTTCTCATAATTTGTTAAAATTATTAAATTCTTTTAAATTTCATTATGTTTTGTTTCATTTTTTTGTCGCCTTTTTTATAATTGTCAAAAGAAAATGACAGCTAAGTTTTACGTAATAGCAATAATTGATAACGAATATTGCCGGAGAATTATTGCAACATAAATTGCCGGCAATAAATTTTTACGAAATCGAGTCATTCACACAGAAGATAAGATAGTTTTGACATTTGCTGCAATATATGTCCACATATTTGTATCCCGTCTACGGGATATGCATTAATTTATATTGCACACTAATGGAAAATCTAAAAACGACTGCAATCTATTAATAACAAGCAATTTTAGTTTTAGAAACTCTAGTATTAGTGTTTTTTTTTTAGTTTGTATTTCTGAAGAAAAGCCTAAATTGGTTTGAAAAATTAAAGATTTTAAGTGGAAAGTTAAAGTTAAAAAATGAAAAGTCAAAGTAACCAATTATTGTTAACATCTTCGTGATCATTTGGGTAACCAATTATTTTTTTACCCCCTATCTGCAAAAAGGTAACCCATTACTTTTTATTTTTATATAAGCATAATTGTAAGAATGAACCCATTACTTTGAGGCTCATCGCCTGTAAAATTCATCAATGAAGTAAGGTGTAAAGTAATCTATCGGCCCCTATGGCTATACATTACTTTACAAATTATTTGGTAATGTGTGGTTTTGCTGGGAAGCCAAAAATATTTAATGTTGCAATGAAAGTGGGTGGTATCGAATATTAAATATTTACCAAAATATTCTTTGCTTGTGACAAGTCCATAGTTTTACCTAGCGATGTCCTCCTGTCCATCTATTCAAATACTGATTACGACCCAATATGGCCGCAATGCTAAATTTTATAGAAAACAGTCAAATGATATTTTAGATAATATAATTAGGAGTACAAAAGACAAGGTGAAGAAAAATTAAATTCTTTAACATCTTTTTCATCAGTTTTTTCCTCCGCAACATTGTTGGACAAACAACTCAACTATTTTTTTAACCCAATTTTCAAACAATACCAAATTCTTAACATAAAATCAAAAAACATATTGGGAAAATCCAATTAGTAATATTTGTTTACCTAATTCAAACACGAGTATTAGATTATGGATAACAAAAAACCAAAAAACAAAACTACTCGTATCTTATTCCAACTAATAATTTTCAGTACGATATACACGCGGGAACTCCAAAACAAAAAATCGCACACATGTTTTTTAGCAAGAAAGCAAACAGCCCTTGAATATTGAGTTAAGTGCATGAATGTGGTCGGTTATCTCAACCCTCGAAGAGTTCACACTTTAAGAGGCACGACACCACACTCCGCACTCATTTGCAATTATTCTGATAAATATTTTCCTAACTATTATTTTTACGATTTTGATAAACTCCAGTGAAACGAAAAGGGTGACATTTAATAAACATTACAATAATAGTAAAAAAGTACTTTTTTAATAAAAGGTCCTTTTTGATTAAAATGTACTTTTTAATTAAAAGGCACTTTTTTATAAAATGTACTTGTTTAATAAAAGGTACTTTTTTAATAAGAGGTACTTTTTTATAACAGTTACTATTTTAATAAGACGTATTTGTTTAATAAAAGGTACTTTTTTAATAAAAGGTTCTTTTTTAATAAAAGGTGTTTTTAATAAAAGGTAGTTTTTAATAAAAGCTACTTTTTTTATAAAAGGTACTTTTTTTAATATAAGGTACTTTTGAAATAAAAGGTACTTTTGAAATAAAGGGAACTTTTTAAATAAAAGCTACTTTTGAAATAAAAGGTACTTTTGATATAAAAGGTTCTTTTGTAATAAAAAGTACTTTTGCAATAAGAGGTACTTTTGTAATAAAAGGTACTTTTTGTAATAATAGGAAATTTGGTAATAAAAGGTACTTTTTCCATAAAAAAATGTTGGTCCAAAGGTTTATTTATAGGAAAATTTCATCCAAGTTTAATTGTTTTACTATTTGTAAAAATCCTCGGAGTATTAGATTTTTCTGAGGTTTTTGCTATAAAAATTTTCCTCTATAGGAAAAATGCCAGAAAAAATCCGGGTTTTTTATAGGAAAAAGTTGTCAGAATTTAAAGGCTTTTCTGTAGAAGTCATCTGGAATAATCTGAAGGGTTTTCTTTTCTTTTGAAATAAAAGGTACTTTTGAAATAGAAGGTACTTTTAAAATAAAAGGTACTTTTGTTATTAAAGGTGCTCTTTAATAAAACGTACTTTTGAAATAAAAGGTACTTTTTGCAATAAAAGGTACTTTTGTAACAAAAGGTATTTTTGAAACAAAAGGTACTTTTTATAAAAGATTCTTTTCTATAGAAAAATAAAAAATTTTGATATCCACAAAAAAAGTAGTTAAAAGCTGAGTGGTTTTGCTATAGGAAAAATCCTCCGAATCATAGGTTTTTATAATAGAAAAAAAATCTGCAGAATTATTAGGCGATCCACCAGAAAAAGTTTTTAGAATCTATATTTCTATACGAAGAAAAGCAATCGTTTAAGTGTTTTTGCAATAAAAAGTGTTCAAAATCTAATATGAGGTTTCCACAAGGCGTACGTCGCTAGACGAATGAGTGACAACTTTTTTTGTTTTTGTATTGCATGTATTTTGTTATTGTATTTCTTTCGTCTAAAGCAAAGCGTTATCTGGAAATACTACCTAAAGGTTTCTACAGTTTTTCGCGGATATTTCTAAAAATCCCCTTTTCTATAGAAGTTTTGTCACAATCCAAAAATTTTTCTATAGGGAAAAAGTCAACTGACGCTGAGGAGTTTTCTATAGGAAAAATTCCTGAAAGTCTGAACGTTTCGCTATAGCAAAAAAGTCCTCAAAACCTGAGGTGTTTTCCATTGCAAAATTCCTCTGACTCTAAGGGCTTTTCTATAGGTAAAACTTCATAGAGCCTGAGAACTTTTGTATAAGAAAAAGTCCTTAGAGCCTGAAATTATTCAATATGCAAAAATCATCAAAATCAGATGGTTTTTAATAGCAAGAAGTCATCAGAGTCTGAGAGTTTTTATAGGAAAAGTTCTTTAGATCCTGCGAGGTTTCTATTGGAAAAAATCCTCTGACCGTCAGTGATAGAGTCCCCTGATTATGAGGGTTTTTTTTTAAAGAAAATATACCTTCGATTTTCTCTAAAATCAAGTAAAAAAAAAGTATAAAGTATAGGAAAAATTCCCTGCGTCTGGGATTTTTTTTTGTCTTCAGAGTATGACACTTTTTCTTTAAAAAAAGTTTATAGGAAAAATATTTTAGAGTAAGAGGGATTTTCTATAAATTAAAGTTCAGAGAGTCTGATGTTTTTTTTGTACCTTAAATTTTTGCAATAAAAAGTGTTTTTTTTTTTTTTTATATAGAAAAGTGTCTTCAGAATCTGAAGGCTTTATCCAATAGAGAAATTTCTTGGAACTTGAGGTAATTTCTGTAGGAAAATACCCTTAGAATATTAGGATTATTTAAGATGAAAAAATTCTTAGTATTAAAGTGGTATTCTATCGAAAAAGATCTGGTGTGAGTTAAAAAAAAAAACTTTAGATCTAAGGCCGAGTTTTTGGGATGTGAGTAAAGCTTGGTTTTGTTAAACCTAAAACAAATTTGGTCTGCCATTTTCAAGTTTATTAACAAAAATTTACCTGAACAACTTTTCTTTGCATAGAACTTAGGTCTTCATTGAAATAAAGCAAAATAAACAAAATTTCAAAAGCAGTATTCCAGTTATAAACTGCTATAAACTGAGTTTCAAGATAATCTACATCTAAAAAACTCAGCCTAAGGGTTTTTCTAAAATAATCTCAGAATCAAAGAGTTTTTTATACCTCATTAGCAGCAACATCTAAGGGCTTTTCGTATACCAATAAGTTTTTAAAATCTCTTCAAATTCGTATGTACCTCTTAATTGGATTTAGCTCGATTTTTTAAGATTTCTCTATTTAAGGTGAGTTTTCTGCCCTAGAGTCATAAATATGTTAATATATTTTCGTAACTGGCAACTTTGGTATTTTGTCAAATATTTTGAATCAATAAATTTAAGATAAAAAATACATTACATCACCTGCACCAGCCTCAATTTGGTATTATATATGATTCCTTTATTTTCTAAAAATTAAGTAAAAACTATCCTACTAACATTAAATGCAACCCTAATAAGCAATGATGGTTACTACAAACAAAATCAGGGGGAGGGAGCCCAGAGAAATCAAAGTGCGCAGTAACACAAAGATATCTTTAAATTTGCAGCACGTTACATCAAAGCGCAAAAAAACGCTTGTGACGTTAGCGTTAATGTTTCTATTAAACAATGTACTGGAGTTAGTATGAAATCCGGTACAGACTAGATTAGAAGGTTAAAGTGTTGCCAATAAAGTGCAAGTGAAAGGTAGAATTGTTTGGGGTTTTCGTTAAATTTTAAGGAATGATAAGAAAAGGTGTTTTTTAAATCTAAGAATACAGAAAATATCAAAATGTATACAAATTTAATAAAAAAAAAGTGTTGTAAAAAAGTTAACAGAAAAATTTAAAGAAATTTAAAAAAAAATAAGAAAAAAAATTCTAAAATTATTTCAAAGAATCCACCATTTTAGTGTGGTTTTAAAATCAATTCAATGTCTAGTTTAGAAAAAAATATAACACAACAATTACTAACACCTCAAGTAAATCAGCAGCAGCAGGAAAATGCAATTATGGTTGCTGGTCAACCAACAATAAAACAACAAACTTCAACAACATCAACTCCATCGATAACAGCAGCAGTCGATGAGGAAGAAGGTTCTTTATCTTCTTCCTCTTCGGCCAATTTAACAAATGAACCAAATCAACAACTTCAATTGCAGCAAAAACAACAGATTATCCAACTGCAACAACAACAACAACATCATCAATACCTAAAACCATCAAAACATCAATTTTTGCATACGATGCCAATAAACACTAAAATAACTTCAAATCTACAGCATGCCACCATCAGCAGTGGCAGCAGTCCTTCCTCATCTATATGCCGAGGACTAACAAATGCGCAGGTACGTAAATTTTAAAGCTCCAAAGGGAAATCCAGAAACAAAAAAAAAACGAATTACACAAACATAAAATCATGTAACTTTTAAACAATGCCCTGTATACATACGGCGGTTAATATATTTGTAGTAAATATTTTCATTCTGCTATTTTATGCTTCACCGGCCGGCATTAAATGGCTCTGTAATGTCTGCAATTCTGCACAATAAGGTTTGCACTCAAGACCACATTCATAGTACTACATATTTTAACAATATCTATCTCTTTGTTATGTGAAATTTGTGTTACTTTAGAGATTGAATATCAATGTTAAGTTTACTATTATATTACGGGAATGGGCAATCTGCAAAACTTTTATATTAAAATTGTTCATGCATAGTCCGAATAACGAAAAAGGAAACGGAATTATAAGCGAACAAGCCTCGTCGGAATGAATATTTAACCCAAAAGGTGATTAAAAAGATAATCTCTCAGTCGAGCCGTATTTGCAAATACCAGTGCCCAGATTCTATAAGGCGAGCGACGATTATCGTCCACTTTCGAAGTTAAGTTTCTATCGTTTTAAAGATGTTAACGGTTGAACTATAATATTAAAAATGTACTGTCTTTTACCAAATTTATAATAACAGTTTAAAATATTTATGTAATATGGTAGAAATTTAACTTGGAAATTTGACGATAAACGGCAATTTCAACTTTGCCAAAAATTATATTTTTCGATTTTTTCCGATAGGTTTTAGAATAATGCAAAATAAAATAAAAAATACCAAAAAATACAATATCCTGGCTTAAACAAAAATAAATAAATAAATAAATAAATAAATAAATAAGTAAATAAATAAATAAATAAATAAATAAATAAATAAATAAATAAATAAATAAATAAATAAATAAATAAATAAATAAATAAATAAAAAATAAATAAAACTGGAAATGGGAGAGCACAAATTTGTCAACAGCTCCAAAATATTTTTACGGCAGCGACTTAAGATTAATTATACCCTCCACCATACATGGTGAGGGTATATATCAGTTTATCATTCCGTTTGTAATATGTCGAAATATAGGTTTAAGACCCCATAAAGTATATATATTCGTGATCCTTATGCAATTTTAAGTCGATTTAGCGATGTCCGTCTGTCTGTCTGTCTGTTAAAATGGCGATCACGACGCGAAGACGCCAGCAGGGGTGCCTATTTTTACCCAGATTATTGTTCATCCTCCCGAGCAGTTTGGTATTGAAAATGAGCAAAATCGGTCCAGTGGTTCAAAAGTTATGAGTGAAAATCTGAAAATACCTCTAAATTTTCCATACAAACTGGTGTATTTTAGTACAATTTCATAGTAGCAACTGATATATAATATATTTTCTCATATTTTTTCACCAATCGCTTAGAAATTAATAATATTTTGTACATCTCAAATATTTTTCAACTCAAAAAATTTTTTTCACCACAAAAATTTTTTTTCACCACAAAAAATTATTTTCACCTAAATAAAATTTTTCACCTAAATTCGTTTAGGCATCCAAAAAAGTTTTTCACCTTAAAAAATTTTTTTCACCTCCATAATTTTACTTCAAAAGTTTTTTACATTGTTTGTATCAAAAACAATAGAGAGCATTGGTGGAGGGTATACAAAGATTCGGCACAGCCGAATTTAAGCCTTTTTTACTTGTTTTTATATGAACTTGTGTAATTGTGTGTCTTTTTTATTGTTGCCAACCGTCGTTATAACAACATGCAGAGTTGTACACAAATATAAGTATAAAAACAGAATAGTTTAGAAATAAAGTCGTTTAGATTAAATTTTCAGAGTACTCAGTCTCTCAGGAAATTCCTCCTACTAATTAATGTGTTGCTTTCCTTAGCAAACGGATAAAGAAGAGATAAAATATAGTGAAAGATGAAGTGTTTCAAATATGGCAACACTGTAATTGCGCGATATGATCAGTGTTGCCATATGAGCAATGTGAAAAGGTGCTAGATCGCTAAAAAAAAATAGATAAAAATTAAAAAGTGCTAGATTTTTTGCCTATATTATGAGTTTTTATTGCTATATTGTATTATAATTTATAAAAACAGTTTTAAGGTGCCACGTTTTTTTGATTTTTTGAGCCTTCAAAAATAAATGATTTTAGAGAATTTGTAAACAATCAATGAATTAAAATTCGAATTGCTTCATCACGCACCTTACACTTATTCACTAGATTTACCTGCATCGCTAAATAAATTTTTTTTCCAAATTTATTATGCTTTTTGTTAGGTCGGCTAATTTTGGGACCGCACTTGGATATGTTTATCGAAAATTTTTTTATTTTCTACACTTTTCATTTTCATAAAACTTGTTATGACTTTTATGAAATGTTTGAACAAAATATGTAGGTTTTTATAAAAAAAAAATATAAAAAAGAATACTTCCTATTCGAAAATGTCTTTTCTCCGTTTATTCGGTTTTTTTAGTTTATATTAAAACGGCATCAAAAAAAAAACATTTGAACAGCTGTAAAAAATTCATATAACGACATTAAACAAAAAAAACTTGAAAGATTTGTAAATTTTATATATTGAAACGTCGAATTTTTGTCATCTTTGCACCCCGTTTCAGTATTTCTCGCATCAAAAAAGTTTTCGCGATTTTCTCGTCAGTGATAGCAATTTTAATTTGCCTTTAGAAATTCTAACAATTTTTATCAAATGTAATTTTACTTAGAAGTCAGTTGTTTTTCAAAAATGTTTTAAAAATCGCATATTGATTTATTTTTTAAAAAAATAAAAACTAATTTTTTTTGAAACTTAAGAATTTGGAGATTTGAAGACTGTGTTTAAAAATTGTGATCTTTTTGTCATTTTTGATTTCCCACCAGAAATTCATTGACAGTACATAAAACAGATTGAGTAACTGGTTTTTTTTTAACCAACTCTATATCAATAAGTGAAAAATGTTTTTAATGTTTTCAACAGGACTAATTTCAAAAAGGCAGGGGTATAATCAATTTTGTGTTTTAAAAATTTTCTAAAAATTTTACAAGAAAATCACAATTACCAATTTACTTATATTTTGCTGGAATTTTTTAACACAATCTTCTCAGTTTTTCTTTAGAAGCAGAAACACAAATTTTTATACCACTCATACACTCTGGAAAAGCTGTTTGAAATTCTACCAAAACCATTAAAATTTGTTATAAAGTTATGATACTTTGTAAGCGTAATTCAACAACGTTGGATTTGACAGAGTGCCCAGGTAATAATGGATCATAAATATGGTGGTCATTATGGTTCTTTAAAATTAAAGTCCTTGCAGATGCGAATGCTTATTATAAACTTATACAATAGGCATCTAATATGGCCCAGTGGTTTCAATTTTGAATGATGAGAAAGCTTTGCGCAAGATAAATGTTTCGTTTGCTCACAATCAACGACAAACACAATCGTGTGACAACTTTGTTTCTACGGAAAAAATCCATGAATAAGGCTACGTATTGCTCTTTCATATGTCCTTTTCCCCGAATGACTATTTCTTGTTTCCAAACCTGAAGAAACGCCTCGGACGAAAAAGATTTGACTCCTACGCTGAAATAACCTCACAAACAAAACACATATTTTGATCCCCTCGACAAATCTTATTTATTGGAAGGGAAAAGAAAAAATTGGAGAAATGTTGGGCAAAGTGTATATAAAGAAGACTAAGTTGAGATATGAAAAGATTTTTTATCCAAAAATCTGTGTTTCATTCATAAAGTCATGGAATTACTGACCAGCCTTCGTATTATTTTAAGTTAGCTAAGGGTTGATAAAAACGTTTCTATTTTTTAATAAAAAATAAAACAAATGCTTCTCTTAAAAAAAGGGAAGACTTTCTCTATTTTCATCCCCCCCCCCCCCCCCCCCCTACAAATTTCCAAAAATCCCGTCTTGTTATTGGTAAGACTATACTGTATACTCTAAGAAACAGGTATATCAAATTTCAGGATTCTAACCTAAAGGCCGTCAAGGTGAGGATTCGCCATTTTTGCTCCTCGCCGATGGGATTTTCAAAAATTTCTTCTTTACAGTTAGCCCTACTCTAGCTAACAAATATTTTAAATTTCAGGATTCTTGTCATAGTGGTTTGGGCAGGACGTCAAGGGGAAAACTCTTCCTTCTTTTTGCAACTGCCTGTAGGAATTTCCAAAAACTCCGTCTGAACGGATGCCTACGAGGGAGGAGGAACCTAAATATCAAATTTGAACGATTTTGACAGGTCATCAAGGGGGAGAATTTTTCCCTCACTGTAGGATTTTCTAAAATTTCATTTTCAATTTTCTTGCGAAAATTTTAAAATGTCCTAATAAAATGTTTAAATTCAAAATTAATTAAAATAAAATATTCAAATTTTTAAACATCAAACATGGCATAACAATTAAATGTTGTTGTGGTGCAATGAGTAAGAGTTGAAGTGTGAACTACAAATTTGAGTGCCCTGATTTAATACCCGAAAATTTTAATAAAATTTTAATTCAAATTAAATTTTGTGGAAAGCAATAATATTAAAGATGATAATTATATTAAATAAGACCACATTGCCTATCACAACAAAAATATATAATTTAATATGAAGATAGTTGTCGTAACCGCCATAATTCGATTGGCAACAAATTCCATTGTCACAACTGACACTGTTTTCTGGGTGTACCACAGTTGAGGCATACGAAAAACTTAAAGCTGGTAGTCTCTTCTACTGTAAGCAGAATTGTTGGTCGCATACCAAACTCATTCATTAGAATGCTGTGATGTAGAATTGATTTGTTGACGCCATTTAAACGAGGAAAAACAACATGTTTTTAAGATACATACAACGAGTCCTGCTAAAATAAAAGGGGGATGTTTTCTTTCGCCAACAACTTATTGTATGTATGTTAGATGATGGTTTTTTAAGCTAAAAATCATTGAATGTTTTATGGATGCGTATCTAAATGTATTTAAGTTTTTATAGCTTTTTCCACTGTGCTTTATTTAACATTGGTTTTTTGTTTTTTTTTTGGTACATTAAGTTTTTGGCTGCAATTTTGTTTAACTTTAATTTTATTTCAAGTCAATATTTTTCTATTTTTATTCAAAACAAAAAGGGAGACTTTTCATCTTCTTCTTTAACATTGTCTTCATCTTGAATTATTTCTATTGTCTGTAGTACCTTGTTGTTATCGTTTGCATGAAAAGGGTGCAGATTTATCACGACAAAATAAGTGAGGGTGTTTTAAATGTGTATCCTTGATTTGTTACGGATATCCTTGGAATATTTAAGATTTTTTTCTGCTGTTTTTTTTTCTGTATATTTACACTTTTACTGTTTTTAACTTTAAGAAATGTGAACAAGGAATAAATAAAAAAAATGATGTACTCAATTGAACTTTTGTTAGGAAAAAAAAAAATAACCAAAAAGGGGGTGAATTAAAAACAAGAAAGAAAAACTTGAATAGCACATGAGGTTTTTCTGTTTTAAAAAAAATTGAAGTAAAATTAAGAGGTTTTATTTTACAAGAAAAATTCCATGAAATCCGATTTCATCTTTATGTTCTCAATATTTTTTATGAAAATGTAAAATGTTCGTAAATAAAGTAAAGTTGGCTGCAGATTAAACTGCAGTAAATGAAATTGATTTAAAACTTTTTTTAAGTTATTCTTAAATATTTCTACTAATATAATTTTTAGAGAAAAACCTTAATCTTACTAAAAAAAATTTTTTAAAACGTATTTTGAATTTCAAATAGATTGATTGTATTTAATTAGAAACCCCATTAAATACCTACATTTTAATACACTTCTCATAAATCAATATATTTTATTTTTTTTTTAAATGATCTAAATATCAATTTAAATTATTTTTTTTAATTATAACGACACCCGCATTATTTATTAATTTAAAGTGATCAAAGAAAAAAATGTTTTAATACACAAATCTATCAACATGGCAAAGGTGAGTTTGGTTTTTTTATTTCTGTGTGTTTGGCACTTTAACAAGATATATTACCAATGTATTTTGACAAATATTTTATTTGACTATCATGGATCATCTGGAAAAAAACAACACCCACATTACAAACATTTAATTCATAAAATGACATTTTTAAAATTTATAGTGTTCAGCACCAAAAAATAATCCAATTGAAATATTCTTAATGACCTTAGAGGGCCCTTTTTTGAGAAATGAAAATTAACAAAAATTTAAAATAAACAAATTTCAACATCAAAATGTTAACATAAATTTGTAATACAGATCATTTAAGCAAACAATTAAAATTGTAAGAGGGGCATTATCGAATAAATGTTACCCTACTCATTTGATTGTTTTGATTGTTTGTAATGAAATTAAAAATATGTGTTTGGCACGAATATTCAAATTATATTTTTGACAACAAAGGCGTTTATAAAATTTCGTTTTATCGCTAAATTTGGGCGATGTTGGCAGAAAAAATTTAAAATTAGAAACCCAATTTTCAAAAATAATAGGGTTTGTGCTTAAATTATACCTTTTAGAATATCATGATATAATTATGTTTTATTTTAAAAGAAAGTTCAACACCTCTAAAAACACACCTTTCAGTACCACTAAACTTAGCGTTGGCCTTTTAATCGATGTACATATTTTTAGACATAAAATCATTTTATGCCCTAAAATTAAAGTCATGCTGTTTACTTATGTGATAAATATGGGTTGAATTTTAGGAAGATGTCGAAATTCGTACAAGGGTCCTAACACTTTTTGTATAAACAGGACGGAAAATAAAGAAATAATAAATCTATTGGATTGATTCTAATCAAATTTATTATGATAAATCTCAGCGCCAATAACAACTTATGTACGAAATTTCATCAAAATATTTTCATATTTGTAACCTGAAATGTTCGAATTGAAACAAAAACGATATGAATTGATACAAATTGTCATTTTTCTCACACGTCCGTTTCTACAATTCATTTTTCTGTCACGTATGGATATTTCCCGCCGTTATTGGAAAAATGTAAGAAAAAGTGTTTTTGTAAGCATTTCATGTAAAAAGTTTTTCATTTCAAGTGTCAAAATTACTTACAATTAAAAACGGTGCAAGATGTAACTTTATTAAAAATAATAATGTCCAAAATGTAGTTTAGGGACACCTCACTGATTGATTCAAAATGTTTTACCACTGAGTGGGAGTACAGGCGTATAGTTCTTTCGCGAAATATGTACAACTGCAGTTATTTCGGTGCAAAGTTCAAAAATGGACTTGGCTGTATCTTTGTCATTGATGGTCAGACTGGAACAACGTTTACAATATTACTACAATTGAAATATATCTAAGATGACATTTTTAGTTTTTGTTTTGCCCGGCAAAGTTATTTCCATTTTTTTCAGTATTTGAAAGGTTTACTTATTAGTAGTGTATCGCATTTTCATACCCTAAGCTTTCATTTATATTTATATCATTTTTTATCACTTAAAATACCCAAAATATTTGATGTCGAACTTTAAGTTTTTAGATCGTACAAGAGAAATTTCTTTGACTCCTACTAACAATTATACTGAAGAATCAACCCATTGACAAAAAAAAATATCTAAAGCTATCATCGATTTTGATTTTTTCACTTGCCAAACAATTTCCCATACGAGGGGTACTATTTATATTTCGGGAACTGGCAACACAAACTAATGTCAATAGCTAAAATCTGGCAACACTATAATAAAGTTTGACTACTATTTGTTTTGTTTACAGTGAGTTAAGAAAATCAATTTGGCCAAAAAATGGAAATTTCAAGAGAAGGTTTTCCTTGGTTTATGTTTCACAATTTTGACGTCGATTATCTCAACAAGATAAAAGCACAGTTTATCGCAGGTATAGTGAGTTTAATGATGGTCGTAGTTCGGATGCAGTGCGTGAACTGATAATGCAAGATCGTCATGTGACATATTGTAAGATAAAAGCATTCTTGCACATTAGTTCCACTTCAATACATTCGATTTTGCATGAACAGTAGTTGTAAAAAAAAATTGTTCTCGTTGGATAACCCATAAGTTATCAATCGCGTCGATTGGTAAAAAGTTCGACCGTGGTGCTTCAAAAGACGTGTATAAAATCGTAACAGCCCATCTAAAAATCGATATATATGTGAGCATACATGATCATACATGGGCCTGTATATGATCATACATGGGCATACATGGTCATATACGTCCATACATTGTTCAATATATGACCATACATGATCTCATATATGATCATATATCTTTGGATCCGAAATTTGAGGGACGTATGTGATCATATACGAGCATACATGAATAAATATAAGCATGTATGATAATATATGCACATATATCACCATATACCCTCAAATTTCGGATCCGAAGATATATGGTCATATATGAGATCATGTATGGACGTATATGACCATGTATGCCTATGTATGATCATATACAAGCCCATGTATGATCATGTATGTTCATATATATTTCGATTTTTACGGGAGGTGACGAACCGTGGAAATATGCGTATGAGCCAGAAACAAAACAGCAATCGACGGTGTGGGTATTCCAAGACCAGCTAAATCCAACAAAAGTTGTTCGCCGAATGCGTCATGTGACCACGTCTCCGCTTGAGCAACGTTCTGAGTGGTACACGACCATTTGTTTGCCGGAAGTCTTCGGAGAAATTCGTAAAACCAAGCACCGAAGACGAAACATTCACCATCATGACAATGCGAGCTCTCACACATCTCGTCAAACAGGTGAATTTTTGAGGAGTCAAAACATCGAATTGATGACTTATCCTCCGAACAGTCCTGATTTGGCACCCAATGACTTCTTCTTGTTTCCGAATATCAAAGCTGAAATGCGTGGTCAACAAATTACACGCGCCGAAGAAGCAGTTAAAGCATTCAAAATCCATGTTTTGCAAAAACTGCTATGACAAATCATTTGCAAAAGTGTATTGATCATCAGGGGAATATTTCAAAAAACAATAAAATTATTTTCATTTAAAAATGTTTATTATTATTTTCTATTCCCGAAATATAAATAGTACCGCTCGTATTTGTTAAGAAAAAAAATTTTCATAATTTTTTAAACACAAACATAAAAAATGTCAACTATTTTTTGTTTTCAGAGCTAAAAACACATTTTTAAAAAATTAAATAGAAGATACAAATTCCTTGGCCGGGCCATAACGTGTTAAAAAAGAAACAAATCATAAAATATATTTTGATTATCTTTTCATTGGTGTACTGGTGTATTGTTTCAATCCGACCATAAATGAGGAATATTCTCGAACTCTGCACTGACATGGATTTCCCGCGGACATTTTTTGCTAAAGGTAAAACTTGTGTGCCGCGGGAGGAGGAAACGGAGAGGTGCCACTAAAATATACCTGCATTTAAGAAACAAAATGAACATTCAATGGTTCATTTCGTTTCAACGAAAAATGGTGAATTAGATTAAATAGTTGAATTGAGTAAATCGTTGAAATGAACTAGTTTTTATTAGAATTTGACAGAAACCTTGAATTGTTTTAATAAAACGTAAACAGTGTTGCCTCTTTTTGCATAGAAATACAGAAATACTTTTTACTCACAAATCGACAATCAGTGGAATTTTCGATGAGAAAACTTCTCGCAAAAAGTTGCAGGAAGTGGCTTCTGTAGTTCGATTAAAGTGCATTTAAACAAATACCGAGAAGGTGGCCTAAATATGTACCGATTCTAAAGAAATTCAACAGGGTTCGACCCAGGGCGAATATAGATTTATCTAAATATATTTTTATTTGTGACCTTTAGTTTCTTCACAAAATTTACATGATCACATATACGAATAAACATCATTAAATCGACTCTGAGAATTATTCCAACACGATAAGCTGGGTCTCAGTAGATCCAACTATTAGCATAAACTTATAATACCCTGACCATGCAATATGGTGTAGAGAATAATAACTGATATCATATCAGCGATTGGATACAGGAAAGTCGCGATGGAAATCGATTGAAAATTTTATTAGTGTTTACAAGGCGTCCAAATTTATCTTGAGCGACGAGGCCCATTTTCATCTAAATGGATACGTCGCGCATTCGTTCTCAAGCGACGGCAACATAAATGTAGAAAAATAATATGTATGAGTTTTCTATCCCTCAAACATATCGCAACGTCCTACTAAAAAGCTTCAACAATTTCGTCAACTCTCCATCAGTTGGCGGGCAGCAACTGTTCTAAGATTTACCATCTCGGGAAATTGCAATGTTGCCATATGTATTTAAAGCCCTACATATTTCATATCTCCTTAAACAAAATATCCAAAAGGAGTGCGATAATTTATGGCCCTTTGGAAAATACGATAAAATGAGTGATGGAAAGGATCCCAAATGATCATCAACAATGACGGCACCCACTGGATCGATATAATCTTTAAAAATGAATGCAAAAAAAAAAACAAAAAGTTCCCAATTAAAAAATATACTTAATTATGTCGTTTCATTTTAAAGAAATAAAACAAATTTAGGTGAATGGTTTTGGGCCACCCTGTATAAGGTAAAAATTACTTGTTTAATGGCGTTTTCTTTTCTGACAATAAAAGGTAACATTTTATCTGCCTTTTACCAGAAAACTGCACTTTAACGTTCTTTTCTAAACAAAGGACGACAATTTTAAAATTTAATAACAGTTAAATACAAATTTAATTAAAATAAAAAGTTAGTATATTATAATAAAAAATTAAAATAAAATAAAAAACATGGGTATTGAATTCAAAAACGTTTAAAGTATTAAGTACTATTGAGTACCTCAGTTGAAAAGTATTAAGTAGTAAAGGGTGGTTAAATTTTAAGGGCCGATGTTGAATGTGAACCACACCTAAACGTCAAGTTTTTTTCTGCATTTTATATGACATTTTTCAATTTCAGACTAACTCAATTTGAACCATGGAAAGATATACAATCGAGCAATGCGTTAAAGTTATTCAGGCTTATTATGAAAATGGGCGTTCAGTCAGTTGAAGAGTACAGACGTTGAAGAGTACAGACGTGATTTATCTTCGCTCGCAACATCAGTTATAAAAAAGTTTTGTAATAGGTTTAGTTTTTAATAGGTTTATTATATTTTAGTTTTTAATAGGTTTATTATATGGGAGTAGTGTTCAGTCTTTTAAATAGGTTTAGTTTTTAATAGGTTTATTATATTTTAGTTTTTAATAGGTTTCTGTCTGTCTGTGTTCTGTCTTTTAAACTGTCAACACGCATTTTGTCCGCATATATCGTTTATGTTTTTAGTGTCGTTAAATCGAATTTATACGCGCGGTTTTTTTGTCCAGTGTTGATATAATAATAATTACAATAAATCAATTAATAAAAAAAATAAAAAAAAACTGAAGGGGCAAAGGGCTTTAATGTCTCTATTTGCCTGTGTTGTTGTTGCTAGATTTTTTTCCTTCCCTTTCCTCTCCCTTTTTTAATTTTTTTTCTCTATTTTGCATGGTACAACCACCTTGTATTCTTTTTGTTGTTGGGCCAATTAGTGATGAAGGCATAGCACTGATCACTGAGTAACCAATTCAGCAACAAAGTGTGTACCCGGTTGTTGTACTATTGCAGATATATTGCATATTGCCTGTACTCTTCAACACTACTCCCTCTTTCCTCCCTCTCATAACATATTTTCCTAATTCTAACACAATGCACTGTATTAGTAGGGGACATCCCCTGAGTGTTAGTCTAACGTAAAAAAAAAAAAAAAAATTAAAATGCATTTCGTGCATTTCGCACACTTCGTGATTTTTTTTGGTCAGCATAATCGACCAAATGTGTCAACAATCGGGAGAATTGTGGGCAAATTTCAACAAACCGGGTCTGTGAAAACACCTGTGCATGCTCGCCCAGTTCGTTCTGCGGTAAACATTGCTGTTGTTCGCGATAATGTGTCATGGGGTCGGTCAAGCATTTACCGTGAATGGTGTTCACTATCGCGAGATGATAACGAACTTACTGTGGCCAGGAATTGAGGATATAACCCTGGACGATATGTGGTTTCAACAGGATGGTGCCACTTGCCACACAGCTAACGAAGCAATGGCTCTTTTGCGCGACAAATTCAATGGCCGTGTTATCTCACGTGGTGGCGATGTCAATTGGCCGCCAAGATCATGTGATTTGACACAGTTGGACTTCTTTCTTTGGGGTTATTTGAAAGAAAAGGTGTACTTCCACGAGCCAGCAACAATTCTAGAGCTAAAGGATGAGAAAATTCAGCACATTAACGGCATAGAACTCAATTATACCTCAGCGTCATCGCAAATTTGGACTATCGGATGGAGGTGTGCCGCCGAGGCCGCGGCGGCCGTTTGGCCGATATTTTGTTCCATACATAATTGAACCATACCATATTATCATAATAAAAAAGAAATCACAATAATTTCCTAAATAATTTGTGTTTTATTCAAAATCAACATCGGCCCTTAAAATTTAACCACCCTTTATTAGAAAAAGGGTAGAATTTTTGCGTTTTTGTTCTGGCCGCAAAAAATTCATCTTTTTCAAAATAAGCAACGGCAAAATGTTGCAAATGTTACAATCTCACAAGACATAATATTTTTCTGAAAAGAATATACCAGAAGGTTTTTTTTTACAAATTCGGTTATTAAATATATTTTTTACAAAAACTGAAATATCTTTCCGAAAGCATCGAAAAAATTGGAAAATATATAAATTTATTAAATGTTGCCCAGGACATTATGTGTCACAGACTACTTCACTATGAAACTCAAGAACAGGAATTGTTTTTTGTGAAATTATCTAATGGTGTATTATTAACAAATAATTCTTAAGGCCCAAAAATTCCTGGATATAATTTTTGATTCCCGAGGATAACTCTAACTTATTCCTAGGTATGTCCCAAGATTATAAATTTTTTTAGCGTTTTGAAAATCTTCAATTTCAGTTTTAGAGTAAAATTTGTTTACAGTTGTTGACATTGCCATGACCCAAAACAGACATGAACTAAAAATTAATCCGAAATTTCCTTTAAAATAGTTAAAAAAATTTCCTCTATTTAAGTCAAATTTTATTAAAACCTAAAAAAATTCTTAAAAAGAATAAAAATTCGTATGTTTGGGTTAAAACGAAATAAATTATATACTCAGAAATAGTTCATATCTTTTTTAAGTAATATTTCTTGATTTTAGAAAAAAACACAAGTATATTAAATGGAAATTTATCAATTTAAAAAAAAACATCTTAGTTTACATGCTTAAATATAATAAAACTAGGTTTCGTGAAAAAAGAAAAAGTTAAGAACATTATTTACTCCCATTTAGTTCAAAAAATGTGTCTAACTTAAAAAGAGAAAGTACTTGAACTTAAGGTGTGTTCATTTTTTTTTTTGCGAGTAGTAAAATTAACTAAATTTTAGAAACCCATTTCTAAATTAAGTTTTTAAAAATTGTTTTTTAAAAATAAGTTCAGGTAATTAAAAATAAAAAGTCATAATTTTTTTTTCCTATGTAATAATACAAATTTATTTAGTTTTAGAAACTGATGAACTATTTCTAGTTTTTAATAAAAGTTTTCTAATTTTTGGGAAATAATAAACTTAGGTATAGAATTTATTTCTTAAAAGTTTCTTCAAATAAATTAAAAAAAATATTGGGGTAAATTTTTCTTAAATCGAGGAAAAATTTAGTTTTTGTGGGAAATCGTTTAACTTATTTTCATAATTTTTTTTTTCAAAAAACAATAAATTAAAAACAAACTAGTTAATTTTCCTAATTTTAAAGAAAAAATATATTTCACCAAACAAATTAAAGTATCCATTAAAAAAATTATCTTGCTTGATTGTACCGTGAGTAGACCATGAGCCAAAAATCGCGCACGTTTCCATGCCTTATCTTAGTAGTCTTTAATATTGAACTTAAAGTAGCTTAAAATATATTTTAAAATTTTGTTAGCAAAAGCTTAAAAACTTCGAATGTGCGCTTTTATGTAATAGTTTTGTTTGCTGACTGCAATACAAAATCGCAATATCGCAAGCATATTTTATACATTACGGTTTAATGGTTGTCCTATAATTGATGTTGCACCTATTAAACTTTATATTTATCAAAGGTACTAAAACTATTTTTTTTTCACTTAATAATAAAAAAGTTTAAATTTGTATATGTCAATTAAAGTTTAAGCTAAAAATATTATAAAATAAACTTCTGACATTTTTTCATTTTCTAATAATAACAAGAAATGTAACTGTAATATTTTGTATTTTTGCAACAATTTTCTTAAATCAGTTAATTTAAGAAGACAAAGGACCCAAAGTGTTCTTCAGCCATAGATGCCTTGTGTCACTTAGTTCTCTCAAGCAGAACCAAAAATTAACTACAAAAAGGATCTGACTTTGTCACAATTTATTACGTTTCAAGATGTCCTACAGTACATTTGATTAATTTGTTTACCTTTTTGCTAATGAAATTTAATTTATATTTTAAATATATGAGTTTAGTATAATTTAATTTAATTTTAAGGCAAAAATGTATAGCAAAAATCTTGTTAAAAGCAGTGTTCATAGCGGAAATCCTCCGAAAGTGTGAAACTACTTACACAATGAGTGCAAAGTACTTTAAAATATATGCTAAAATATATTACCTTCACCATAGAAACAATTTCATATTTATTAGAAATTTTTTTTTTCAAATTGAATGATAATTTTTATTTAAAAGAAGAGCTTTTTAACTTGATGTTAGAAAATATTTTCTTATTTTTTATGGAGTTAAGTCCTAGTTTTTAGTAAAAAAAAAACTTATCTAATGAACTTAAATAAAATAAAATTTTTGTTAAAACCAAGGAAACATTGCCTAACTAAAAGTAAAATTTAAGATGTTATAACATATGAACTAATTAGGAGGAAATTTTACTGTTTTCTAATAATTTATTTCTCAAATTTTCTATAATTTAGAAATTTTGACCAAATTTTAAGTTAATTTTATTTCTTAATTTCTTTATTAAATATTGGTAAAAAGTGTCAATTTTTCCTCAAAATAAAATAATTTTTTTTAAATTTTAGTTTTTTTTTTGGGTGAAGGATTATAATCTGAAAAATTTAACATAATCAGCCAATATCCCTTGTTTTCCACAGAAGTTAAAAGTCAAAGTTTTGTGTATACAAATTGTGTTTCATGAAAATGTATCAAAATATTTTGTTAGTTTTTCAGATGCAAATGGGGGTTCGACTGTATTAGGGTGTGTATGGAAATAAATTGTTTGAACTGAAATTGTGTCTGCAGCAAACCATTCGGTTGTCACAATGAATCTGTTTTCTCTAATACATATCTGCTGACTAAATTTTAGTACACTTTTTGTAAAATGGAATTTAAAATCTGTTTGCTAAAATCAGTAAAAAAAATTACTGAATATTACTAATATTAGTACAAAATTTAAATTTTTTTATCGAGCATGAATTTTTTTATTTTATTTATTTTTTCGAAAAAATATTTTATACAAAATTAAAAACAAAATCAAAGGCTTAAAAATCTGAAAAAAAGTTAAAACATAAACGAATTAATCATTTTGTTTTCTTTTAGTAATTTCTGTTTTGAAAAATATTTTAGTTAATTTTTTTTTACTTTTACGGTCAATTTTTAATTGTTTTTAGGGCTGATTTTTAGAACTTTTTAGTGCTATTTTAAGTGGATGTCCTATTTTCAGACATGAGTCGTTGTATTCACTTTCAATCCCATTTTTTAATCTATGTAACATTTTAAGGCAATTTAAGTTTGTAGGTGTAAGGGTGTCCCAAGAAGAACGCAATTTTTAAATCTGGCAACATTCGAAGTGTCACTGTTTGACATTTGAACAATTGTTATTGTTTGCTAGTAGAAGGTACGAGGTTAGTAAAAATGGAGCGCTACTCGAATGAACAACGCATTCTCATTGTGAAATTGTTTTACCAAAATGGTGAAAGTTTTGCGGCTACAGTTCGCAAATTGCGATCAATTTGGGGTCACAATAATGCTCCAAAAGAGTCAACTGTAAAGAGATTAATGGATAAATTTGCCGAAACTGGGTCTGTTAGTGATGTAAAGACAACAACGCGCCATCGACCAGGTCGATCGACCGAAAATGTCGCAGCCGTACGTGATGATGCCGCTCAAACTCCATCCACCTCAATTCGACACCGAGATCAGCAAATTGGTGTCTCCAAATCCACTTTGCAGCGAATTTTGACGAAAGATTTGCATCTTCATGTATACAAAGTTCAATTGACTCAGGAACTGAAGCCAGCTGACCATGGACAGCGAAGGGAGTTCGTTAATTGGGTACTGGAGAGACAACATGAAAATGCTGATTTTGCCGATAAAATCATCTTCAGTGACGAGGCCCATTTTCATCTTGATGGCTTCGTCAATAGGCAGAATTGTCGCATTTGGGGTGAGGAAAATCCTCGAGTGATTCATGAGAAGCAAATGCATCCTCAACGTGTCACTGTGTGGTGTGGTTTTTGGAATTGAAGAAATGAATGTGGAGGGCATGTGGTTCCAACAAGACGGCGCCACATGTCATACAGCCAGAGAAACAATTCAATTGCTGCATCAGTCATTTCCCGGTCGTGTTATTTCGCGTTTTGGAGATCAGAATTGGCCGCCTAGATCGTGCGATTTAACACCATTAGATTTTTTTCTTTGGGGTTTTTTGAAGTCGATGGTTTACGCGAATAAGCCGACGACGACTCAAGCCTTAAAAGAGGAAATTGAACGCTGCATTAATGAAATACCGCAGCATTCATGCAAAACGGTCATTGAAAATTTCATTAAAAGATCGCGTGCATGCCAGCAAAGCCGCGGCGGCCATCTGCACGATATATTTTTCCATACATAACCTCGTTCTGTCTACTTTACGATATAATAAAGTTTCACGATTTTTTTTTAAATATCTGTGTTTTATTTCAAACTTAAAAATTGCGTTCTTCTTGGGACACCCTTTAGAAATAACATTTCCTTTAATGTACACTTTTTTAAAATTAATAATTTTTATTTGCTAATTTTAACAAATCGAAGTTCAAAAATGTGTAAAATGATTTTTTAAATTAGCAACAACAATTTGTAAATATTCTGTAAAAACTCTGTAATTTTTAAAATGTAAATATCAAAAAGATTTGCTAAATAATATTTTTTTTTTACTAAAAATCAGTACAAAAATAGTAAAGTGGGATTGAAACCCATTTACAAATTTTCTACTAACTTTTTTTCTGAGTGTTTTTCTTCGGGATTCTTTGTATTATTTGCTTTAAATTTTGCTTATATCAATTACTAACAAAACAGTTGGTCACGTATGATTAATATTAATGTATTCAATAAATACCCAGCAAAAAAATGGTAGTCATTCTGTGACTATAACTCCTTTCATTGCTTCCTAAACCTTAATTGACATTCTTTTATAATTTTTTGGTGTTATTCTAAGGCACTTCCAAAAGAATTCATGTGTTCATATATCAAATGCAGTGATCTGGTTATAAACCCGATGCATATCTTTAAAAATCACTCTTCATTACTTCTAAAGCATATGTTATAGTATATCGTATATTTTTTGAATCTAAAGCATTTATTCAAATTGAAAAATGATGAAATTTTTTAATTTGTTTATTGAATCATTTTTTATATTTTAGTTTAAAATTTCATGAGGGTTAGAATTTATGCAGTTTTGCAATTTTTATAAAAGTTTTGAAATATCAAGAAAAACAGATTTTTTTTTAACCTTTACTTGAAACTAGCTGGCCGTTCATTTGCATTTTTTCAGCCTTAAATATTTACGAGGACGCAATCTGTGCATTTTTGCATTATGTTTATTATTTAACACTACACCATTTCCAGTTTTAATTCAGAATTTATCAAAATAATTTTAAAATTGTGTAAAAATTAATTCAAATTGCCCAAAAATATTTTAAAATTGTGCAAAAATTATTTAAAATTGTTCAAAAATATTTTAAAATTGTCTAAAAATGTTTCCAAATTATACAACCAGTTTTCAAATTATCCAAAAATATTTTAGAATTTTTCTAAGAATTCAATAAAATTTTTGAAAAATGTTTCAAAAATGCTTTTTCACTAATGCAGAATTATTTATTTGTTTTAATAAAGAGTATTTGTATATCAATGCATAAATGTCGCTTCTTTAAACTTATTTTTCTGCATTCTTAAGAATTAAATTTTAATTTAAATGCTACAAAGTATAAGAACATTTTCCACTCATGCATCAGAATACCATATCATTGCATTGTCATTGCTTCCTTAGAGTAAAATATGAGTAATGCTAGTAGCTACATTTGAATACTTCCATCCTATGACACGCTAATGTTAAATTCATCGATGAAACCATTAGAAAAGAAGTGATGCCTTTGCCATAGTAGTAATGCTTTTATTGCTTCTTTGGCAGCTTCATTTTTGCTGGGTATATAAATCATACGCACTGTAATTTAATAAATTTTCAATAAAAAATACAGATTGTTTAAATGAACATTCTTTAGGAGATGCACAAAAATCCCATACATTGTGTCACCAATTATAAATTTAATTTTATTAATGATCTAAAAATATGTTAAACAAAGAATGATTGTCACAAACATTATTTTTAATCGTACATTACTTTATAGGGTATAAAATTTTGCCCTTAAACATAAAAATATTTTTAAAATATGTTTTTTAATTATGTGCCATAATTTTGTTCACAGTTTGAACAAGATATTTTTGTTTATTTTTTTTTTTTTTTGCCCTAGAGACAAGATAAATTCACATTATTACTAACGTTGTGAGTACGTATCATCATGTTTTTTCATTTAACATGATTTTTCAAATGCCTTCAATAAACAAACGTCATAAAAATTATGGTTGACATAAACATAAACAGACAAAAAATAAAATAAAATAAAACTGGCAAAATACGTCAGACATTTTCCTGTTGTTTATTTAATAGCAAAAAAAAAAAAAAAAAACTCAGTAAAAATACAACAGAATAATAAAAATTCATGTTGATCATAAAGCCCGTATTTTACAAAAACACTGTATTGTTTTTGGCAAACAAAAAAAAAATGTGCTATAGCAATTTCGTTTAGGGCCCATAATTTGCCATAATGTTGGAATTTATTTTTTGGAATTCTTATCTTATCACAAACCCCTATAGAAATATTTGCCTGTGGGTGTTTTGCATATAAATCGTGTGACTATAATTTACTAACATATAGTTTTTGAGTGCATATAATGTCTTTATTTTTTTGCAAATCAATATTTATACTATTATCAACGAAACGATTCGTTAAAAAAAAGCAAAACACACAAACAGAGTATTTGTTTATATATAATTTTGTCCAATGATAAGATTAGATAAAATTCTCTCGATGTTTGCTTTTTTTTGTACTTAAATGCCAATGGATTGTGGTGTGGTATTGTACAAAAAATAAAATTTGAATGAAACAAAATGCTGGTTTAAAATATCAAACTACAACTGTCGTTTTTATAAAATAAATTGAAATGCATATTGAATACTTTAAAATACAGTATTTAGTCAATAGTAGGGAAAAGTAGTTTAAAATCTTTTATTTTTTTACAGAATTGAAATTACCTTTTATTTGAGTGTATTTTATAGGTGTCCAGCGATGTATGAAGAATTTTCAAAATGAATTTTAATAGTTTAGAATGGGATACTTTTTTTTTTTGCTTTTATATAAAAATGATTGATACGAAATTTGGTTGCGATTGGATACATAAAAATCGCCGAATATCGATTTAAAATTTGATTAGTAATTACAAGGTGAACAAATTTCTTTTTAAAAATAATTTTTTAAAAATTTTTGTATTACATTTTTTTTTTGCAGAATTAGAGAATCGTAATTCATTTTTAATTCTTTCTCTTTTCAAAACCAAATTAAAATTAAAAATAAGCTGGAAAATATTAAAGTCTTTTAAAATTTCCCACCCGACAAAAAGTAATGCAAAAAAATAGTATCTTCGTTGTTGTATTAGCTCAGTATGTTTTGTCGCTTCATTGTCTGAGATTCTGATATTCAATAAGTCCGTGACTTTTTGAATTTACTGCCTCTTAACTGAAAGGACAACACTGCTCCTGCCAACAGGCATTTGTCAGTTGACTCCTGTCAAAAAAGTTGCGTCATTTAGACCGAATTTATACGATGCAATTGAATAATGCATACAATTTCCTTAATTCCCTTTTTAAAGTTGCTTCCAAATATATGTCTATAAACGAAAACCGTGCCTTTTTGTATTACCTCTTTCGCCAACAAACAAAATTTGCACGCAACAAAGTCACCGTCTAAATTGGCTCTTAGGAGTGTATGTTGAAAAATAAAATTATTTTTTTATTCAAACAACGGTGTTTTATACTAAAAGTCACGGACTTACATATTGACCCATCCTCATAGTGTGATTAAATGAAAATAGTACTCATGTTTAATTAGTTTTAGCCGACACTGTAATTTGTTCAGATCTGATAATATTTTAGTGGAAAAATAACTCGATGAATATTGCTACGCAGGTTTCAAGTGGGAGCCGCCAATGTTGATGATCGTTTACATTCTTTTTTACCGAATTTTCCAAAGTTTTGGAAAGAACTTCGAGCGATTAGTTATTGCACTCTTGTCGGATATTCTCTTTGAGAGGTTCCAGTCTGAGGCTTGTTCACATAAACCCGTGACTTCAAAAAACTTCAACGAAACATGTCGGAAACGGCAAAACGCCAAACAGAGACATTAGGCGACTTGGAAACGCAGCCTTCAAAATGTCCACTGCCGGGCGAGCTGTATGTGCAGTCCTGTTGGAGCCACATATCCTCCAGTCATAATTCAATAATTTGTGGCAATAAACTTGTGGATCGTGTTACCCACGGCGTCCTCGAACAAATAAGGTCCGGTGATACCTACGGCGCACCATGCGGTAACATTGAGCAGATGTAATGGCTCTTTGTGTATGACACGTAGATACTCAATGCCCCAGAAGCGCAAATTTTGTTTTGTTTACGTTTATAAAAATTTAAAATTTTTTATATAAACATTTTCCCTGAAGAAGTCATCCCACGTGGTGACGAAATATTCGGATAAATAAATAATTATATTTTTTTTAAAGAAAAGATCTCATGCTCATTTGGAACATACAGTGGCACGCAATATTAAGGACACAGTAACTTTTTTTACATTGTTCTCAATATTTTTTTTTATTTTAATAAAAAAATTGTTGATAAAACTCTTTAATTATAATAATTAAAGTGTAATACTTAATTCTCACCAAAAAAAATTTACATTAAAAGCATAGTGAAAAGTTTATTGAGCAAATATTTATAGTACCTCCTGATTTGGTGATGCAAAATTAAGAGCACATTTTATTTTTGTTTTAGAATCCCGTTACATTTTTAATGTAATGTAATCAAGAGTGAGTCATATTTAGTAGAGATCATCGTGTTGAATCGATCACACGTGAAATTGTTAAAGTTCTTTCATTTAAAATTAATAAAAATATATAAAGTACTGAAATAATGCCCCGTAAACAGTTAACTCTTGAGCAGCGGCAACTTATAATCGATTTGTATGAAAGAGACAACAAATCTTATGGAGAAATCGGTAAAATAGTTTCTCGTAGTCGTTTTACGGTGAGAAAAGTGATACAACGAAAAAAAAAAAGAAAATCGTATTGAAAACAAGCCTGGAGCTGGCAGACCGGCCAAACTGACTAATAAAGATAAACGGTATATAAAGCGTACTATTGATAAAAATCCGTTTACAAGTGCCAGAAAAATAAGGGATGATCTCGAAAAATATCAAAATACTAAAGTTTCCCCCGATACGGTACGAAGATGTTTAGTTAGTCAGGGTCTAAAATCGTGCACACCAAGAAACGCATTGATTTTGCAAAACGGTATTTGGATAAGCCCCAAGAGTTTTGGGACAACGTTATTTTTACTGATGAATCTAAATATAATATTTTCGGGTCAGATGGGCGCTTAAAAGTATGGCGTAGACAAGGAGAAGCCTTAAATCCAAAATATACAGTAAAAACTGTAAAGCACGGGGGTGGAGGTGTTATGGTATGGGGCTGTATGTCATCATCGGGAGTTGGAAACTTGGTTTTTATTGAGAATACAATGAACCAATATGTATATTTAGATATTTTGAAAAATAATTTACAAGAAAGTGCTTTAAAAATGGGTTTAGCTGGAAAATACTACTTTCAGCAGGACAACGACCCGAAACATACAGCCCACAATGTGAAAATGTGGCTTCTTTTTCACACCCCACATATGCTTGTAACACCTCCACAAAGTCCAGATCTCAACCCCATTGAGCACCTGTGGGAAGTTTTAGAAAAAAAAGTTCGGGAACACGAAATTCGAAGCAAAACCCAACTTAAGGAGCTTCTTTTGGAAGAATGGAACAAAATTGGCTCTGAAATAACAAAAAACTTGGTAAATTCTATGAAAAAAAGACTAAAGGCTGTGTTAGAAATGAAAGGATATCCAACCAAATATTAAAAAGGTAAAATTAATTTAATTTTTTTAATTTTGTTTATTTATTTTTATTTTTTATTTCAGGTGTGCCCTTAATTTTGCGGAAGCTATTTATGGTGATATTACAAACTTTCCTTAATGATATTAGTTTTAAGCATTGAAGTTCCTTATTTTATGTTTAAATTGAATTATTATATCTAAGTTTATAATACAAACAAGTTTTTTTACTTTTTTTTATATGAAATAAACAAATTTTTTAAGAAAATCAAAAACTTTTGTTACTGTGTCCTTAATATTGCGTGCCACTGTACTTTCTTTCTGTGTAGTTTAACTGGCTAACTAAAAATGTTATAGTTTGGATAATATCAGAAAAAGCCAACTGTGGCCCCCGTCTAATTCTTCAGATTCAGCGGAGTCAAAGGTTGATTTTTTGTGTACAATCTGCATTCAGTTAAATTTACTTTTTAAATAATAAGAAAACCTCAACCTTTGTCTAATGTACTTTTATTTGTCTAACGTACTTTTAAGATCCAGGGGCTAATGTTGGGCTTTTCTAATATTTTCCAATTTCGTATATGTTGCGGGGACGGTTTTTCGTTCCACAAGTTACTATGAAGACATTTTGTTTCTTTGGGGACTGTCAAACTTTTCATTAATCTACTGTATAAACGGAAAACATTTTACTGGATACAGCGCATTTTATAGTGACTTTTTTGGCTGTACATACAGATGTCTTCAAAATATGCGCAATGCATATGTATATATATATATATATATATATATATATATAAAGCTGAGGGCTGAACTCACTACAACCCTGGCAGACCGAGTTCAAATCTTGGCGAAGGCATTATTGTTTTTAGAATTTTAATTTTAATATTTTTATTTTTAAATTTAAAATTTTTGTTTCCGTTTTTTAATAAACTAAATTCCGTATATATTATATTGTTGAATCTAATCTGATGTGAGATTTTTGTAATGCTTTTATTGCTTCTTTGGCAGCTTCATTTTTGCTGGGTATATAAATCATACGCACTGTAATTTAATAAATTTTCAATAAAAAATACAGATTGTTTAAATGAACATTCTTTAGGAGATGCACAAAAATCCCATACATTGTGTCACCAATTATAAATTTAATTTTATTAATGATCTAAAAATATGTTAAACAAAGAATGATTGTCACAAACATTATTTTTAATCGTACATTACTTTATAGGGTATAAAATTTTGCCCTTAAACATAAAAATATTTTTAAAATATGTTTTTTAATTATGTGCCATAATTTTGTTCACAGTTTGAACAAGATATTTTTGTTTATTTTTTTTTTTTTTTGCCCTAGAGACAAGATAAATTCACATTATTACTAACGTTGTGAGTACGTATCATCATGTTTTTTCATTTAACATGATTTTTCAAATGCCTTCAATAAACAAACGTCATAAAAATTATGGTTGACATAAACATAAACAGACAAAAAATAAAATAAAATAAAACTGGCAAAATACGTCAGACATTTTCCTGTTGTTTATTTAATAGCAAAAAAAAAAAAAAAAAACTCAGTAAAAATACAACAGAATAATAAAAATTCATGTTGATCATAAAGCCCGTATTTAACAAAAACACTGTATTGTTTTTGGCAAACAAAAAAAAAATGTGCTATAGCAATTTCGTTTAGGGCCCATAATTTGCCATAATGTTGGAATTTATTTTTTGGAATTCTTATCTTATCACAAACCCCTATAGAAATATTTGCCTGTGGGTGTTTTGCATATAAATCGTGTGACTATAATTTACTAACATATAGTTTTTGAGTGCATATAATGTCTTTATTTTTTTGCAAATCAATATTTATACTATTATCAACGAAACGATTCGTTAAAAAAAAGCAAAACACACAAACAGAGTATTTGTTTATATATAATTTTGTCCAATGATAAGATTAGATAAAATTCTCTCGATGTTTGCTTTTTTTTGTACTTAAATGCCAATGGATTGTGGTGTGGTATTGTACAAAAAATAAAATTTGAATGAAACAAAATGCTGGTTTTAAATATCAAACTACAACTGTCGTTTTTATAAAATAAATTGAAATGCATATTGAATACTTTAAAATACAGTATTTAGTCAATAGTAGGGAAAAGTAGTTTAAAATCTTTTATTTTTTTACAGAATTGAAATTACCTTTTATTTGAGTGTATTTTATAGGTGTCCAGCGATGTATGAAGAATTTTCAAAATGAATTTTAATAGTTTAGAATGGGATACTTTTTTTTTTTGCTTTTATATAAAAATGATTGATACGAAATTTGGTTGCGATTGGATACATAAAAATCGCCCGAATATCGATTTAAAATTTGATTAGTAATTACAAGGTGAACAAATTTCTTTTTAAAAATAATTTTTTAAAAATTTTTGTATTACATTTTTTTTTTGCAGAATTAGAGAATCGTAATTCATTTTTAATTCTTTCTCTTTTCAAAACCAAATTAAAATTAAAAATAAGCTGGAAAATATTAAAGTCTTTTAAAATTTCCCACCCGACAAAAAGTAATGCAAAAAAATAGTATCTTCGTTGTTGTATTAGCTCAGTATGTTTTGTCGCTTCATTGTCTGAGATTCTGATATTCAATAAGTCCGTGACTTTTTGAATTTACTGCCTCTTAACTGAAAGGACAACACTGCTCCTGCCAACAGGCATTTGTCAGTTGACTCCTGTCAAAAAAGTTGCGTCATTTAGACCGAATTTATACGATGCAATTGAATAATGCATACAATTTCCTTAATTCCCTTTTTAAAGTTGCTTCCAAATATATGTCTATAAACGAAAACCGTGCCTTTTTGTATTACCTCTTTCGCCAACAAACAAAATTTGCACGCAACAAAGTCACCGTCTAAATTGGCTCTTAGGAGTGTATGTTGAAAAATAAAATTATTTTTTTATTCAAACAACGGTGTTTTATACTAAAAGTCACGGACTTACATATTGACCCATCCTCATAGTGTGATTAAATGAAAATAGTACTCATGTTTAATTAGTTTTAGCCGACACTGTAATTTGTTCAGATCTGATAATATTTTAGTGGAAAAATAACTCGATGAATATTGCTACGCAGGTTTCAAGTGGGAGCCGCCAATGTTGATGATCGTTTACATTCTTTTTTACCGAATTTTCCAAAGTTTTGGAAAGAACTTCGAGCGATTAGTTATTGCACTCTTGTCGGATATTCTCTTTGAGAGGTTCCAGTCTGAGGCTTGTTCACATAAACCCGTGACTTCAAAAAACTTCAACGAAACATGTCGGAAACGGCAAAACGCCAAACAGAGACATTAGGCGACTTGGAAACGCAGCCTTCAAAATGTCCACTGCCGGGCGAGCTGTATGTGCAGTCCTGTTGGAGCCACATATCCTCCAGTCATAATTCAATAATTTGTGGCAATAAACTTGTGGATCGTGTTACCCACGGCGTCCTCGAACAAATAAGGTCCGGTGATACCTACGGCGCACCATGCGGTAACATTGAGCAGATGTAATGGCTCTTTGTGTATGACACGTAGATACTCAATGCCCCAGAAGCGCAAATTTTGTTTTGTTTACGTTTATAAAAATTTAAAATTTTTTATATAAACATTTTCCCTGAAGAAGTCATCCCACGTGGTGACGAAATATTCGGATAAATAAATAATTATATTTTTTTTAAAGAAAAGATCTCATGCTCATTTGGAACATACAGTGGCACGCAATATTAAGGACACAGTAACTTTTTTTACATTGTTCTCAATATTTTTTTTTATTTTAATAAAAAAATTGTTGATAAAACTCTTTAATTATAATAATTAAAGTGTAATACTTAATTCTCACCAAAAAAAATTTACATTAAAAGCATAGTGAAAAGTTTATTGAGCAAATATTTATAGTACCTCCTGATTTGGTGATGCAAAATTAAGAGCACATTTTATTTTTGTTTTAGAATCCCGTTACATTTTTAATGTAATGTAATCAAGAGTGAGTCATATTTAGTAGAGATCATCGTGTTGAATCGATCACACGTGAAATTGTTAAAGTTCTTTCATTTAAAATTAATAAAAATATATAAAGTACTGAAATAATGCCCCGTAAACAGTTAACTCTTGAGCAGCGGCAACTTATAATCGATTTGTATGAAAGAGACAACAAATCTTATGGAGAAATCGGCAAAATAGTTTCTCGTAGTCGTTTTACGGTGAGAAAAGTGATACAACGAAAAAAAAAAAGAAAATCGTATTGAAAACAAGCCTGGAGCTGGCAGACCGGCCAAACTGACTAATAAAGATAAACGGTATATAAAGCGTACTATTGATAAAAATCCGTTTACAAGTGCCAGAAAAATAAGGGATGATCTCGAAAAATATCAAAATACTAAAGTTTCCCCCGATACGGTACGAAGATGTTTAGTTAGTCAGGGTCTAAAATCGTGCACACCAAGAAACGCATTGATTTTGCAAAACGGTATTTGGATAAGCCCCAAGAGTTTTGGGACAACGTTATTTTTACTGATGAATCTAAATATAATATTTTCGGGTCAGATGGGCGCTTAAAAGTATGGCGTAGACAAGGAGAAGCCTTAAATCCAAAATATACAGTAAAAACTGTAAAGCACGGGGGTGGAGGTGTTATGGTATGGGGCTGTATGTCATCATCGGGAGTTGGAAACTTGGTTTTTATTGAGAATACAATGAACCAATATGTATATTTAGATATTTTGAAAAATAATTTACAAGAAAGTGCTTTAAAAATGGGTTTAGCTGGAAAATACTACTTTCAGCAGGACAACGACCCGAAACATACAGCCCACAATGTGAAAATGTGGCTTCTTTTTCACACCCCACATATGCTTGTAACACCTCCACAAAGTCCAGATCTCAACCCCATTGAGCACCTGTGGGAAGTTTTAGAAAAAAAAGTTCGGGAACACGAAATTCGAAGCAAAACCCAACTTAAGGAGCTTCTTTTGGAAGAATGGAACAAAATTGGCTCTGAAATAACAAAAAACTTGGTAAATTCTATGAAAAAAAGACTAAAGGCTGTGTTAGAAATGAAAGGATATCCAACCAAATATTAAAAAGGTAAAATTAATTTAATTTTTTTAATTTTGTTTATTTATTTTTATTTTTTATTTCAGGTGTGCCCTTAATTTTGCGGAAGCTATTTATGGTGATATTACAAACTTTCCTTAATGATATTAGTTTTAAGCATTGAAGTTCCTTATTTTATGTTTAAATTGAATTATTATATCTAAGTTTATAATACAAACAAGTTTTTTTACTTTTTTTTATATGAAATAAACAAATTTTTTAAGAAAATCAAAAACTTTTGTTACTGTGTCCTTAATATTGCGTGCCACTGTACTTTCTTTCTGTGTAGTTTAACTGGCTAACTAAAAATGTTATAGTTTGGATAATATCAGAAAAAGCCAACTGTGGCCCCCGTCTAATTCTTCAGATTCAGCGGAGTCAAAGGTTGATTTTTTGTGTACAATCTGCATTCAGTTAAATTTACTTTTTAAATAATAAGAAAACCTCAACCTTTGTCTAATGTACTTTTATTTGTCTAACGTACTTTTAAGATCCAGGGGCTAATGTTGGGCTTTTCTAATATTTTCCAATTTCGTATATGTTGCGGGGACGGTTTTTCGTTCCACAAGTTACTATGAAGACATTTTGTTTCTTTGGGGACTGTCAAACTTTTCATTAATCTACTGTATAAACGGAAAACATTTTACTGGATACAGCGCATTTTATAGTGACTTTTTTGGCTGTACATACAGATGTCTTCAAAATATGCGCAATGCATATGTATATATATATATATATATATATATATATATAAAGCTGAGGGCTGAACTCACTACAACCCTGGCAGACCGAGTTCAAATCTTGGCGAAGGCATTATTGTTTTTAGAATTTTAATTTTAATATTTTTATTTTTAAATTTAAAATTTTTGTTTCCGTTTTTTAATAAACTAAATTCCGTATATATTATATTGTTGAATCTAATCTGATGTGAGATTTTTGGAATAAAATTGGATCTTAATCCCTAAATATATCATTGGATCCAATTTGATTTGCCATTTTTTGGATAAATAAAGATCTTATTGAATCCCCGATTATATTTCTGTATCTTATTTGATTTGCCATTTTTTGGATCAAATAAGATCAGCAGATATCAAAAAATATCAAATTGGATATGATTAAATGTTGCGCCAGATCAAGTTTTTAATAGGGTAGCTTAATAAATTTAATTAACATAGGCGTCAAACTTTCGATTTTGTTGAGTACATTCGAAAATAATTGAAAAAAAAGACATACAAATTTATATTTAGGTTCACTAAAAGCCACAATTTTTTACTACATGAATAGGAAATTTAATAAAAAATTCAAATCCATAAAAAATATTAGTAAATTATTTTTCTGGAAGGTAAATACATAAATAATGTTATATTTCTCAGAAGGACAATTTGATTGAATTTGTTTGGCTTCAGATTAAAAAAAAAGACTTGAAGAAAGAAGTTTGTTCAATAAAGTAGATTTTTTGGTATTTTGAAAAAATTTTAACCCTTTAAGAACTTACGAAGTGTTAACATTTTAAATTTAATTATGTTCAATACCACTAGAGTGCGCTAAATTTGCTAAAACATTCTGCAAAGAATCAAGTTAATTGGATCCTGGCTAAGCAGGTTCACGAATTTTGTCTGCTCTTTATGCAGCGAAATTTTGACACCAATTTGGATGTAGTAAACCCTAATGTTACTGCTTATTATTTAGATATTAGTGAGATTTTTTTGGGAAACTTTCCTGCCTAGCGGAAAGTGGGGTACAATTTTATAATACCTCATTTGAATACATTTATTTTTCTATGAGTGTATTTATGTAATATACTGATATTAAATTCATGGAAATTGTTGATGAAATGCTTAAATATATTCCGTAGAAATAACAAATTATTAACACTTACTTGATATTTATTTTGCTTGTTGTGCCTGATAAGATATCAACGGATGGATGTGCACTTTTTTGGTGGAAATACAAATATGGTCGATATATTTAATACGCTGGTAAATAAACGTACGCTGAAAATACAAAAAAAAAAAAAAAAAAACAAACTTATTAAGTATTAATAATAAAGAAATAAATCATAAGTTATTATTAGATCAACATATACATATACAAAAAATTATATTTATTAATATTGAAAGGGATTTACGTGAGTATAATTAAAAAAAAACAACCTGGGAAACATATTTTATTTAAATCCAATTGAATTGTTGTAAACCCTAATCAATTCAAAGATGGTATGATATTACAATAACAAAGTTCTATAGAGATGACAAAAATTGGTCATTAGGTCGGTCATGAGAGCTGAAAAATTCGGCTGTTTTTTAACACTGGATACTAATGGATATTTTTAATTTGGAAACTCAATACTACTCCATACTATCAACGTATTTTTAAAACATGAATTATATTAAAAAATTTTATTTTCGATATAAATTCTTTAAATTCGTTCATGTTTATTGAATAATTAGATTTTAATTAATTTTAGAAAGTTTTTAAAAATTATTTCCTTTTTAACTTTTTCGAGTAAAATTTTGCTTTTGATTTTGCTTAATAACAGACTTGTATTTTTGGGCTTATCCTTTCAGCAGAGATTTTGTCTCAAAATACAACTCTGAAAATATCCAAAACTAGTCTGTTGTATTTTAGAGCTTAACAATTCATACATTGAAGTGAAATACGTGTTTTTTCATATTGACACACTCAAATTAAAAAAAAAAAAACAAAAAAATAAATATAAATATAATAAAATATTCAAAATATATCCACCAGAGATCATAAAAAATCGATAATTTTTTTGCCGATATTGCATCTTAATTTATAACTTCACTTTCGCTGAGACTCAAATTCGTTTTTATTGTTAAAAAGTGTTAATATACTCGGATTTATGGAGGTTTAAGGAAAACCAAACTCCACAAGTAAATTTTGAGTACCCCCTCAGTAAATTTTTTTCACATCATCATTTTTTTTATAAAAACAAAGTTTTTCAGATGTATAAGCTTATAATATTATGAACTTATATTGTTTATGGTCATAAAACATATATATAATAATGGTTCATTTTATAAACAATTAGTTAAAATTGATAGAACATTAAAAAGCACAAAATGAAACGGACAAAACAATAGCACCCCCTTATATTATGTTTAAATATTTGAACACGTCACTGCATATTTGGAATGCGAGTTAACGGTACTCACCTCAAATGCATGATAAATATCAGAAAAATTAAATAAAGATATATTTAGGCCCAATATTATAACTTGCCTTTAAGGTGCGTGTTAGTTAAAGGTAACTTTAGCTAAAGTGAGGTATAAAGTGACCTTTAACTTTTTTTGGTTATTACAACTTTCTTTTAAAATAAAATTAAGTTTTTTGAAAATATGGCATTACCAGAGCAAAAACCGATTACTTTTGACAAATTAAAATGGTTATTTAAAATACGTAGTGGCAACGACGTATTTTTATTTATTTATTTATTTATTTACTTACAACAAACAAAAAATACAAACGAAAAACAAAATTTCTTCGAATTGTGTAACAGATCAAAATGTTTGTTGTAAAAAATTTACATTTTCGACGCCGAACACAGAAATAAACCAAGCAGCAAAGATACGGTCAAAAAACTACACGGCAACTACACTGCAGAGCAGAAAATGTGGCAACTTCAAATGCTTAAACCTTACGTTAAAAGTTAAAGGTAAGATGAACTTACCTTTAGCTTATCGGTCACTTTTAGGTTAACATCCTAACTTTAGCTATCGGCAAGTTATAATAATGGGCCTTAGTGTGTATAATTTAAATTTTTTTGCAATTTAGTATGTAATAAGAGCAATGGCAAGAAACAAGTACTCAAGTCAATTTAAAATTAAAATAATTGATGACTGGAAGACAGGTTTATTACGACATGAACTGAGTAAAAAATATTCAATAAACCGATCAGTAATTCCCAGGCTGATTTCAAGGTTTTTGCAGACTAGTCGAATATCACCGTTGCATTCGGGAGGAACCTAAGTATTGCAAAGCAACAATTAAAAACGGAGGAGGCAATATAATGGTCTGGGGTTGCTTCTCTGGTCAAGGAATGGGCCCGATTCATAAAATTGATGGTATTATGGATCGATTCATGTATCGTGACATTATGAAAGAAGTTATGTTGCCATATGCTGACGATGAAATGCCACTTCAATGGAGGTTCCAACAGGATAACGATCCTAAACACACCTCCAAAGTTTGTAAGGCCTGGCTACAAAGCAATAAGATTAAAGTTCTTGATTGACCTGCTCAATCCCCCGATCTCAATCCTATTGAGAACTTGTGGGAGATCGTTAATACTAAAATAAATCGGGAAAATTGCCGAAATCAGGATGATCTATTTCGAGCCGTAAAACTAGCCTGGGAAGGAATATCGCAAGACATCATAAATAATTTAATATATTGGATGTCTAAGAGATGTGCCTGTGTCATTCAAAACAAAGGATTTGCCACTAAATATTAATTTTAATTTTTTATTTCCAAGAGGGGTGCTTTAGTTTTGTCCATTTTATTTTCGGATCTGAATTGTTTTTTCATATTAACTCACTTTTTATAGAACATTGAACTACAAAAGCTTTTGTTTATCAACAAAAAATAAATTAAAATAATTGATTACACATTAGAAATACCTCGTTTTCTTTTTTAAATTAAGATATTAAAAATAGCCACTGAGGGGGTGCTTTAGTTATGGCCAATACTGTATATATATGACCCCTCCGGGAATTTAAAAAGAACATTTTTTTCTATATGGTGTTAAGGGAGTCGAGGCCCCTGAGACCCTCTACGTCCAAAATACCGAAACACTCCAAAAATTGTCAGTGTGGCGTCCCAAATATGCATGCCGTTTAAAGATCCGATAAATAGAATTCGCGTTAGGAACATTTTAGTAAATTTTAAGTAGTTAAAAAGGGGAAATGTTAATTTTTCGCTCAAAAAGGAACTTCGCATTAAACGAAATGGACTTTCGTAAAACAAAAAGCTTTTCTTTTTGACAACTAAAATATTTTTCGAACATAAACACTAAAATCGTAAAAATTCGAGAACACCGTTTTTGCAATTAGGTGAATTTGAAAAGGTATGCGTTTTGAGTTAGTCACTAAGTCTTGAATATGCAAGATAAACTTCGTTTTATAAAATTGTTAAGCTTTACTTACAATATTTTTATCAAAGAAATGACATGAAAAAGCTCATATTCTAGTGTTATCTCTTGTAAATTTATAAAATACATATAAGGTGGGGGCAATAAGTACACTCAAAAAAAAAAAAGACATGAACTAAAATGTAATCAAAAATTTCCTTCAAAATAGTTTATAAATTGTCCCCAATTTAAGTAAAATTTTATTAAATTAAATTTAAGAAAAATTTTTCTTAAAAAGTATAAAAATTCTTAAGTTTAAGGAAAAACGAAAGTTTATATACTCAGAAATAGTTCATATTTTTCCTAAGTAATATTTCTTGATTTTAGGAAAAAACAAGTCAATTAAATAAAAATTTATTAATTTTAAGAGAAAACATCTTAGTTTTAAGAAATTTGCATACTAAAATGTAATAAAGTTAAATTTAGTTAAAAAAGAAAAATAGGGCATAATTTACTCCCATTTAGTTCAAAAAATGTGTCTAACTTAAATCGAGAAAGTACTTGAACTAAATGTGTGTTCATATTTTGTTCGCGAGTAGTAAAATTAACTAAATGTTAGAAAGCCATTTCCAAATTCAGTTTTTTAGTATACCACTTTCTAATTTTCAAGAATTGTTTTCTAATAATTAGTTCAGACAATTAAAAACAAAAAGTAATTTTTCCTATGTAATAATACAAATTTACTTGATTTTAGAAACTGATGAACTATTTCTAAGGAAAATTTTCATGCTATTTTCATGTTCAGATAAATTTTAAAAATTTAAATAAAATATTCTTTTTTTCAAGTAAAAGTTTTCTAATTCTTAAAAAATAATAAAATTTGGAATAGGATTCTTTTTTTGTTGGAAAACGTTTAAATTATTTTTAATATTCTATGCCAAAAACAAACCAACCTAATTTTCAAGAAAAACTATTATAAAATAAAAGAATTTAAAGGAACCATTTAAAAAAACTATTGTGCATGATTGTAAGTTTTGGTTCGTGATTGTGCGTGAGCGTGAGTCAAAAATCTCTCATGTGCCCATCTCTAATTTTAACAGTCTTAAATATTGAACTAAAAGTAGCTTAAAATTTATTATAAAATTTTGTTAGCAAAGGGTATACAATTTCGAATTTGCGCTTTTATGTAATAAATTTGTTTGTTGACTACAATACAAAATATCGCAGGCACATTTTATATATTACGGCATAATGGCTTTCCTATAATTGACATAGCGCTTATTAAATGTTATATTTATCGAACTATTTTTTTCACTTAATAATAAAAAAGTTTAAATTTGTATATGCCAAATAAAGTTTAAGCTAAAATCCCATAAAATAAACTTATGACTTTTCCATTTTCCAATAATAACAAGAAATGTAACTGTGATATTTTGTATTTTTGCAACAATTTCCTTAAATTAGCTAATTTAAGAAGACAAAGGACCCCTTAGCCATAGATGCCGTGTGTAACGTAAGGCGTCCCTTTTTGTAGTTCTCTCAAGCAGAACCGTTAATTAACTACAAAAAGGATCAGGCTTTTTCACAATTTATTACCTTTCAGGATTTTTTTAATTTATTTACCTTTTTGCTAATGAAATTTAATTTATATTTTAAATACATGAAATTAGTATAATTAAATTTAGTTTTAAGAAAAAATTGTACAGCAAAAAGCTTGTTAAGAGCAGTGTCCTTACAAAGCGGAAGACCTCCAAAAGTGGGAAAATACCAACTCAATGAGTGTAAAGTACTTTAAAATATATGTGACCTGCTGCAAGAAAAGGGACCTAGTGTGTCAAAAAAACGGGTTTGCACTTAAGAGTGGATTCTGGTACCTAAAAGGGTGTAGAATAAGATGAAATGAGTTAGATTTCTGATAAAAAATTATTTACCCCATAAAAACGTACAAAACGAACTTGGGAAAATCGATAAAAATGAGAAAAACATTAAAATTTTATTTTTTTGGCCGAACAGAGCAGCAACAATAGCAAAGGTATTGTCACACTAAAAGCGAAAAAACGTCACCACATAGGCTTGACGTCACCAAAGTTGGCATCCAATCATAACTAACCATACCAAATCGCATCTTCCAACTAAAGGTGTGTTCACAGTGATAATGCGTTATGCAACTTTAAATGCGTTTTCTCAAAACTTCATTTTCACACACATTCTCGGAGAAGGTCACATTTGGTAAAGTATATTACCTTTACCATAGAAGCAGAATAAGGATGATTTTCACTTAAAAGAAGTGCTATTTAACTTGTTGTTAGAAAATATTTCCTTATTTTTAGAGAGTTAAGTCCTAGTTTTTAGTAAAAAAAATTTCGAATGAACTTAAATAAAATAAAATTTTTGTTAAAACCAAGGAAACATTTTCTATTTAACAGTACAATTTTAGATGATGTATGAACTACTAATTAGGAAATTTTACTGTTTTCTATTAAAAATTTACTTCTCAGTAGTAAAATTTTTCTATAATTTAAAAATTTTGACCAAATTTTAAGTAAAATTTGTTTCTTAATTTCAAGGAAAATTTTTTTATTTTTGGTAAAAATATTGGTGAAGAGTGTTGCCATTTTTGCAAATGATACCGTTTGTCAGTTTAGTTTTACCATTCGTATAGTTGACACATGCGAAATTTATAGTGAATAATAGTGAATCCCTATATGAATTTTGGAACCCAACGACGAAATGGACGATTTTCCATCCAAAATTATCATCATCATTTTTACCTCAGTAACCACGTCAATAAGCAAAATTCCGGTTTCATAAAGCGCCATGTCATTAGTTTAAAGTCACCCTGTGGTGTACATCGAAAAAGGGCCCTTATTTTTTTTCGCAGCAACCGATGGTAACGCAAAAAGTGTGAACAACGACCGCTTAAACAAAAGTTATAACGAAAGAAAATTAGATGATTGTTTTTGCCCCACCTAACAATATATCTTTTGACACCTTACAATACATATGTTGAATTTGCGATAAGAACGTACATACTATCTCTTACACATAAAACAACACTTACAATTAATGAAAAATATGTATGTTGTAAATGCTGCAACGATTTTAAATAGTAACATCATTTTTAATGTCTTCATTTATATGGAATTGTAGTATTTAACGATTTCACATAAACTTAAGTAGAATTGTATTGTAAATGTTACAAAAAGCATTACAATAAATTTATTTTATGAGAATTTGTTCATTATTATTAATATTTGTGTTCCGTAATCGAATCGGTTGGTAATATTGATGATGATGTTGATGCAATAATTGGTAATAGAAATATTTTTTGCGGTATGAATGAGAGAACGAACGCATTGTTATCTATTTTTAAAATGTTTGTTTTATCTATTTATTTTAAGCGATGATGTTGATGGCGATGTGTAAATTTTGAAATGCCATGTGGTTTTGAAATTTTATCTTTTTGACACATAGATGCAGTTGGTTTAGTATTGGGTGGTGGTGGTGGTGGTGGTTGACATTAAATACCGTTGTTTAATAGAAATCGAAAATATAACTGATATATTGAATTTCAAATAAAAATATATAATTTTACAATAATTTATAATACAAATGAACAATTTGAAATGTTTAATAGTATGTATCTAAATACTATGTAACCATTTAGATGTTTTAAAGCTCATATTACAAATAAATATTGAAAATTTCTTAAATATAATATCAAATATAAATAGAAAACGTTTAATTTTATCTTAGTGGTAAGCTTAATTACAATATGGACGTTAGGCGACAACAGCAAGTTCTGAATTTGATTTTCACTTGTAATACTTTTATTAACTTGTAAACATAAATAAAACTACAAATTGGGAATCGAATCCGGGAACAGGGGTATTAAACTGATAATATACTAAAAATTGTTGCTTGCTATCGATTAAATGGCCCCACTGTCTGTACTTTTCTTAATATTAAAGTAATGAAGAAGTACTCTCCGCAAAAACACTTTATTTGATATGAAATTCGACATGTTCCAGGCAATATTAAATATTGTTGTATATTTCTCTCGAATGACGCAACCCAGTAAAAAATTTATTGATTTTTGAAAGTAACCCAGCAAACAAAAAAGGGTTTCAACTACTTACCAGCCTATTTACTCGCTTATTTACGGTTGTTCTCGATGTCCAAAAAGTAATATGTACTAATTATTTTTTGGCTGTTTGAAACGAGAGGGTAATGACCACCCATTACTTTGTGTTTTTTGTAAGATAATGACCAATCATTACTTTTCGGACATTGCGAATAAAAGTGATTAAAAAAAGATTTTTACACAAAATTGTATCGTTGTGTGTGTTAGTTTGCCGCATAAGAATCAGGAAAGTTTCATAAAAATAACAAAAGAAGAAAGAGCTTCCTGTTTTCCCTTACAAGGGTGGAGGTTGTATTGCAGAAAATGTGATATCATTGATTTTAAATGATCTATACGAGTTTAAATGAGTAAACCCTGATTTCTTTAAGTGTGCTTGGTTATGTAATAAAAAAATGTTTAGTAATTTAATTGTTTGTAAAGAGAAGCATACGTTGCGCTAAAAGGTGAATGTAAATAAATAATTAAAATAACTAAAATAAATAAATAAATAAATAAAAAAATAAATAAATAAACAATTGTTAGAAGTGTATAAGGAGTCCTCACCTTCAAAACGCACCGTTGAATTTTGGGCTGGTGAATTTAAACGTGGTCGAACCAGCCTTAAAGACGATTCAAGCGAAGGACGACCAAAAACTGCAACCACAGCAGAAATCATTGAGCAGGTACATAATATGGTTAGTGAAGATCCAAGTTTGACTAAGCGTGAAATTTCTAATGCCATAGGCATCTCAGACGAACGAGTACTCCATATTTTACATGAAAAATTACGTATGAAAAAACTGTTTGGAAAGTTAGTGCCGCACACATTAACAATTCAACAAAAATTGGATCGAAAACAAATTTCTCAGCGTAATTTGGAGCGTTTTAAGTCGAATAAAACCGACTTCTTGGCATCAGTTTTTTGGGATGCAAAAGGAATTTTGTTGATTGATTATCTTCAGAAAGGTAAAACAATCAATTCTGAATATTATTGCAGCCTTTTGGATCAGCTGGATGAAAAAATTCGTGAGAAATTAAAGAAGAAAAAAATAATTTTTCTTCAAGACAATGCACCTGCTCACAAAAGTGTTTTGACGATGGCTAAATTCAAAGAATTAAGGTATGAATTGCTTGAACAAATCACCGTATTCACCAGATTTGGCTCCCAGTGACTACTATCTGTTCAGAAATCTCAAACAATTCCTTCGTGGAAAGCATTTTTCGTCGAATGAAGAGGCCATAGCAGCCGTAGACGATTATGTTGCAGAGCTTCCGGAAAACCATTATAAGGATGGGATAAAATTATTGGAAGATCATTGGAACAAGTATATTGAGCTTCTAGGAGATTTTATTGAATAAAAAAATATATTTCGTAACAAAAACAGTATTCTTACATTTCGAGCGCAGGAACTTTTCAACCAACCTGTAAATAAACACACAGAAAACAGATTCGTGCTGAAACCCGAATTTATTGCTAATCGAATGGTTCAGTTGCAGCATTCGAATTTTGTGGTTGTGACTACCGAATTGTTATTGAGGCAACCGAAATACTGTTGTCGTTCTCAAATTACTTATGTCTCAATTGGTTTTTCGTTGTCACAACCAAAAAATTCGGTTACCACAACTGAACAATTCGATTACTACAAATTCCGTTGTCAGCACGAAACTGTTTTCTCTGTGAATAAATAAAAAAATAAATAAATAAATAAATAAGTAAATAAATAAATAAGTAAATAAATAAATAAATGAATAAATAAATAAATAAATAAATAAATAAATAAATAAATAAATAAATAAGTAAATAAATAAATGAATAAATAAGAAAAATAAATTAGTTAATAAATAAATTAATAAATAAATAAATTAATAAATAAATAAATTAAAAAATAAAATATATAAATTAATATATTCCAATACAGATACAACTACCACGAGATACAAAAAATGCGCTTACTGTATGCAATAAAATTACAGCTTTTTATATGTGCTAAAATACGCGCTTATTTTTGACAAAACTAGTACTTCTAAGAGGGAATTCGTCATATAGCACATTTAAGCAGGTTTGTAAGGGATTACCTTAATTTTTCCCATTAAAAACCTGCTTATAGGTAAGCAACCTTTTTTTTGCTGGAAAGCTGCCAAAGACGCACATTCACAATAGGTTTTAGCGGCAAGACATTGGAAACTGTAATATTGGTTCATATATATAATTACTAGTGGCGGCCTTTTATGTGAAACGCTCATTATTAAGTCAAGGTCTCAACAATTTTTTGGGGAAAAAAAAATTAAGCGATTGGATTTACAGTAGAGTATTCAAACCCCAAACCAAAAACCGGTTTATAAATTTTTAAACGATATTTACTGCATCCTATATTTGTATACTCTTTCTTATTTCTTTCTAATACTTATTATTTTATTCCTTTATTATTTATATTATTAATTATTTTTTAGTCTCTCTCTTCAACACAAAAAACTAGTTTAAGCATTTATTCTCAAACTATATTTTCGACTCAGTTTTAAAATTCAGTCTAATTCTGACCGTTGAATAATAAAATTTCATTTTGTTTTATAGAAAATATAAAAATCGTGTGTTGGATTTTGTAATTACATTAGTCTCGTGCAGTACGCAGGTTTGTGCAAAAAGTTTATGAGACTGGGTGCTGTCCACTAGCAAGCGAGTCTGACGAACTTTTGCAAGTTTTTTTAATTTCAGCCAAAACTTCTTTACAACAAACGCACAGTTTGGGCACTCACTTTGGAAATAAGTTTGCAATATTTCCCAACGTTGTTCAAGCGTAAACCAACTTATTTTGGTCAGTGTTAAAATAACATATAATTTAAAAAGATACCTGTATTTGGACCCCCCTTTATACTAAATTATTTTGTTTAAAGTTATTATTTCGACAGGTTGTTATTATTTCGACAGTGTGCCAGGGTATTGTAAAGATCAAAAATCCGATACATTGCCAGTATATATAGTACCGCCTACAACCCCGTGCCGGTACTGTGCCTCGCATATTTTTCTAGCTGTGTGAATTCTATATAAAAATACGTTTGATAAAAAATCACTAGAGTTTCGGCTAATAGCTAACCGATAATTTTTCTTGCTAGAGGCAGATCTGATCAGAAAATTGGAAAAACATTTTCGATATGAGAAATAATGAAACGGGGTGCGGAGATCCGTAAACATTTGTGGCACAAATGTGATAAAAATATTCGACGTTTCAGTGTATACAATTTTAAAAATATTACAAATCTTTCGAGATTGTATTTTCGATGAAGTTGTTATGTAAAAAAAATTAACTGAAAACACGGTTAACCGTGTTTTTTTTTTTTGTAAACTGAAACGTTTTTTAAAACTTTTTCGAAAAAAGCAAATCCCATTTTTTTAAAGGCGAGTTTCCCAATTTTTTTAAAAACCAGTTTTCCTGTTTTTTGAATAATCTAGTTAACACAATGTTATTATAAATTCAAAATATCTTTAAAAATTACTGCAAATGATTTTAGTTCTCATTTGTTAATATCGCTTTTCCTTTATGAAACTTATAAAAATGCAAACTTTTTATACAAATTCACCACAAATATGTGTAAATTGTGGTTTATATTGGAAAGTTTAAACAATGTATTGCATATATTTATGTGCATCATCATCTTTATTCCATATTAAAAGTACATTGTGTCTTGAAATTGGAGAATATTATGAATTAAAAGCAGAAATCAGAAAAACAACACCAAACAGTAGCTGCCACAATGTAAAACGAAAAAAAAAATGGTAAATAACGTGTAAAAATGTATAATTTTTGCATCCGGCATACGTTTTTTTTATATTAATATTGATACTTGTAATATCTCAATAATACATCAGCTTCAAATCCAAATTGTTGTCAATACATTAACAGTGGTAGTGTGGGCCGAAATTGTAAAAATTTTTCATTACAGTTATGACCGGAGAAGACAAAAAAAAAAGCTAAAAAAAATTGGCAAAAACAAGCAAAAGTTAAAAGTTGGGGAAAACAAATTTTGTTGTAAAAAAAAAAGAAGAAAACTTGCAGAAAAAATATTCTTTTTATTAGAAAAAAGCATTTTAAAGCTCAAAAATCTTAAGAAAAGCTATAATTAAAAAAAAAAATATATGAGTAAAAAAGTGGGAAAACAGCAAAACAAGTCTACTCATTACTTTAAAATGCCCTGTGATGCAATCATGGCCATCATAGTATTCCATGGTTGTAAATGGTGATTTTTTTAGCAACTTTCTTTTTGGCAGCTCAGCTGTTTTCGTGTAACATGTTAATGTCAAACATGTTTAGTTTGGCTTATAATTTAACCATGAATAGACTTCCCAGCAAAATTTTGGTAATGGGTGCGCTATTCTCATGCGTTATCTTGTAATGATAGCTCGCTTCCTTTTTCATTATTTGCAAGCATAAAGTAATAAGTTACTCATTATTGATTACTTAAAATATGATTTATAAATGTAAAGTAATAATTGAAATATTTTTGAAAATCTATTTTTAGATACATTACTTTGTGTTTTTTTGTAAGCAAAAGGGTAATGTATGTTTGTTTTGATAACACTAGCGAAAAAACGAAGCGCAACAATTAAGTTAAGTTTAAAGCAATCAAATATTTTATGCGTCGGTAGCTCAGTGGGTAGAGTTCTTGGCTGGCAACCAGATTCCCCTGGTTCGATTCCCATCTTGACCACATTATTTTTAATTGCGTAATAATTACGTAATAATAAATAAAATATTTGTAATACTTTTTTTTAAATAAAAATTCCTCTTTTTTAAAATCTATTTTTAGACACATTACTTTTTCCATTCTCGTAACCCCTTACAATATCACCTCTAAAGTAATGGGTATATAAAATAATGTATACTTTGAGGCTCATCGCCTACAAAATTCATCAATGAAGTAAGGTGTAAAGTAATCCATCGACCCCTATGGCTATACATAACTTTACCCATTACTTGGTAATGTGTGGTTTTGCTGGGTTATAAACAATCAGGGCTTGCAAATCATTATATTTTATTATCAAAATTCGTGCTGTGTGAGATATGTGTTTCTATCGAAAAATTATCTTCAGCGATGAAGCTCATTTTTAGATCAATGGGTACGTGAATAAACAAAATTACCGTATTGGGTGTAAAGAGCAGCCAGAAATATTGCAAGAACTGCCAATGAATCCCAAAAAATGCACTACTTGGTGTGGGTTATGGGCCGGTGGCATCATTGGACCGTACTTTTTCAAACACGACGAAGGCAAGAACGTTACTGTGAATGGCGAGCGCTTGCGATGATTACACACTTTGCTTAGCCCAATATGGAAGAGCTGGACTTGGCTGAAATGAGGTTTTAACAAAAAGGTGCCACATGCCACACAGCACGCGAAACAATGGCCCAATTGAGAGGCGAGTTCGGTGAACAGTTTTTTTCATGTTTGGAGCCTTAAGATTATTTTTTGTGACGCTATATTAAAACTCATGTCTATAGCGACAAGCCCGCAACTTTTGACGCACTGGAAGCCAATATTGAGGAATTTATTCGTGAGATACCGGCCGATATTTTGGATAGAGTATGCCAAAATTGGACCCAGCGTATGAACCATTTGAGGCGCAGCCGCGGTCAACATTCACATGAAATGATCTTTTAACATTGAATTCTATAGACCGTTCTACCGACTCAAATAAAGATTTCATACATTTCTCTAAATGTTGTTTTTGTTAATCAAATCCGAAATCTTTTACAAAATCACCCATTAGAAAAATATTCCGAATTGTTAAAAAAATACAATTTTGAAAAACATTCTTAGTCGAAGATCAGCACAAACCCAAATAGTGGTGTTGGGTTTAAATACTTTGTATCAGTGGGTCCTAGTACCACTTTTTAATAATCAAAAGTTGATATTATAATTTTTTTCACATTTATAAAAATAGTGGCTTTATAGTGATTTTCGGGTCTGACCTAGCTGTTCGAGCTACAAGGCCGCGAATCTAAAAAATCAGAATGCGACGCTAAAATAAAACGAGTTTGTTATTTTTTTTTCATTCTCCTGTAGCATATGAAATTTTTGACTTGCGCCCCAGTCTAATAAACAGAGGGGGGCTTACATAAATATTTTGTTACTTGATATTATATTTTGGTTTAAATTTTTGAGAAAACATTAAAGTTTATTGAGATTTAGCCTGATTTTCACAATGTTCCGTTAGCTACTAACTGATATTTTAACTGACTAATTTGTTGTTTCTCATATAAAATTCAATCGCTGGTTAAATTTTAACAGGACATTCTGTAATCGGGACTTAGTCAACAGTAGGTAAATTAATTTTTTTTTCATAAGGTTTCAAAGTTTAAGTATTCGTTATGAATATGTCAAAAAAAAAAAATGCGTTAACAAGTTTATAGATGTCAATAACCTGAGATTATTTTGTAAAAAAGTCTGACAACACTCGTATGTACCGAGAGTTGTGATTGCATGGATATATCCATCCCTGTTTTGTACTATATTTGTAAAACAGAATTCGACTTCAACACACAAAGAATAAATCACAAAAAATCAAAAAGACTTTCAAAAGATACCACACAATTTGTTAAGTAACACCCAGTGATTCCAATTCGGTTAATCGATTAATCGTTTCTATTTCGGTTAATGTTGAAACTAATAATTTAAAGTCAAACAATTATTCGACCCGAATAATTGTTTCAAATATGTCGATAAGCCGGTTAAATTTTTGTGTATGGTTTTTTCTGTTATCTATCTATTTCTAAAATCTGACAAATTTCTGTAACTTTGGGAAGGAAAATAGCAAAAAAAAAAAGTTTAGAAAAAAACATAATCTAAAATACAACCAAGTTCTTTTATAATCTAGTGAAAGAGAGTCTGTGTTCTCACTGATGAATATATACACAGTGATACCAACTATTTAAAAGCAAAAAGTTCCGGTCGGGCACTAAAAAAGAGCTAAAAAGAGGTAAAAAGCGCTATATGTAAAAAACTCATATTTTCAATTTTAAAACTTAAAATTTATTATTATATTGTACTTATTTGAGATCAATTTCTTTACTTGTGTTGTATTTTTACAAAAGTTTTACAAAGTAAATAAAAAAAATAAAAGAATAAACTAAAATATTTACTTAGAACTTTTTAAAATTGGTCATTTTCGAATAAAAATCTAGTTTCCATTTATACAACTTCAAGTTTTTTATACAATTTTCCAAGTTTTCAGTTTTGTTATCATTGTTTATGAATTCTTTTATAACAGCTGTTATATCTTCTGTATCATTTGAAAAAATATTGTTAACGCTAAATGCAGAAATCTTTTCTAAAATTTCAAAATTTGATGGTAGCTTTGCTCTTATTTCATAAACAAGACTTTTAGTGTATTCTATTAACTTTTTTTTAGTTTTTTTTTTCACTTTTTGTAATATTGGCATCGGAACAAGTTTTTTTCAAATCCGTAACCTAAATAGCAATGTTTATTTATAACTGGTTCAATTTCACCTTCCATGTAATCAAATCCATCCATTGATTTGCAGCAAATAAAACAAATCACTAAAAAGTTTCGTATGATCTGCACTTTGAGCTTCAAAGGCTAAATTAACTTTTTGAACTTCAGCCAACACAGAAGATAAATAGGTTAAATAAATAAAATTTGTTTGGTCGGTATACATGTCCATATAAAATTATTTTTTAATTCTAACCACATTTCTTGATTGCTTTTTCTATGGAAACCCATCTTGTGGGTGCCGCCAATGGTATCTTTTTTGGAGTATCATTACAAACAATTACTCAAAACTTTCTAACCTTGAAAAATTTAAAGCTTGTGAAAAAATAACTGTTATTCTTTACCAATTCTAAACAAAAACACAATTTTAAACGCAGAGTAGTAAAAAAGTGATTGACAAAAAAAAAACATTTTTATTTACGAAGCTGCCAGAGTATTAGAAAATTTACCAATTTGAAAAAAAAAATCGGTGTTGCACATAAAAAAAGCTAAAAGCGCTAAAGCAAAGATCAAAAAGAGCCATCCTAGCTCTTTTAAAAAAAAAAAACTAAACGAAAAAAGTGCGCGATGTCAGCACTCAGAAAGCGCTAAATCTAGCGGGAAAAAAACTAAGTTGGCATCGCTGTATATACAGTTATTTTGCGTTAAACAATTAATCGATTAATCAACGCAAATAACCATTTATTAAATCTCGTCATTTTTCAAATAAGACCCTTACCGATTAACCGGCAGGATCGAATAATTTGAAACACTAGTAACACCCCCCTGAAAGTGTTTCTTAGAAAATTGTTTATGATTTTATTTTCTAGCGATCCCTTTTAAATTAACCGCCGTTTCTAGCACACACTAATGGCCTCCTCTAACATGGTTTAGTTAGAGTTGGGTATTTCAATGAATAGAATTCTTTTTAAGAAAAACCCAGATTCAAATACAGTAGTTGTTTATTAATATTTTTTTTAGGGTAAATTAGTAACGCATGTGCCTCTGTAAGTAGTTTAAGGATCAACATTTTTTTTTCAATTGTAACACAAAAATTCATTGATGAATACAACCAAATCATTGTTTTCATAAGCAAACTAAGAAAAATTGTTGAAATAACGTTTAAAACTAAAGTAAATAAAACTCACACTCGACCATAATGAAGCTGGGAAAGAAAAAAACCCTTCAAAGAAGTATTTGTTTTAGTAAAAGTCTGTATACATTTGAAGTAAAAACAAAAAATTATAATTTTGTATGGAAAATCATTAAAGATTAAAAACCAACCACACATGGTCTGATTTTTTTGAAATTTTCTGATTATTGATGTATATTGATGCCAACAAATAATACTTCAAATACCTACTTAAGATTCAAAAGAGTTTTATAAATGAAAATAAGACAAGAAATAAAAAAGTCATTAAACAAACTGTCATTCTAAGAATTTCTTAAATCTTGGGAATTTTTACACCATCAATTTTAAGAAAATCCAAATCAAGGCTTCAATATTAGCATGAAAAGTGTTAGATTTGAAAAAAAAACGAATGTATTATAAATTGTCTGTTTTTGAATAAACAGACCATTTCTAAAATGTAAATTTTTTCAAACATAAAATTTTCCACAATTATGTATACCCCAAAAAATCTTTCCACTATAATTTAAAATTTGAAATGCTAATCAATTATTCATTCTTCTAAACCTCTTTTATAAATACTTCCCCATTTTGTAATTTTGTTCTTAAAATAATTATGAAAATTAATACTTTACACTTAAAAACATTTTCATATATTTAATTATGAAAAGTGTTAATGAAATTTGAGATTATGATTGATAAATCCAATTTAAAAATGTTCTCCCCTCTTAATTTTTCATAAAAATTATGATTTGATATTTAAAAAAAAAAAAAAAATGTACGAAACGTGTGAAAATTTTACAGTGTTATGTATTAAATGTAAATGTAAATTTTAAATATAAATATATATTTTTTTTTTTAAATGATATAATAAAATTTTAACACTTTTGTATTGTATCAAAGAACTTTTATGTTATTTATTAATATACAAAAATTATTTGTTTAAATATTTGACATGTTGAGTTAATAATTTTATTATTAAAAAATCAACCACCAAACATTAAATTATAAAATTGTGAATATACAGGGAGAAAATTACAAATAAAGAAATTATTACATCATTACATTTTTCTTACGAACGTTCTTACATTAAGTATGAACCTCATGAATGTAAATATGATTCTAGTTAAAACCATCTTTATGATACTCCACAAGAAATATAATTTAAATTGTATTCCGGGAAGGGGTTAAAATTCTAGGAAGAGGCCTGATTTATGTTTTATGGTCAGGATACAATATATAGAAAATAATCTGAATGAAATGACCGCAAATGTGTGTTTAAATGTCGGGAGGGTGGTTTATATGGTTTTATTTTCTTTAAATTTGGAGGCATATATATATATATTTTTTTTTAAATAATGAAGATTAAAAAAAAAAAACAACCCACATTTTCAGGCTAAATCTTTCATAAAAATCAAAAGCTCAACTTTGACCTTGAATTCCTCAATAACTAATAAACCGATTTTCATGAAATTGAAACTCGAGAAAAGTTCAAGGAATTATTTGTCTACGCTATTAAAAAAAGTCTTCCTAAAATATCTTGAATCATTTCAAAAGTTTCAGAGTTTTTGGCAGCGAAAAACGATTCTGAGCCACTGGACATCATTTGAATAATTATTTTTGAGTACTTTCATTAAAATTAAAAAAGTGTTCTACAGATGGGTTCAGTCAGGTACAAAAGTATATACAGGGATAAAGACGACACTTTCACCTTTCTCTGGGTGCTTTCCTTTTTTCCTTATCGCATTTGAAAATATAGTACATTAAAAAATATTTCATAATATCCCAAATATATGTTAAATGGTACAGTGGACGCACATAGTACTTTTTAAAGACTACAATTCCACCATTATCAATGATAGTTTGCAAACAATTGTGTTAAACAGAATGCTACGCCGACAATTACCGATATTATGATCTAATTTTTGGGCTACATTACTTTAAAATGCTCACTATTTAAATGGCGTTAAAATTTTGGAAGTTGGTGATAGCATTGTTTGGCATTCAATACCTCTTCATAATAACGGTAGTTGGCTAACACAGCTACTTTAAGGCCGATATGAAAATTTTAAAATGACCATTCTATTAAAGGCATGTGTCTTTTTGTATAACAGGGCTTATATTGCACTATTTTACCGGTTGAATTTTGAAATATCTTAAACTACCGTTATAATAAAGCTAAACTACCGAAACACCGATTTATAACGGTATTTTGCAAATCTAACAAAATTTAACAGAAATAAACCCCGTAATATTTAAAAACACATGTCGCTATAGCAACCGCAGTTTTAAAATTTTCGTATCGGTATTGATCAGAGCGTGATAGACAACTACCGTTATAATGAAAAGGTATTGCCTGCCAACCATGGTGACAACAAAACTTTAGATTTTGGTCAACGAATTCAATTCCTGAGCGACAGTACGCCGTATAATTTATTGTACAAGCTTAATGTTCCTAATCATATATACTGGGAGCCGCTACGACTGGTTGGTTGGTTAGTTCAAGTATAGCATCAAGAGAGTCAAAAATCGAATCCGCTTTAAAAGACCACACCCACCACCCAAAGGGAGCTGAGATAACACATAAGATCATTAAATCGACAGGTTGTCAAGTATACGGGGGGATCAATAAGTCCATGACTTTTTGAATAAAACACAGTTTTTTTTGCAAAAAAAAAATTATTTTTCAACAAAATCTCCTTTTAGTTCAATACACTTAGTCCTTCGTTTCTCTAATTTTTGTATCCCTTTAAAAAATAGGATTTTTTGAGGTCCATAAAATGGGCATTTGTTTGTTCAATAATTTCATCGTAGGAGCTAAATCTAAATAGTCACTGGAGGCTAAATCCGGAGAATATGGCGGATGAGGTACCAATTCGTAGCCCAATTCATGGAATTTTGCCATTGAGTTAGAACACACGAGAACAATTATGCTGGCATAACATGCCAGCAGGGTGAAGAGAATGGTTTTTTGGTGGCGTAAATTTTCAACCAGATTCTACCCCGGATTAGCCGCACAAAACCAATACATGCACATTTTTAAAAAAACGCTAAATGTTAAATGCATACAAAAAAAAAAAAACTAACACACACACAAAGCTATTTATACGCATACATTTTATGCAAGATGAATCATTCTCGTGTGTTTTGATAAAAATAAATAAATAAATATTAGTCTGGTATGTTCCAGCTCAATGAGACTACACACGTGTGCACCAGAGAACTGCAAAATCAACTTTTTTCCTGATTTAATCATACACAAAAATTCTTGTTCACTTTTAATAATTCAACAAAATTCACTGTAGAATAAAATCAGCATCATGTTACTGAACACTGTTAAGTGATTACATTTGCATAAAACATAAACGACAGATGATTCACACTGATTCCAATTACGCGTTCAGTAACATGATGCTGATTTTATTCTACAGTGAATTTTGTTGAATTATTAAAAGTGAACAAGAATTTTTGTGTATGATTAAATCAAGAAAAAAGATTTTGCAGTTCTCTGGTGTGCACCCGTGCATTATCTTGATGAAAACGAACATTTTTCTTGGCCATATGGGGTCGTTTTTTTTAAATCCTTCTTAAATCGGTATTCGCCGTTAATTGTTTTTTCCTTTTAAAGGTAATCGATGTGGTTCAGCATCATTTGTACTTGTGCGACCACAACGAAAATCTCTAAACCACTTTTTTACCATGGATGTCGATGGTGCAGAGTCCCCACAGTATTTATCAAGCTTTTCCTTGGTTTAATTGACGGTTTTTTTTGTGCAAAAACTAATGTTTAATGAGCACTCGAAATTCACTTTTTTCCATTTTTAAAAAAATCAACGAGGTTGTAAGATTTGAACAGCTGTTGAACGCAAAGTAAATGACGGAACTTACTCAAAATTTGACAGAAGTCTATTAATAGGTCGTACTTCATGGGAGCAATGTTGCATTTCATATAACTACGAAGGAAGTTCAAAAAGTCACAGACTTATTGATCCGCTCTCGTATGATCGCCAAATCCGGCAATGGCAGAGGAGCTAACCAAGGATTTAAACCTCACCCTACGGCATTGTACATCGCGCTCTTATCCAAGTCTGCTGCCGTGTCTGCCTTTCAGCTAGGGACCAGTCAGAACAGCTATTGTTCTCGAAACATTTTTCCTAATAAGCAGATATTTAATACGCCACAGTTAGTAGTCGGATCATGTGAGCCTCGCGGTCCTACAACTGTCCAGTCCAAGGCTTAAGGTGGTAGTGCTCGAAAATCCCATCTTTAATGGTCATCAACCGTGTAGTGACTGACATCGCTGTGGATACATTTAAGGCAGATCCGGCTCTTGTAAACTCGTCTACCCACACACTACAGTAAAAGTCCTGTGACCGGGGACCAACACCAACTTAATCAGAGTCTGGCAACTTAGTGTATACACTTCTTCCTTACAATGACCCACGAGGATAGAAGAAATAATATACGAGCGCCGCCTGGCTATCGACGAGGGAACACACGGTTTGCCGAGCTCCAACCGCACATCAGAGTCTGTAAGCTTCTATAATAGCCAGATTCTACGCCTGAAAGGCGTACCATTATCATGGAACCTGAAGGAGCCTTGTATATCGCAATTATCAGAGAAGACCCCCAGAGCCCCTACAACACACTCATCCGTGAGTTAACTTTTTATTCAAACTACAGAACGCAAATTTTAAAATATTTAGATTGTCCCTAGAACAAATCGTATTAAATTGGGTTTGGATCGGTCCATATTTAAATCTACTTTCCATAGAAAGGTCTTTTCTGAAATTTGGGTATATTATAAATGAATCACTCCTCTAAGTTTAAAGAAAATCGTACCACATTTGGACCTAGTCCCTATATAAACGCACATTTTCAATATTCTCTTAAATGAACATTAATCAAACTACAGATCGCAAATATAAAGATATTTTGATGAAAATAGTAAATAAGTTTCTACTGGCCTAAAAAATAAAGTTAAAATCTTATCCATATTCAGACCTATTTCCAGGTCCTATTTGAATTTGGTGAAATGTCACTTATATACACAAAACCGTTGATAATCTGGTTGAAAATTGGGTTGTGAATTTTATATAGGACTGTAAAGGCTCAACAATGAAACAAAAATTAAAAATTTTAAAAAATTTGTATTACTAAAATTTCATTTTTAAACAAAACTTAATTGACTTAAGCCAATTTAAGTTGTGCTCTAAATCATGCTTCCAAATCTACAGCAAATTGGTCTATATTTACCCCAAACCCATCCAATTTGCTTAAATTAACTTTTTCTAAATAACGTTCAGATTTATCTCTATATTTTTCGCACTGCTCATCTTTTTCTATGAGAATAAAAGTTTCTGTTTATAAAAAAGTATCAGAGTTTGACCAAAATTATACTTGGTGTAGGATATCATATAGTCAGCATGTCCGACTTTAATTTTTGTATCAGGTATAACTAATTTCAGAAGAGATGCGGTTGGGTATCGGTTTAAAAAAGCTATAACAGTTAACTTTTATATTAAACTAGGGCAATTGGTTTTTTGTTTTCAAAGTTTTGATTTAAAAATTGGATGGAATTTGAAAGCCCAAAACGTATTTTGGGGTTTAGTATGCATGAAGATCGTGTTATAACATATTTTCATGTGTGATATTTTTCTTGGGAAGGAACTTAATTTTCTAGCAATAATTTATCACCCTCCCTTTTTCAATTGAATAGAAAAATATAGCAAATTAATACATTTAACCATTTAATAAATTCTTTGATAATAAATTTCTATAATGGTTACAAATATAATGTTTATTTTAAACTGACATAAACGACCAATATCGCGATTATGAAAACCTCATACCACACCATACGTGCGTACAAACAAGAAACTAACAAGTTTTCAACATGTGGTAGCCAGCCAAATAATGGTTTTATATATTTTGCTAAACAAATGTTTACAATGGCAAATAGGTAGGCTACATATGATTTCCCCTTTTATTTGAAAAATATTGATTTAAACTCACACTATACAAATTTGGTTTTTTTTTTTTTTGTTAAAAATGATGGTCACGTGACTTTGCAAAATTTCTTTCTTTATTCTGTATTTCTATACAAATGTCAAATCAACTGGAACAATTCTATTTGGCTGATGATAGGAAGACAATAATAGTGATTTGTATGATGAGGGTGGTTGACTGACTGACTGAATGACTGACTGGCTAACTGGGTACAAAGAAAACAAAACTTGTTAAGAAATGACATCTGTATTTAAAATGTAATTGGAATTGGATTTATTTTATATAATTACAAAAAAAAAAAAATGAAAAAAAATTTACATGAAAACCCAATTATTTGTATTTAGAAGACATGAGCTAGAAGATAAAGTACAATAAGTCAATTTACACAACTGTGCTGATGAACACGAAAATAATAAAAAAAAAACAAAACAATTAACAAGTATTTAATAAGGGGAAGATAATGATAAAACATTTTTATCATATACAGCTTGTAGAAATACATACCCTACTTTTAGTTTTGTAAAATTTTACCAAAACAAACTGGCAAGGAAGGTATTCTTGCGTTAAATAATTGCACAATATAAGCGGAGCCGAGTTTTCCAAACGAGCATAATCTAATGTTTAGCGTACAAAACTGGCACAGTAAAAGAGGTCTAAATATGAAAATTGTTCGATTTCTTTGAAAAAAATGCAAGAGAACTTACTGGTTTTTACTGGATAAATTTTTGCCGGTAAGAAGAAAAAAACAGCTATTTTAAAAATATATATGTAATTGAAAAACAAATAATTTGTCCAAACATATTCAATATTTTTTTATAAATGTAAAAAAAAAATATGTAAATAAGGTTATTTACGATGTAAGTCCGGAATGTTCACATCTAATTTCCGTTTTTTTTTTTATTCATATTTTCCATATTGAACAGTTGAATTTTGTCTCGTTTTGTGTTTACAATCAGCTGTTTTAACTATCTTACTAATTCTTACAAATTTTCCGTTTGTGTACATGATTTAATATGGCTCACCAGTTATAATAACCGTATTACCCAGGAAGTCTATGAAAAAATAAGACTCTATACCACCTCTGATGTAAATGGCGCATCATGCAGTGAATGATACCCCAGAAATGAAAATTTTGCATGTTCAGATAGAAAATCGCCTATTGCAAAATAGTCCTGAGTATTCGGCGTTCTTGAGGAGTATAGCGTTCCATGGCTTGTCGATGTGTATTTTGTTTTTATTCACTTCACATATATTGAAACAAAACTAACAGTTATCGTCATTTGCAAAAGTTGTAGCTCTTCCGAGTGGCATCATGGCCATGAGTGACATCATATCACCAACTAAACCACAAGCTTCGGTCTGGGAGTAAATCCGAGTAAAACAGAACTAGTGCTTTTCACCCCTTTAAGAGCTCCAGACTACCGCGGATTCAGGGCTGCGAACCTAACCTTTCCGAGCAAGCTGAATATCTTTGCATTGTCGAATCACAGGGTTAGGAAGGCGACGGTTGCTTTTATTCCGCTAAGAAGATGTTTAGATCTAGGTGAGGTTTGAGTCCCACACTCAATTACGGCTCTATTGTGTGTTGGACCGCAACTACCGAACAAATGGTTACGAAGCAACTTTCCAAGGTTCAGCGCTCGGCTTGTATTGTAGTAACTGGTGGGATAAGGTCTTGCCCCTCTGAAGCTCTCAGTGCTATTATTTATACTATTCCCAATGACGGCTTCTGCTAGCAGTGCGGATCGACTTACTGTTACGGGTTCTTGGATGGTCAGAACCTACGGACATGCTAGGCTTTTCAATCAGCTGCCTCTGCAGCTCAGATAAAAATCTTACTAATCTACTCCTAGGATTGACTTCGATGGACCTTTTCGAGTCAGCTTCTCTTCTAGAAAGAAATGGGACGGTAGAATCCAACAGCTGTATTTGAAAGAGGATATACACCGACGGTTCAAAGATGAGTTGATGATTGCGACATACAAGGCTCGATCAGCTTACCTGATCATGTTACTGCTATTTAGAAGAACATACCGGCTATCAAAGAAGCTAACAGGGGAACCATAGGTATCTTCGTCGAAAGACACGCGGCGCTTATGTAACTGAACTCGTATACAGGTTGGTTGAAAAGTTCCTGCGCTCGAAATGAAAGAATACTGTTTTTGTTACGAAATATATTTTTTTATTCAATATAATCTCCTAGAAGCTCAATACACTTGTTCCAATGATTTTCCAATAATTTTATCCCATCCTTATAATGGTTTTCCGGAAGCTCTGCAAAATAACCGTCTACGGCTGCTATGTCCTCTTCATTCGACGAAAAATGCTTTCCACGAAGGAATTGTTTGAGATTTCTGAAGAGATAGTAGTCACTGGGAGCCAAATCTGGTGAATACGGTGGATGTTCGAGCAATTCGTACTTTGAATTTAGCTATCGTCAAAACACTTTTGTGAGCAGGTGCATTGTCTTGATGGCAAACGATTTTTTTCTTCTTTAAACCAGGTCTTTTCTCACGAATTTTTTCATCCAGTTGATCCAAAAGGCTGCAATAATATTCAAAGTTGATTGTTTTACCTTTCTGAAGATAATCAATCAACAAAATTCCTTTTGCATCCCAAAAAACTGATGCCATAACCTTCTTTGCTGATCGTTGTGACTTCACCTGCTTTGGAGCTGAACAACCAGATTCAGTCCACTGTAAACGTTCTTGTTTCAATTTAGGATCATGGTGGTAGATCCAAGTCTCATCCATAGTTATAAAACGACGCAAGAAGTGGGTTTATTCGGCTTAAAACGCTCCAAATTACGCTGAGAAATTTGTTTTCGATCCAGTTTTTGTTTTCGATCCAGTTTTTTCATACGTAATTCTTCATGTAAAATATGGAGTACTCGTTCGTCTGAGATGCCTATGGCATTAGAAATTTCACGCTTAGTCAAACTTGGATCTTCACTAACCATATTATGTACCTGCTCAATGATTTCTGCTGTGGTTGCAGTTTTTGGTCGTCCTTCGCGTGGATCGTCTTTAAGGCTGGTACGACCACGCTTAAATTCACCAGCCCAAAATTCAACAGTGCGTTTTGAAGGTGAGGACTCCTTATACACTTTTAACAATTTTTCATAAATTTCCTTTGCTTTTAAAGCCTTCAATACAAAGAATCTAATGACTCCACGATATACAATTTTTTCCATATTAAAAAAAATCAATGACACGTCAACTTAAAATGGCTTGTAAACAAAGAAAGAATTGACAGAATGACTTGCAACTTTTCATGTGTTCTCAGGACAGTTATACCAACTAGAGAAAAAAAAGTTTGGAGCTAGCAGTGCCATCTATAGGTGAGCGCAGAAACTTTTCAACCAACCTGTACTACATATTCTATCCTCAATATAAGGCATAACTCAATCTAAGGAATAACTGTCTAGCCTACGTTGCCAGTCCCTGGTTGCTTTTACAGTAAAGAGCGGGTAGACGAGTTAGGAAGGGCAGAGTCTGCCTTAAAAGTCTCCACAGCCATGTCAGTCGATACACCCCTGGAAAACATTAAGGGTGGGGATTTTCGAGTATTACCTCCGGAAGGCGAGGAGCAGATGGCGTGGACTGGATACGTGTAGGCTCACGTGACCCGTTTGCGATCTGGGGAGCACTAAATCACTCCTCAGTAGTAGTAGGAGAGATTTTTTGAGATTGACGGCCGTGTAAACTTCTCACTGTCTGATAGACTGACGCGGGAACAGACTTGGTAGCTTAGGATTGCATGTTCTTAATTTTTATCTCTATCCTTCTATTTGGGTCTAGTTCTCCGGATATCAGCATCCTACGGGTGGTGTGGTCTTTTAAAACGGAGTCGTTTGTAGACTCTATTCGATACTTACGAGGGCGTGAGCTGCCAAACATACTCTGCAGTAAGAATCTATTGCCAAAATACAATTTCCTAGTGGTGTAGACACCGTAGGAGGAACCTTCTTAATAAATTTCCAGCGGCTTTAGCTGATGTCCTTATTGGATATTCCAAAAAGTGACTCTTCAGTAAATTACTCCAAGAAACACATATTTAAAGAAGAAAACATCTTTCATAATTTTTTGAGTTCTCTCTTCACTTAAACCCATATAATTACACTTTAAAAACTTGGCATGTTTAGACTATGAATCCAGTTTAAAGACTTATATTTATTTTCATTATTATTTATCTGAAATAGATATGATACAATATTTGCAAGAATAATGAACAGGTGATTTTTTTTCCTATTGTACTAATTTGTTTTCTTATGAATCATAACATATAAACTTTTTTATTTACAAAATTTCTAAAACTAAATAAAATCAACAGGTTTCTTGCTGATAAACTTCTTTACATTTCATTAAGCACAAAACCTTAATAAAGGTAGACATTTTTAGATTTATAAACCCCCCCAAAAAAAATTTATTTTTGACATTTGATATGAATACCACATTTAAATCACCTTTACTTAAATAGTTAACAATTGAAACTTCACACAATAAACTACTTTAAAAAATCCCCAAATAAAAAACCAATGAAAAGGAAGTAACAAGTCAAAAAGTTAAATATTTTATTGTTCAAAATGCATTTTGTTGGTTAAAAGACACTCCTTTTCTTTGCTTTATTTGGTTGGTAACTTGTTGTAACTTTCTTATTTTCTTTTGAAAAACCTAATAAAAGAAACCCTTCCCTTCTTTTGTGTGTTATGCAAGTTTGACATTTGACATTGACATTTTAAGACAACATCTGATCGAGAAGAGAAGAGTTGTATTGAAGTATTTCTTTTTTTTTTTTTTTTTTCATTATTATCATTGATTACACCCACCTTAATGTGTTGATAACTTAATTCTTTAGAAACGTCTGTTTTCTTATCAATTAATAAAAAAAATCATAAAAATTCGTTTATTCAAATTTTTTTTAAACATTTTTTATGAGGTTTTTATCTAAAACAAAATTTTAATTTTTGTTTAAGCATTTCCGTTTATGGTCGATTTTATTTGACACACCTACATGGTTTTGAAGAATGTTGATCAATTTTTTTCAATAGATTTATTAAGTTATTAAAATTAAATAGAAATTAATAAATATTTTAAGTTTTTATTAGTTTTTAAGCAATTATATTACTGGATTAATATGAATTTTATTAAAATCTTAATTTATAACTTTTACAAAGGCGCCACAGCATCAGGCGTTTTTATTGTTGTCAACTGAGATGACAAACAAAAAAAGCAAAATAAAAAAAGCAAATAAAATATTGGCAAAAACAAGCAAAGTAAAAAGTTGGAGAAAAACAAAACTATCAAAGAAATATGTTTTTTTATTAGAAAAAAGCATTTTAAGGCAAAAAAAATGTAAAAAACCCAATTTCACATTTAAAAATCTACTTTAAAGTTAAAAATTGCAAAATAAAAAAAAAAGACAAGCTAATTTGTCTTCTCCGGTTATCACTTGATAGTTAAAATAACTGCAATTACTACTAAAAAATATTTAGAAATATATATCCAAAAAATGCAGTAATTTTTAACTAAAAAAATATAGAAAAATAAAGACAAAAACTGAAAACAACCCACAAAATTGGTATAAATCTCTCTTTAAGGTTTAAAAATCTATATCACGTGATGGGTCTGAAAGTACCAGTCTTGTGGTAGGTGAAAACAGGATCGGTTTCTAATGTACCTTCCACGTGATCGGTATAAAAAGTCTCTCTCACGTATTGGCTCTGAAAGTACTAGTGAAAAGAGTACCGGTTCTCCACAAACGTACCAAATGCTTGATTTCAAAGCCTCTATCACGTGATGAGTTTGAAAGCACGAGTCCCGTGATATGTTCTTTGGGGTTAGTTGTATGACATGTTCTTTTAGACCAGTCCTCTGACATGTCACACAGTCATATAAAAAATCGGTCCCGTGACTGGTCGTTATCACAATGAACCGGTTGCGTGACGTGTCCTGGAATAGGTCCTTTTCCCTCAGGGACAATTTAGGTATATAAAGGGTGGTTAAATTTTAAGGGCCGATGTTGATTTTGAATAAAACATAAATTATTTAGGAAATTATTGTCATTTCTTTTTATTATGATAATATGGTATGGTTCAATTATGTATGAAACGAAATATCGGCAAAATGGCCGCCGCGACCTCGGCGGGACACCTCCATCCGATGGTCCAAATTTTCGATGACGCTGAGGCATAATTGAGGTTCTATGCCGTTAATGTGCCGAATTATCTTATGCTTTAGCTCTTGAATTGTTGCTGGCTTATCGACGTGCACCTTTTCTTTCAAATAACCCCAAAGAAAGAAGTTACATGATCTTGGCGGCACCGTCCTGTTGAAACCATATATCGTGCACATCCATATCCTTAATTTCTGGCTTCAAGAATTCCGTTATGATATCGCGATAGCGAACACCGACGGCGAGTCGAGGTTGGCGGCTTTTCTGCCACACTATCGCGAACAACAGCAATGTTTTCCGCAGGACGAACTTGGCGATTTGTCGAACTTGGCGATTTGGTCGATTATGCTGACCAAAAAAAATCACAAAGTGCATTTTGATTTGAACGCCCATTTTCATAATAAGCCTGAATAACTTTAACGCGTTGCTCGATTGTGTATCTTTCCGTGGTTCAAATTGAGTTAGTCTGAAGTTGAGAAATGTCAAATGAAATGCAGAAAAACTTGACGTGTGATTTACATGCACATTAAAATTTAACCACCCTTTATTATTAGATATGATCTTTGTTTTTAAAAGTCTTGTTATTGGTAAAAACTTTTTATATTTATTTTTTTGTTGTAATTCCCAGCAAAAAAAAAATGGTAGTCATTCTGTGACTATAACTTCTTTCATTGCTTCCTAAACTTCAGTTGTTATTCTAAGGCACTTCCAAAACAATTCATGTGATCATATTTCAAATGCAGTGATCTGTATATAAACCCGATGCATATCTTAAAAAATCACTCTTCATTACTTCTAAAGCATTTATTCAAATTGAAAAAATAGTTCTGATTAAATTTTTTATTTTTATTATTAAATCATTTGTTATATTTTAGTTTAAAATTTCATGAGGGTTAGAATTTATGCAGTTTTGCAATTTTCATAAAAGTTTTGAAATATCAAGAAAAACAGATTTTTTTTCAAACCTTTAATTGTTTCAGCCTTAAATATTTATGACGACGCAATCTGTGCATTTTTGTATTATGTTTATTATTAAACACTACACCATTTCCAGTTTTAATGCAGAACTTCTCAAAAATGTTTCAAAATTGTGCAAAAATTATTTAAAATTTTTCAAAAATATTTGAAATTTTGTCTAAAAATTCATTAAAATTTTTGAAAAATTTTTCAAAAATGCTTTTTCACTAATGCAGAATTATTTATTTGTTTTAATAAAGAGTATTTGTATATCAATGCATAAATTTCGCTTCTTTAAACTTATTTTTCTGCATTCTTATCAATTAAATTTTCATCAAAGCTTAAATACTACAAAGTATGTGAACATTTTCCACTCATGCATCAGAATATCTAATCATTGTATTATCATTGCTTCCTTAGAGTAAAGTATGATTAATGCTAGTAGCTACATTTGAATACTTCCATCCTATGACACGCTAATGTCAAATTCATCGATGAAACCATTAGACAAGAAGTAATGCCTTTGCCATAGTAGTGATGCTTTTATTGCTTCTTTGGCAGCTTTATTTTTGCTGGGTATATAAAATGATTTGCTGATTTGCTACCGAAGAATTATGTGCAAAATGTAGATTGTCATAAAAATATTCTTTATTCTTTCTATATATAAAGGAATAACGTTGCTGACTGACTGACTCACTCACCAATTCAACATAGCCCAGCCCAAGCCGCTAGAGGTAGGAGGCTTAAATTTGGTATGTAGGTTCCCCCTTAGGCGTAGACATCCGCTATGACGGGAAATTCCTTCGGGGAGGGTCAAAAAGGAGGGAAACTCTCCATTCATGGCCTGCCTAAGCCTCTTTAGCTAGAAACCTGGAATTTAAAATAGGGATTTCTGGGAGTGTGTGTTAACTCCTAGAATTTTGACCAGGGATGTGATAAAAAAAAAGTCTCCCCCTTTACGGCCTTACCAAACCGTTGGACCTAGGAAGTTGAAATTTGGTACGCAGACACCTTTCCCAGTGTATATAACAGCTAAGACGTAATTTTTAAAATTTGATTGATGGTTTGATCGATTGATGGTTTGATAGATTGATAGTTTGGTGGATCGATGGTTTGATACACTGATGATTTGATGGTAATGTAAATGTGCAAATGTAAAAATGTGTAAATATGTAAATATTTATTTATTTCATTCAACATTGAAATTTGGTATGTAGGTTTCCCCAGCGGCGAATGTCGGCTAATATGAGGTTCTTGCGAATTCCTTCGGGGAAGAGCAAAACGGGGAAAGCCCCTTTCACGGTCTGCCCGAACCCCTATAGCTAGAAATCTGATATTAGAAATATGTTTTTCCTGGAGTATATGCTAACTCATCGATGAAGCCTCCCTCTTAACAGCCTGCACAAACCGTTGGACCTAGGAAGTTGAAATTTAGTTTGCCGGCTCCATCTCCAAAGTGGATAACAGTTAAGACGTAATTTTTGGAAAATTCAATGGGGAGGGGCAGAAAAGGGAAAAATTCTTAACATTGCCAAAACCACTGGAGCTGGGAAGTTGAAATTTGGTGCAAAAGTTCCTCCTTCGGTGTAGAAATTCACCGAGATCGGATTTTTGGAAATGGGTAAGGGGAGGGGCACAAAAGGTGAACAGTCTCCTCCTTAACGGGCTGCCCCCACCGATTTAGCCAAAAAGCTGAAGTTTTAAATATGTGTTAACTGGAGTATGTGCTAACACCTACATTTTAGAATTTTAGCCAGCTACACGCAAAAAAAAAACATGGTTGGGGCAATCATATTCGAAAAGCATCATATATTTTTGGGTTTATGCTTGTGCCAACCATAGTCGTACTATAATATAATTATCATGTTATGATAATAAAATAACCATATTTTTACCATAACATGGTCCCTACAGTTATATTATGATTCAAAAATTACCATATTATGGTCCTAAATAAACATGTTACATAGAATTTATCATTATATGATCCAGGTAATCATAGTATGATTAAAATGTTACCCTCATAACTATATTATGATTCCTGGATTATCATTATATGATCCATAATCTAAGAAAATTTCTTAAAGAAAAAGTTCTTAGAAACTATGATAAAGCTCTTTAAATTTAAGAATATTTCCTTTAGAAATGTTTTTCTAAAAAAAATTAATATTAAGGACTTTTTGAAGAACAATTGTTAAGGTTAAAATCATAGATTCCAAGAACTTTTTCTTTCAAGAAAACTTTGATTCTGTGGACTTTTTTAAAAAAAAAAAAAATTCTTAAAGCTTTTTTTTAATTCTAATTTCTTTTTAAATAAAAAATCTTTTAGAGTTTTTAGAAATTTTTCTTTAAGAAAAATTCTCTAGAATCTAAGAATATTTCTACTAGAAAACGTCCTTAGAATCTAAGTGTTTTTCATGATTAAAAGTCTTCAGAATCTATAAATTTTTCTTTCAAAAAAAGGCCTGAGAATCTAAGTTTTTTTTGAAATATATGAACATTTAACTAAGAAACAGTTTGGAGAATCTGAGAATTTTAGTTTAAGGAAAAGTCCATAGAATCTAAAAATGTTTTTATCAGATATATTTATAATTATCTATTATATTATTTTGTGTAAAAAACACTTTCGTCCAAAAAAAAAAAAAATCATGGGTTCTACAGACTTTTTCTTATAAAAAATATTGTATTAATATGTTGAGAAGTTTTTACAAGAAATGTATTAATATGTTTATAAAAAAAAATCAATTGTTTTTATTGAAAAGAATTAAAAAATATATAATCTTTTAATAGAATATTTTTGATAATGAATTTATTAAAATTAACTGGATCTTAATGGGTCAATTGATGAAATGTTTTAATGACATGTGAAATGAATTTTCTTCCCATCTGATATTTGTCCATTTTTAGTAATTGATTGTTTTTTAAGACATTTTGTAGTAAAACAAACTGACTGAACTGATAAAATTTTGGTTTTTATAAAAACAAGACAATATTATGACTGTAAATGTAAAAGTCATGTTTTATTTCATGTATAATTATTTATTGATTGTTGCGAACATTTTATCGTTGCATAATTATCATATTTTTTTGATAATCAGAATTTTTGTTACCACAGTTTGGTTACAGCCAATCATGATATAAAATAGAAGGTGCCAATCATAAAATATTAAAATATTTACTAATTAATGATGGTAGCGAGCATGTTGATGATTAGAAAACCAATAACTTGGTTGTGACAACCATACCCGATTGCAGCAATCACAATATAGTAGCAGTGATCATGTTGCAACCATGTTTTTTCTCTGCGTGTACATGGTAAAAATGGAGTTTAAAAGGGAAACATTTGAAATTTGAAATATGTGTTACCTGGAGTATAGGCTAACTCCTTGTTGAGGTACATATTAGTATTTTGGTATGGGACATGGCAAAAATTAAGGACTCCGGGTAATTATCTGGGAACTCCGTATACCCCCGGACGTTAGCCAGGGCAACCATTTTCTATGCTAACAAAGTATCGGGCTTTGCCAGCTATGGTGTATATGGGGAAATATTTGCAAGGTAAAATTGGAAGGGGACAGAAATGGAATGGAAAGGGTACGAGTAAAATTTAAAACACTAAACAAGGGATACGAAATGGTATGAAACGGGGTACGAGTGGAATTAAAACACTTGACAAGGGGATTGAAATGGAATGAGGAACGAGTGAAATAGGAAAGGGTAAAAAATAAAATGGAATGGGTAACGAGTGCAATTAAAACATTAGACGAGGGAAATAAATGGAATGGGAACGAGTGGAAATGAATCATTAGACAATGAGAAAGAAATGGGATAAAAAGGGGAACAAGTGATATTAAAACAGTGAACACTGGGAATGACCTATAAACAAAAAATTCAAAACTTTAAATTTAAACATCCACTTCAAAAGATAAAACAAATTTATTTAAAAAAAGAAAAACATTTTCTTCTTAACATATTTCGATATTTTAAACTACCGCTAATGAAGTATCGTTGTGCATAAAAGTGTTATAAGTTCAGTGAACGTGTAAAAATAAAAAAATTTTGAAGATCAGATTTTAACTTTTTACGAAATTAAAATTGAAAAAATTGTGTCAGGAAATGCTCATTATGTGTTCCTTACTATCATAGTATGATTACAAAATTTTATACATGACCATAGTATGATAATTGGAAAAATATTTGGATATTTTGGATAACATTACGAACATTAGGAACATTTTATGATTTTTTTGAATGTATTATGAAATTGTATTCTTAGAAATTCTGCTAACACATGTTTCCATAAATTATTTTTAATTATGGGTTACAAAAATTTATTTAAAGATGTGCTTATATAAATCTGTAAAATAGTCATTAAATAAATATACGTGTTATTTAAAAAAAACATAGCTTTTTAATCCAGGGATTGCTGGGAGAATAATATATAATATCTATCTATATGTATGATATGTAGGACAATAATATGATAATATTCAAATCATTTTGAAACATAATGTGATAATTTAAGAATCAGGTTATGATAAAAAAGTGGGAGTATGATTGTCACAATTATTTAATAATATGATTGACTTAATAATATTATTTCTTTACGCGTGGTAGCAAAGTATCGGGCTAATAGGTAAATCATAGTACCAATCGAGCCCGTCCGTGCGTCAATGATACCATTGTAATCAAATCACGGCTCGCATATGTAAAGACATTTTAATGAAATTTTATATAAGTCTGCCTTTAAACCCAACTTCTCGGTAGTTGCTTAAATTAACTTTTTCGGGAATTTCTTTCAGATTTATCTTTATATGTTCTGTTCTGTTCACAAAATAACAATTAAGACCCTTGCACGGAATATTCACTGCTTCTCGAAATATGATTCAAATGGCACTTGGTGTAGGGCATTCCCGAGTTTAGTTTTTTGTACTTGTTTTAAATATGTTTACAACAAACCCATAAAAACATAAGAATTAAGCAATTTTTTAAAAACACTGTTCTATCACAACGTTGGACACCCCATCAACACGTAGTTCAACAATGTTGCTAGCAACGTATCTCAACATTCGCTCACACACACAAACACACACATTCTAGTACACAGAAAGTATCTCAACATTTGTATAACTTACCCACAATGCGATTGTAAGCGATGGTATGCACACGAACACTGTAACCAAATTGTATCTTCAATTTAAAAATTAGTTCCATAAGATACTTGCTGGATTGCGGTACGTTATACTGCAAATAAGCGGGATTTATTTCTAAAAAAAAACAGAATAAAAAACCAAGAAAATCTTCGTTAATAAGAAAATACGAATCGTAAAACGATTTTGACCATAAATAAAATATGTTTACGTGAAGCGGCTTAAAGCAACACAATTAAAAAAACAAAAAAAAAAGAGAGAACGCATTTATCAAAATAAAAACAAAGTAGTGCAAAAACAAAAAAACAATAACCCAGGTTAACAATACTATAAGCCAAGTTAACGTACATATTTTTTATTATTAAATTGTGTGTCGCTGTTGTTGTTTACCAAAATATTTTCGTTAATTTTTGGCAATTTTGCCAGTTTATACATTTATTGTGTCTGTGTTCTGCCAGTTTTAGGTTTTTGTTTAAACTTGATTTCAGAAAATAACAACAACAAAAACAAAATCTTCAATACATGATTGAAATAATATAACGTGATTTTTTGTGTTTTGTTTAAAACCTTTTATTCATCGAAAAGGAATAAATATTAAAAAAAAAAACATGAATAAAAAAATTTGAAAAATTGTTAAAAAAAACCCAGATATAAAAAATAAACCAAAGAAGCTTCATATCGCAAAATAAAATATCGAGTTACTTTATTTATATTGTCCTGGATTAAATATACTTAAAGTACTCGATTTGATATTGCTAAAAAATTAAACAAAAAAAAATTATAAAAGATTTTCAGAAACATGAGTGTTTAACAAAAAAATATTAAAGATTTTTGTATAAAATTTAGTGAATTATTTTGAATTTTGAAAAAGTTTTAAAAGTTATATTTTTTTAATTAAATAAAACAAAATGTTGGATAAATCAAATGGTTATTCTTCATTGGATTATGATGTACCAGTTACGAGACCAACAAAAATTATGAAGGTTAGTTTCTTTTTTAAAAAATTCTACAATAATGTAATGTTATTGAATTTAATTTAGAGATTTTACAAAAGATTGGCAAAATTTTGCCCTGCAATAAAATTAAATTAATCCCGGTTAGTGATGTCATATGACATAATGCAGATTCTGTGAAATTTTCAGTTCGAATGTGTTCTATGAAAACTATGTTGAAATATATTTATGTGAAATATTAATTGAAAAAAAAATAAATAAAAAATTATACGACATTGTTATAAATTGCCGAAGATCAAAAAGTGGAAAAGGGCTAACCCGCACCGACCGTTACAATATTCGGTATTGTAAAACTTGATTCAATAGGTTTATTTAGTATAAATACAAAGAAATAGTAAACACATATATTTAAATATTTATTACAAATTTTAAAATCTAAAATTATGACTTTATGAAAAATGTTGCCAAAATTTAATACACTGACTACACAGACAGGTTACCAATGACATATGTCAAACAAGAATTCTTGAACCATATGTTTATTTTGACATTACAATGATTTGTAAAATGAGATAGTATAAATAAACTTCATATAAATTGTATTAATACATATTTGTTTGTATATCTATCCCTTTCTGTGTATCTCTGTAATTTTGACATTTTCTTTTACTCAAATAACTGTTTCCTGACAGGGTAGTTTGTGATTCAATATTTTTCAAGTAGATTAGAAAACACTTTTGCTTTTAAATTTCTAAATTTAGTTGACTCTAAGAAAAGTATTTTACATAAATTATAGGACGAATAGTGTCAGAGAAAATCTAAAAAATTAAATTGTACTCATATGGGAATAAATTTAAAATTCATCATTACTTTATAAATTAAAACAAAAAAAAAATATTAAAAAATGTTAAACATTTTTTGTCTCTCCTGTACAGTAGAAGTTGCGCTTGTAAACCCTCGATATGAAAGGTGGTGAAAATTGAAGGGCTTATCATTTGTTATTATTGATATACTCTATTTAAGGAACACGCAAAGAATAAACGTAGTTGCAACATGATTACTTCTACTATATTATGCTTGCTACATTCGGGTATGGTTGTCACGATCAAGTTACTAGTTTATAAATAGTTTCTAACTATTAATATTTTCGCTATCATCATTATTATAGTAAATATTTTATTATTTAATGATTGCCACTTTCTATTTTATAACATGATTGGTTGTAACCATACTGTGGTTATAAAAATTCTGACTATGAAAAAAATATGATAATTATGGAACTATAAAATGCTGACAACAATCAATGTATAATTATAAATCAAATAAAACTTGACTAAGATTTAAAGTCTTAATACTCATTAAAATGATAATATATAACCATTTTTACCTGGGGGTTGTAATTTCGAAAATATATTAAACATATAACACTTTTCATTCATTGTCGAAAAAAATTAATTGTCAAAAATATTCTATATTAAGATTTTTTAATAATGATTTAAAAAGAAATATGTTTATTTCGTTTCTTGTGAAATAACGATTTTCTTGAATTAATCAAATAATTTTTTATAAGAAAAAGTCTGTAGAACACAAGAATAGTTTTGTACGAAAAGGTTTCTTATACAAAAAACTAGATTTTTAAAAATTTTTCATTTTTAGATTCTATGGACTTTTCCTTAAAGTAAATTTAAGAAACAGTTTGCAGAATGTAATAAATTCTGCAAACTGTTTCTTAAATTCTTAAAAGTAAAATTTATGAATCTCAAAAATTCTTCGATTTTGAGGACTTTTGATTATGAAAAATACTTAGATTCTACGAACATACAGTTCGTAGAAATATTCTTAGATTCTAAGGACTTTTTCTAAAAGAAAAATACTGACATTCTAAGGACTATTAAAAAAATCTCAAAAATGTCCTTGGAATCTAAGAATTTTTTCTATTAGAAAAATTCCATTGAATCTATGGTTTTTTAATTAAAAAAGTCCTTATAATAAAAATTGTTATACCCTCCACCATATATGGTGAGGGTATTTATCAGTTTGTCATTCCGTTTGTAATATGTCGAAATATAGGTCTAGGACCCCATAAAGTATATATATTCGTGATCCTTATGCAATTTTAAGTCGATTTAGCGATGTCCGTCTGTTGAAATGGCGATCACGACGCGAAGCGGGGATGCCTATTTTTACTCAGATTATTGTCCATCCTCCCCAGCAGTTTGGTATTGAAAATGAGCAAAATCGGTCCAGCGGTTAAAAAGTTATGGGTATAAATGTGAAGATACCTCCAAATTTTCCATACAAATTGGTGTATTTTAGTACAATTTTATAGTAGCGACTGGTATATAATATATTTTCTCATATTTAATTCACCAATCGCTTAGATATTAATAATATTTTGTACACCTCAAATATTTTTCACCTCGAAAAACTTTTTTCACCACTAAAATTTTTTTTCACCACAAAAAATTTTTCACCTCAAAATTTTTTTCCCGTAAAAAATTCGTTTCTGCATCCAAAAAAGTTTTTCACCTCAAAAAATTTGTTCACCTCCATAATTTTACTTCAAAAGTTTTTTACATTGTTTGCATCAAAAACAAAAGAGAACATTGGTGGAGGGTATTCAAAGATTCGGCACAGCCGAATTTAAGCCTTTTTTACTTGTTTTATTGTAGTATTTTTCTTTAATAAAGACCATACAATCAATTTTTTTTTTAAGGAAAATCATTTCTTAAAGAAATATTTATAAATTTGAAGAAGTTTTTCATAGTTTCGAATTATGGTTATTTTATTATAATATACTAACTATATTATAGTACGACTATGATTGACACAACCATACTCCCAAAAATATATGATGCTCTTCGAATATGTTTTTTCTCTGTGTAATGTATAAAAATGAATTAACTGGAATACTTTCTGAAATTTGGACTTTAAATTTTCAGTAGCATGACGTAATTACACATTTTTGGTAATCGCCAAAAAAATAGTCTTTTATAAATATTTTTTTTAAAAAAATATGAATGTTAAAAAATCAAAAATTTTTGTAGTAAATTATTTTTTCAGTTCTTTTGAAAACATTGTCAGTTATTTTTACAGTATTCGTTAGTTAAACAGTTAAAAACAAAACAAATTTCTATAAATTTGTCATCTTTTGAACTGCATATTAGCTCTGTTTTAACTGATATTTTTCAGAAGATTCTATCGATAAACCTTTTTCTAAGTGTATAAAAGTAAAGCACCACTTATACAATGACAAATTATATATAATTTTAAATGGAATTAAAGTATGCAGTTAAAATGTCTATAAAATAAAAAATAACCTTTACATGGAACAGAAGTATTTATTAAATAAATAATTAAAAAATGTTAATAATAAATTTAAAACCGGAAATATTTTGAGACTAAACTCTGGGGAAACATGAATCTGGGCATGGCGAGTATTTTTTAGTTTATCTTGTTACTTTAAAACCCTCGCCAGCGATGATATTATGAATTAATTTCCAATATTTTTTTTTCAACTTGCAACTAGCATAACAATATAATTTTCACACTTTGCTTAAATTTTGCTGTTTGTTAATTAAACATTTTTTGTTTAATAAGTTTTTCCTATTTTTTTTTTTTTTTGTTAAAAGCAACATAAACATTTTAAAAAACAACAACTGAATCATTCAATATATTAAAAAAAACTGAATAATTAGATAAACAAAAATATGTTAAAAATAATGAAATTAAATCATTAAAATTTTATAATAATTTTCATATCAAATTATGAGGGTTCTCTATAACAGCAACAATTAATTAACAAAATTTGACAAATAAATAAAATTTGACATAATTTTAAAAATTTCTAAATTCATAAAATTTTCTCTTTTTCAATTTACCCCTTTTATGTAAGTAAATATAATAAACAAAAAAGTTAAATAATTAGTTTCAAATTACATTAGTTTATTGCCCAATTTTTCAATATACTAAATGTAAAAATACAAAAGAATGTCGGAAAAAAACAATTAAGGTTTTTTTAATAAGATTTTTATTTTGTTAATAGAACTGAATTCTTATCAAATTACAAAACAGACGTTACCTTCTTAGGAAACTAATCTGATTTTTATAAAGAACTTTCTTTAATTGCTTTCACTTGAAATTTAAAAATTAAAAACAAAATGTATAATTTGAATTAAAAGAAATTTCGAATTTCCTTTGATGTGTTTTGAAGGAAGTCTGTAATTGATATTAATTTCTTGTTTTTATGGCAAATATTTTTTTTAAACTTTGATTTTCTGTCTGTATTGGTGTGTTGTGTCCTCTTAAGTGTACATTTATTATTTAAATGAATAATAAATGTTTATCGTTTGTCTATGTTTAAAGAAATATTTGCAAATTATTTGCATGCATGAAAGAGTCTGTCATTTTAAGAATCTCTTAAAGTCATTTATGACAATCATGTAAGATCGGTTAAATAAAGAAAGGGAAGTATGCTAATGGACATTTTTGAATTCTATTTGTTAAGTACTTAACTGGGTAAGACGAGTACACAGAGAAAACAGATTCATCGGGAAAATCGAATTTTTTTGTCAAATAGTTGGTTAAAGCAATACAATAATTCAGTTATCACAACCAAATGTATTTCTTAGTCAATTGAAATATATGGTTATAACCGAAATTCTGTTACATTAACCGCACGCAGAGAAAAATCATATTCGAAGAGCACCATATATTTTTGGGATTATGATTGTGCCAATCATAGTCGTACTATAATATTGTTATCATATTATGATAATAAAAATAACCATAATATAGTCACTACAGTTATGTTATAATTCGAAACTATGAAAATGGTCTTTAAATTTAAAAAAACTTCTTTGATTCTATGGATTTTAATAAAGAAAAATACTTCAAAAAAATTTTTAAATTCTGAGGCTTTTTCAGTAAAAAAAAACAAAGATTCTAGAGACTTTTTGTAATAGAAAAATTCTTAGATTCTAAGGAAATTTTTAAGATTTTTTTTGTAGATAGTTCTTACAGTCTCAAAACTTTTCAAAAAACGTCCTTGGAATCTTAGAACATATCTACTAGAAAAAAATCCTTAGAATCTAAAGTATTTTTTATGATGAAAAGTTCTCAGAACATAAGAAGGCCTTTGAATCTAAGTTTTTTTTAAGAATATATGAGTTTTTATCAAAGAGACAGTTTGCAGAATCTTTAGAATATAGAAAAGTTTATAGAATTCAAAAAATTTTTCCATCGGAAAATTTTTAAAAATCTAGTATTTTGTATAAGAAACCTTTTTGTACAACTCTTTTTCTGATAAAAAAAATATTTTATTAATATTCTGAGTACTTTTTCCACAAGAAAGTCGTTATTTTACAAGAAAAAAATTATTATTATTTTTATTGAAAAGAATTAAAAAATATAAAATCTTTGTATACGAGCGCGGATCAATAAGTCCGTAACTCTTCGAACTTCTCTCGTAGTTATATGAAATGCAACACTGCTGCCATCAAGTACCACCTCTTAATGGACTATTGTCAAATTTTAAGCAAGTTCAGTCATTCACTTTGCATTTAACAGCAGGATTTTTCGAGGTCCATAAAATAGGCATTTGTTTGATCAATAATTTCATCCTTGGAGCTAAATCTCTTTCCACCGAGCCATTCCTTTAGGTTTGGAAATAGGAAATAGTCACTGGGGGCTGAATTCGGAGAATAAGGCGAATGAGGGGAGCAATTCGTAGTCTACTTTATGGATTTTTGCATTGGAAACTAAGCTATCACACGATTCCAATGGTGGTAGATTGTGAAAGCTTTCTTACACCCAAGTGATCGTTTAAAAGTGAGCCATGTGAGATGCCTATGGCTTTCACAATGTCTTGCACTTTCAATCTCCGATCGGCCAACATCATATCGTGAATTTTTTAGTTGTTTTGGCTGTAGAGACCTTAACTGGGCGTCCAGAACGTTCGTCATCTTCCGTGCTTGTAAGGCCACAACCAAAGTCAGTAAACCACTTTTTTATCATCGAAATCGATGGTGCAGAGTCCCTATAGCATTTATCCAGCATTTCCTTGGTTGGATTGACGATTTTTATTCGCAAAAAAAATGTTTAATGAGCACTCGAAATTCACTTTTTTCCATTTTTAAAATAATCCACGAGGTTGTATGTTTTGAACTGCTGTTAAACGCAAAGTAAATGACGGAACTTGCTCAAAATTTGACAGTAGTCTATTAACAGGTGGTACTTGATCGAAGCACTGTTGTATTTCATATATCTGCGAGGAAGTTCGAAAAGTAACGGATTTATTGATCCGCCCTCTTAGAATCTTTTTCACAATAAATACTTTCGACAATGAATTTATTAGAGTAAATTATAATGTTATGTGTACAAGGCATTTTCGAAATTACATCCCCCAGGTGAAAATGAACATATATTATCATTTTTACGTGGGTGACCGATCTGATACAATTTTTTTTTTTTGAACACCATAGAGTATTATTACTGTTAATGTCAAAGTCATGTTTTATTTGATTTATAATTTTTCATTGATTGTTGCCAGCATTTTGTAGTTCCACAATTATCATATTTTTTTAATTTTTTTTTACCACACTATGGTTAGAGCCAATCGTGTTATAAAATATAAAGTGGCAATCATAGTAAAATATTTACTATAATAATGACGGTAGTGAACATATTGATGGTTATAACCTATTTATAAACCAATAACTTAATTGTGACAACCATATCATAATGTTGCAACCATTAAAATTTACTTTTTTTAGAAAAAGTTCAAATTTTTATCGTTTTAGGATAAATATTCTAGAATGTGAATTTTTGACTTTAGCAAAAAGTCGCCTGAAGCTGCAAAAAACGTTCTCTTGTTTTTATATGTGCAGATTTCAAAGGTTCAGCATCTTTTCAAATTGGTTTTTTTGCGTTTCCAATTGAATTTCTGTTCAAATCCAATTAGTTTTTAGCAGATTTCCCAATTGGATTTGAAAAAAGGTTTAAAAACAGGGAATTTTACTCAAATTGTTGCAGAAATCAGGGAAATTTGCTCAAATTTCCCCTGTTTGCTCTCAGTTTCCGAACCTTTGTATTCTGTATAAAATTTTATTTGGCCGCTGTCGGCGTTGCATCCTCTATACTATTCTTCCTCTATGGTATCTGATGCTATTTCGAATGGAAAAGTGTTTAAAAATTGAGAGTTTTTATATACAGAAAATAGTAATTTATATTCTTAGCTCATTGTCCAAAAAAATTTTACCATATTAACGATAAAATTAATTGTATTTACAAAATGAGTTGAACAAAAATAAAATTGTTTGTAAATGCAATTAATTTGTTTGTTAATATGAAAATAATTTTAATTAAAAATATCGCAACAATACAAACTATTTTCTGTGTATATTAAAAGTTCATAAAGATGGATTTATACACCGACTATCCCTATCTACTAATACCCAATATTGGGGATATGATTGGTCAATTTTATATAAATTCTCCTTTTAAAATGACATAATGGTAAATAATAGATAGATGAACATGTGTATAGAAATTATAAGAATTTCACATGAAAATTTCAAAATCTTAAGTTTTTTTTATGGGGGAAAAGTTCTTAGAGTATGAAAGCTCTAAATGAGTATATTAAAGCTCTAAAGGAGAAAACATTGAGAATTATACTGTAACGAAATTTAATCAGAATGCAAATATGGTTCTATAAAAAAGTAATGGGAAAAATCACTATTAAGAAAAATCCTTAAATGAAAAAAAAAAAGTAAAAAATAAACGACACAGAAAGGTCCAAAAAGTAAAAAATAAAATGATAAAAATCACTAGAAAAATAGAAAAAGTTGCAAAAATAAAAACAAAATGATTTAAATTTTAAAAAATCAAACGTTAAGGTAAACAAAAATCCATAAAACTCTTAAATCTATAAAAAAAAGTAGTTATGGGAAACAACAAGAACAAATGTTTTAGATAAAATTTTGATTTTTCGTTTTATTTAGGCGATATAGCACAATAAAAGATGAAGATTTTTGCTATAAATAATAGTATCAGTAAAATAAAATTGTATACCAAAAATTGTTGATCTAGTCTTGACAGCGATTCTCGCTTTTTTAAAATTGCGAAATTCAGCGAAATTTACACTAAATATTATTAATTTTTTTTACCGAAATTAAATCCGCTAATTACAAAGCCTGAGTATATTAGCTGTGCTTAATTTCACAAAATCTGTTGACTCGTTTTTGAGTTAAAAGAATGTTGGTAAAACGTGTCCGGACGGTGACCTGTGCGTCCTTAAGCAAATATAGTAACTTATTTTGCAACTAGGGACTCTTAACTTATTTTGGTATTATCAATTATGTTTTTCAGATCATAAATATATTTAAAAAAAAATATTTTTTTTCAGATCATAAATATATTAAAAAAAATATATATTTTTTTTCTGGTTCAAAAAGAAAATTTTTTCCAATCAACGAAATTTTGACTTTACAAGTTTCTTGTCAAAAAGCGTTCGTTAAACAAAAAAATTTAAATGGAAAAAAAGTTGTAATGTAGATGTCAAGTAATTGCTTTAATAAAAAATTATTATTTCGCCAAAAGCTATTTAATATCTGACAACCGCTTTTTGGCGGTAAAGAGTGTTAAATATTAGTTAATCCAACAATTTTTGTTTTTTAATTTGCATATTTTTTTTTGCAAAATTTTCAACTAAACTTAAATTTTTTTACAAATTTTCCTAAAACTTTATAAATTTCAAAATAGTTAAAAAAACGAGTATAAAACGGGTGTAAGCATTAACTGATTTGATAATAAAAAATATATATTTATATTTGAGACCTGTAGCGTGCAAACATCGCGTTGTGGTTCCGCAAACTCCCTATCAGATGGCGAGCAACAACTTTTCTAAGATTTATTATCTCGCGCAATTACAGTGTTGCCATATTTGAAGTCTTTCATCTTTTCTGAGTGTTGCTTGCCAGCGAAAACATGGTAATGACAGGTCTTTACTGTGTAGATTACCATTTAAATATAGGTAGTTATTTTTTTCATTACTTTAAACAACAATATAATGACCTACTGATAATGGTTGAAAGAATTACTTATATGTACTCTCCAAATAATGATTTACTGTTAGTTGTTTTTTTACCATTATATTTATTAATTTGTTTTGAAAAACTACAACAAAATAGAAAATTATCTGCCGTAACATTGATTTTTTAAACATTTAAATATTAAAAGCCTTTGTATGAGAAATAGCATTGAATTATGAAATTAAATTTTTAAGTTTAAAAAGTAGATATATTAAAATTTTTTTATAATTTAAATACAAATTACTCTACACTATTGTTTTACTTAATTAAGGTACACTATTGTTTTATTAAGAACAACTACTTACTTTATAATTATAGGTAACCACTTATTTCTTCACTATGAGTAACCATACTGGTAATTCATTATTCTCACTTTTTTTGTAAGCGAGAGAGTAATGACCACCCATGAATTTTTGGACATCGCGATCAAAAGTAATTAAGCCTGGTAACTAGTAAAACCCTTTGTGTGCTACTTACTCCCTTAATTACTTGGTAATATCTGTTTTTGCTGGGTTCTCTTAAAAAAAAATCATCTTAAAAGATTCTAAGTCGATCGAAAAGTGGGGTTGATTCAATAAATTTTTTTATTACAAACTTGATATACCCTGACCACATACTCGTGTATGATATAAATTTAATTTCCATAAATTTAAAAAATTTTGAAAATAATTGTTGAATATTGCAAATTATGGCTACTTCTTCTAAATACTTGGTTTGACTTTGTCAATCATGTAAAAGATTAATCACTCTACACACATCTTAAATATTCCCTAATGGTGAATAATTGTAGAATTGTGCTCTCAACAACGATTAAATACTGACTACATGTAGTCAGTCATCTTTATACACTTATACATAGTGTAGTTATTACACCGGGCAACACTTATTTTACCTAAATGAAATATACCAAACGATTTAGACACATGTTTAAAATATAACTAAGTACCCAGTCAGTGATGCCAACGTTAGCAGTACGAAAGACTTTGCATTTATTTAAAAATGGAAAAAAGTGAATTTTGATTGCTTATTAAACATTATTTTTTTGCGAAAAAAAACCGTCAATAAAACCAAGGAAACTCTGCACCATCGATTTTTTTTTATTCAACATTTTGTAATTTCAAAGCCTAGAGGCCAATTAATAAATTACAATATTCCAAAAAGTGGTTGACTGACTTTCGTTGTGGCCTTATAAGCACGGAAGATGCCGAACGTTCTGGACGCCCAGTTGAAGTCTTTGCACCCAAAACAATTGAAAAAATTCACGATATGGTGTTGGCCGAGCGGAGATTGAATGTGCGATAGCTTCTGGAAGACATAGGCATCTCACATGGCTTAGTGGTTTTAATTTTGAACGATCACTTGGGTATGAGAAAGCTTCCCGCAAGATGGCTGCCGCGTTTGCTCACAATCGACCACCGACGGAATCGTGTGACAGCTTAGTTTCCATGGCAAAAATCCATGAATAAGGCCCCCTCCATCGCCTTATTCTCTGGATTTAGCCCCAAGTGACTTTTTCTTATTTCCAAACCTAAAGAAATGGCTCGGTGGAAAGAGATTTAGCTCCAACAATGAAATTATTGATCAAACAAATGCCTATTTTATGGACCTCGAAAAATCCTGCTGTTAAATGCAAAGTGAATGACTGAACATGCTTAAAATTTGACAATAGTCTATTAAGAGGTGGTACTTGATGGAAGCAGTGTTGTATTTCATATAACTACGAGAGAAGTTCGAAAAGTCACGGACTTATTTTGAATCTCCAATGTTTTGAATCTCCATGCTTTGAATTTTCGGTTGGGCAGTTTTGAATGTCAAACAAAAAAAAATTTGTCAAAAAAAGTCCTGTCAAACCTTCGTTTAAAAACGTTACAAAATCATACATCTTTCATAAATGGTGTTTTTTTAAGCCCGATGGAACTTTAAATTGTAAAATATAACACAAAAAATTTAATTTCAATCCAAAAAAAATTTTATTCAAAAGATTTGAAAATGATTTCAGGCATATGGCCGCGGTGGCTGTTCTTGACGAAAAGCATTCCAAGCGTCCAATTTTGGGCCACTTTTTTAAGCATTGATGGCCGTATGTCACGAATAACACGAACAATGTTGGCCTCCAAGTAGTCAATTGTTGCTGCTTTATTACGTGGCCCCACAGGAAATAATCAAGAGGTGTCAAATCGCACAACTTTTGAGGCCAATTCACAGGTCCATTTCTCGAAATTAATTTATCGCCAAATTTTTATTTCAATAAATCGATGGTTGCGGTCACCGTATGGTACGAAGCACCATCCTCATGAAACCACATCTTTCCCGGATCAATGTCATCCATTTTTTCAAACAAAAAATCATTGATCATGAATCAAAAAATATCTCCATTGATCGCAATATGAGCTCCGGCTCCATTTTTGAAGAAATAAGGTCCAATGATGCCATCATCGTGTAAACCGCACCAAACGGTGCATTTTTCAAAATATAAGGCAGTCTGTTGGGCCTGCTGTGGATTGGTTTCATTTCATAGTTCCAATTTTTTTTATTTACAAGTCTGTTAAGTCAAAAATGAACCTCATCGCTGAAGACAATTCGGCGATAAAAATCGACTATAAGTTGCGCGTATTGATGACTGATTTTCAAAGTAAATCTGTCATTCATGACGATTTGCCAGAGTATACTGATCTTAAATTCTCTTCTATTTAATCAAAATCGGAGAGTCAAGTTTTGTTTTTTATAAGATTTTCTTCTTTGGGTTTTCTCATGAGTGCTACCAATCTTTAAATCTTGTTTCCCGTTGTTTTTTAGATCTTATATTTCGTAAAATATCATTGACTACATTAGTTACAATTTCTATGCTGCAATTTTTCTGATGGCGCATTATGTATATTGTAGGTAAACTAGCTAGCCAGTCAGCCAGCTAGCCAGTCAGCCAACCATCTAGCCACACATCGGCTATTATCTGACAGATGTACCTACCATACGTTCGCAGTATCCCTAGAATGCAAAAAAAATTTATATTTATATACAAAACGTATCATCTTCCTTATGTTTGGCAGTCTGTCTATGCTGTCTAACTATGATTATTAAAACTATGTAATGCAAAGTATCATGTATATTAATTAAGTTTTTTGATATAAAACTTTGTTTTTTAAAATCGCTTCAGACTAATAAGCCTGAAGCGTTCTTTATTGTTCTTTTTACAAATTAGAACTAACTTAACTTTAACAATCAATTAATAATAATACCTCGCATCACCCCACAAATTATGTTGATGTTGCTTTATACTTCAGACGCGTTGTAAGCAAAATTATCTTTTACCAAATTATTGCAAAATCAATTCTTGGTAATCATATTTCAATTCAGGTTGATATTGGTATTTCCGCTCGTGTTAATAATGCTGGAGTAAACAATTTCATAGCGTGTGTTAATAATGCTGGAGTAAACAATTTCATATTTTAGAGTTTAAACATTGTTGGCCTTAACTCTTCCCCTCTTAAGTCGATTGTCCTCAATCGATTTCTTCAGAAATGGCCAGCATTTAGATGTGGTGTTGAAATTTGCAGAAATGGCCCATTTTTTCCACTTGCAACATATTCCGTGGTTATTTGTGGTGTAGGTGATACGTAAAACTTCTGTTTATACTTCATAATACAAAAAATAATACAAGTTAAAATAACAATAGAAAATATAATTGATAAATCAGTGCTTAAACTTATTACATGTATATTTTCACTTTTGTCTATTAACAATTTTATTTTATTTTCATGTTGCATTTGTTTCAGATATAATCTTTCAAGTTTTGAATCTAATTTTGTTACATTGTTTTCTCTGATTTTTGTTATTAGATTTGGTAAAACAAAAGTATCATATATTTTTATATTCAGATTATTATAAGTTTTATTAAATACAATAAATTTGCAATTTTCAAATTTTATTAGAAATGTTCCTTTTTGTCTAATTTCAAGTTTATTGCAATCATGGGTTATATTCCCACCAAAATTTTTAAATATTATTATTCCCGGAACAATTTCTATAACAGAAGGTTTTTCAAATATTTGTAATTCACATTGAGCTTCTTTAAATTGTAAAATGTTTGATATACACGTATTTTCTAACATAATTAAATTTTTTTCCAGATTATCTTTTACGATAATATCATAGATTTTATTATCATTATCCGTTAATATTTCGGTTTGACTTAAAACTATTGATTTATTCATAATATTTGGCAATGGTTCAAATTTTATTTTAGATAGGATATTAGGGGAAAATTGGGGTATAAGTAGGGTTAGTATAATATTATTATTTTGGAAAAGTACTACAATTTTCATGCTACTGTAACTGTCAAAGTCAGTGATCAGATTAAGTTCCTTTTGTGTGAGGATGTCAGTGGGAATTATACCCAATTTACCAGAAAATATAATTTGTCCAATGTCGTCAATATGGTTACGTAAAAGTGATATGTCGTTATCGATTTTGTATGTCTGTTCAATAAATCGAACCTCGTCCTCTAATGTTTTAATTCTATTTTGCGTCTCTTCCCTAAAGTTATTTATATATTTACTGATGCGAATTTGTTGACTATTTATGTGTCCCGTTATGTTGTCTATTTGTTCGGATATAAAATTATTAACATGTATTAATTTATCCATTGAATCGTTAGTAGTTCGTTCAGTGTCATGTATTTGATTGATTGCGTCACTAATTTCCTTTTCGTCGTCGCTGTCCATAGAACCCGCAATGTATTTTAAGCCTTTCCCTAAGGCGTTGAATAGTCCTCGTTTCGCTTTAGAATGTACGTGAAGATTTGATATTTTTGCATTGAGCAAAATAAAATTTTTGTTTATCGTATCTAAGAGCTGTTTACCCTCAAATGTGGTCGCTTTTAGTGTATTAATATTGCTTGAAATCAGCGTCATAGTTTTCTCGTATGTAGTCAAGTTTATGAAATGAAGGATCTTGTCGTGGTGACTAATCGTCTTTAGTTCTGCTGTCTTGATAGGTATATAACCATTGTTGTTTGTCAGGTCTTGTATGTCAAATTGTTGGGCGTGCGTCAATAGTGCCCATACCAAAATTGTAATTGGAATTTTCATGTTTGTCCTGTAAGAAAAAATATATTATATAGGAATCTTCCGTTTATCCCCTAAGATGTTTTGATGTCGTTCTTATGAACAATTCTGCCCGATTGGGTTTTAACCGTTGTATTGTAATTTTGAGCAACTATTTCTTTTCGATATCTAGCTGATAGTTTATTCCCTAATCTTCTATTTAATTTAATGAAAATTATGTCTCCCTCTGCATATTCCCTGGGCTGGGATCTGCTCTTATTATGATAAGTAAGGTCAGACATTTGTTTATCTGAAAGTTTTCTTATTGTATCATTCCTATCTTTTTCAAGTAGCCTTGGATCGCTACTAACACGTCTGCCAAAGAATGTTTCCATGGGTCTTTTCCCAGTGACCGAATGAACTGAAAAATTGTATTCTTTTACCGACCTTTCTAATAATTCTTGGAACGACCGGTGTGTCCCTTCATTTTGTAGGCAACGCATGATTTCCTGTAATGTGGAATGAAATCGCTCTACCTGTCCATTCGAGCAGCTCGTGTATGGAGCAGTTCGGAAAATTTGTATTCCAAACTCATTTTCAATCATAAAATTAATTGATTCTGAATTAAAAGATTTTTCGTTATCCATCACTAAGGTTTCAGGGACGAAAGAAAAAAGAATGTCCCTTAAAGGTTGTCGTATATCCTCAGTTGCTTTAGATTTAATAGGTTTCGCTATGGCATATTTTGAAAATTTATCAATTGCCGTGAGTACCAATTCTTTTCCGACTAAAAATATATCCAGGTGAACTATTTGACCCGGGAATTGCGGAATTGGTGTAGCCTGAATTTGAGGCTTTGCTGGATGGCGATCATACTTATTTTCTTTGCATATTACGCATTTTTTTATTACGTTTTTTACTTTCCTCACCATAGAAGGGAAATAGTATCTTTCGAGGATTTGAGCTCTATTTTCTCTACAATTCCTGTGTGCTCTATCATGAGTTCTTATTATAATATTTTCTTGTTCCTCTTCATTGGTAATGTCATCCACTTGTACCTGAGTAAATCTTATTCTATATTTTGCAAAATGTAATGGAAAAATTTCTTGTATTTTTGCCATTATATGTTCTTCCGTTTTTATACAATTTATAACTGAAGGGTTTAGGTGCCTCTTCAGAATAGTGATTAGGTTCTGTTCGCAGTAATCCGGTTCCGTTACAATATGCCGGTGGTAAGTTGGAAAAACAATTTTAAATTGATATGAAGACACTGCGTCTCTTTTCAAAAATATCTGATTTTTAAATGCATTTATAGGAGTCTCTACACTATATATGAGATTGTGGGATGAACTTTCATCAGAATTTGTGGCTACTGATAATGTATAAAGTTGTGATTCAGGAATTCTAGACAAGGCATCTGCCACGACATTTGTCTTACCTGGTTTGTAGAACAACTCGTAGTTATATTCTTCGAGTATGGATTTCCATCTCTTCATTTTACTATTATTGTTCTTATTGCTCAAGGCATAGGTTAATGGCTGGTGGTCTGTAAATATTTTGACCCTAGCCGAACCGTATAAATAATTCCTTAATGAATTTAAAGCCCATATGATGGCTAGCATTTCTTTTTCGTTAGCAGCGTAATGCTCTTCTGCTTTGCTTAATGTTCGGGAAATAAAAGATATGGGTCTCCCGCTTTGAGATAACACTGCCCCGATTGCAAAATTGGAGGCATCTGTTACTAGTTCGAAGTCTTTACTAAAATCTGGGTATGCGAGGATAATGTCTTCGGAAGTAAGTGAATTCTTAATCTTCCTGAAGGATTCTATAGCTTCCTCGTCTAAGCAGATTCTTAATTTTGCAGACTTGTTTTTGGACGTTCGTCCTCCTTCCCCTCTTAAAAGGGATGTCAGGGGTTTAGCAAGTTTAGAATAATCCTTAATAAATCGTCGATAATACCCTGACATACCAAGGAAACTACGAAGTTCCTTAAGATTCTGTGGTTGTGGGAAGTTTTCAATAGCTTTAACTTTCTCTGGATTAGTTCCTATACCAAGGGGTGTAATAATGTATCCCAAAAATTCTACTTCTTTTTTAAAGAAATTACATTTATCCAACTGTACTTTCATGTTGGCTTCTTCTAATGTTTTAAAAATATTTTTTATGTGCTCAAAATGTTCATTTTCTGATTTGCTAAAAATAATTATGTCATCTATATATACATAGCAACATCGTCCTATGTATTCTCGTAAAATATCATCGAGAGCGCGTTGAAAAATAGACGGCGCATTTTTAAGGCCGAAAGGTAGACGCGTAAACTCGTACTTTCCATTATTAATGCTGAAAGCCGTTTTCTCAATGTCAGATTTTTTTAGTGGAATCTGATGAAACCCACTTTTAAGGTCAAGTACTGAAAAGAAGGTACTTGTGCCAAGTTGTGAGATTACTTCCGAAATCTCTGGAATTGGATATCTATCCGCTATGGTGATTGAATTTAATTTCCTGTAATCAATGACCATACGGTACTGTTTATTTCCAGCTGCATCCGGTTTTTTCGGTACAATCCATACTGGGGAATTAAAAGGTGATCTAGATGGTCTTATAATGCCATCATTCAAGAGTTTCTTAACTTGATTCTCCACTTCTGATTTTAGGGATGCAGGATAAGGGTAAAATTTTGTGTAAACTGGTGTATCAGTTGTAGTTCTAATTTCACCTACAACTTTAGTTGTATACGTAAGCTTTTCATCAGGTTCAGAAAAAAGTCTGGGATGCGCGCTTGCGATTATGTTCATTTTCTTAGTTTGTTCTATTGACAAATTTTCTTGTTTAATATTTATGGCATTTACACTTTGTGCAGGAAGTTGTTTAAGGCTTACCTTGAGGCCATTTTTCAATATCATAAAATTTTTATTAGTATAAATAATTGCCTCTATTTCTCTAAGGGTATCGTTCCCTAGGATGCCATCAAAAGTTTCTAATGAAGTCATTAGATAAAATTTTATCTCTTTCTCAATGTTGAAGAGTTTCACGTATGTATGTTCACTTATTCTAATGTCACCTACTACAGATCTCGCATAAAATGGAGCTTTATTAGGTAGGCGTTTTATTACTAACTCGGGTTTAATATAATTCTTACTAGAACCCGTATCTACTAAAAATTTTAAGATACTCCCGCTCTTCGTCCTAACTTCAAAGTATGGAAGCGAAGAGCTAATCATGCTAAAAAATGAATATCAGTTGGCTCACCAAACTGATTTTCTTCATCATAATGTTGTTCGTTTTCCATTACAGATGTATCTATATGGAATGTTCTCTGATGTTTGTTTTGCTGTTGGTTGGTGAACTGTTGCGGCGGCCTCTTTCCAAAAAAATTATTTTGCTGAGGTCGATTCATATAATTTATACGTCGAGAGTGTAGACTTTGGTCCACATCCATAGGTTCTGGCCGTTGCTGCGGTTTAGGCGGCCTTGGGGGGTTGTTGGCATTATACTGGTTAAAAGATTGTTGCCTTGGTTGCCAATTTGGTTGGCTTGTTTGTGGCATATGAGCCAACTGTGGATAAAAAGACTGTTTTTGACCAAAATTGCGTTTTGGGGGAACTTGTGGCTGCTGTTGTTTTCTAGCAGTGTACGCATAGCTGGCACGGAAGTTCTGGTTTTCCAGCTTAAGACACAAGTGAAGGGCTTGCGGTAAATCTGATGGTTCTCTTATCCCCAAAAGTCGGGGTAAATCACCATTTAACCCTCGTACAAAGGTATCTAACGCTTTGTCCCTGTATGATTTCGTTAACAAATTCAGAGACTCGTTGCTCATCTCGAGGCATCCGAGTTTATTCAATATAAGAGAAAGATGCGTATAAACTTTTTGATAAAACTCCGAAATAGTTTTATTCCCTTGTACCAGAGTCGTCATCTGGTATTCCAGGGTTGATATATCGCGTTTGTCGCCGTAATGTGTACCAAGGCACTGTGAAATTGCGACCCAATTTAGAGGAGTATTATACGATTCCAATGCCATATCAGCATTTCCCGTTATCTTATTTCGTATAACACTTAGGATCCCGTAATACTTAGGTGTACCCCTAAGTGGTTCGTAAATAGCTAATATTCTATCTACACTTTTTTTCCAGGAGCTAAATTCTCCCGGTTGACCAGAAAATTCTTTCAAGCATTTCACGACATCTGGGATTTTGTCCATGTCGCTTAAATTTTCCCTATGTCTGTCTTCAATCTGTTGGTCCCTAGCATTGTCAAAGTTATTGTTAGGGTTAAGGGCTGCCTGGACCACTTGTGGTCCTTGTCGTCTGAGCACGTCCGATGCAATATTTGAGATTAAAGACGTTAAGTCTTCTATGCTCAACTGAGCGTTTTGCGGAGGGGTAGGACCAGAGGCGGAATTTGAAAGGATTGGGGGTCGATTTAAATTGTTTTGATTTGCCATTTTTCTTTTTTTTTTTTGTTTTGGGTTATTTCACAATTATTTTTTATTTTTTAAATTAACAACTAATAATGTTCAGAGAAAACCTTATTTAACTAAGCAATTAAAATATAAAAAATATCTTAAAATAACTTGCGGTATACTTGCTGATCCGTTGTAAATGCTGTAGTTTCCCGTTGCCTGTGTTGGTGTCCTGTTGTAAATGCTGTATTTTTCTGATGCTTGGTGATGTTGTCTCTTTTCGTGTTGATCCTTTGTATGACGTTTCTTTCACTGTTTTAATGTCTTTTATTTAAATTCTTATTTTTTTTTTTGTTTTTATTTGGGTTTTCCTTTAAGTTTATTGTATGTTTTCAAAAAGTTTTTTTTTTTTTTAGTTATTCCAACTAACTATATATTTTTTTATTGTTAATTCACTTTTGTAGTCTAGTAAAATGTTCTATTTTTTGTGATGTTTAAATATTTTTTCTTCTTTTTTTTTTTTTAAGCACTTTAATGTTTTTACAAATAGCTTATCTTCTTTATATGCTTTTTATTTTTATTTAAGCACCTTAATGTTTTTCAAATTGTTAATCACCTTTGGTAACTTACCACTTCAGTACATCGAATTTTTCTTATACTTTATTCACTTTAGTGGTACTGTTTCGTTTGAGAATTTTTTATTTTATTTAATGAAAAATTTCATTTTTTTTTTTTTTATTTATGCAGTTGCACTTAAGTTATAAAATATTTATTTAAACTTCTGTTATAATTAGTTTGATTTTAAATGATTTAATACCCGGTGTTTTCTGTTGCCGGTGTTTTCTGTTGATTAAAATATTGTTTTTTTATAACATATATTTTTTTTAAGCACTTTATTTGTTCATCACTTTCGATTACTTATTTTTTAAGCACTTTTTATTTTTTTTATTTTATATCCTTTGTCAGGTTGGCTGGCACGTAATGCCCCCGTTTTGCCGTGGCTACTTCGGAGCCTTTTCCTGAACCTATAAGGATTAAATTTTTTTATTGTTCGGGCGCCAGTTTTTACCGGACCGACCGAAGACTGCTCGGGCGCCAATTAAGTTTTTTGATATAAAACTTTGTTTTTTAAAATCGCTTCAGACTAATAAGCCTGAAGCGTTCTTTATTGTTCTTTTTACAAATTAGAACTAACTTAACTTTAACAATCAATTAATAATAATACCTCGCATCACTCCACAAATTATGTTGATGTTGCTTTATACTTCAGACGCGTTGTAAGCAAAATTATCTTTTACCAAATTATTGCAAAATCAATTCTTGGTAATCATATTTCAATTCAGGTTGATATTGGTATTTCCGCTCGTGTTAATAATGCTGGAGTAAACAATTTCATAGCGTGTGTTAATAATGCTGGAGTAAACAATTTCATATTTTAGAGTTTAAACATTGTTGGCCTTAACTTATTTATGAGTTGTGTGTGTGTGTGTGTGTGGAGTTACATTATTATCTATCTATACAGATTGGCTGCTGACATTGGAGCAGATGTCTATTTAACAAATACTTAGTCTAGAGACGTTTTGTGATGTTTATGATGAGCATTGTGAAATTGGATCTGGGTTTTAGGATTTATTTTTTGTTTAGTTCTTTCTGTTTATACAATACTCATGTGTATGAGTTTAAGAAGAGTTAAGGCAAACAAACAAAATTAGAAGGCTTCAAGATAAGACCATATTTTTTGAAGAGCTAAGATTTTAACTAAGGTCTTTGTAATGTGCTAAAAGTGATTTTAAAATAAGAATTGTTTGCATAAAGTTACTAAACATTATTGCATCATTTAGTACAGTAGAAAGTTTCTTTATGACAGTTGTGTACCGCGAAAGTGGTTTCCTATGCTATGAGAAAAAATCATAGTTAAATCAATTATTATCCATAGTTGAATTAACATTTTATCTTTTTAAAAATATTTTTAAATTTACTAGAAATCTTGTTAAAGTAAGTAAAATAATAAATTTCATGTTTTATCCCAAAAGGTTTGGACAGATCGTTATGGGGAAACCTTTTCCCATTTAAAGCTCCATATAATCGTAAAAATTATTTATTATTTTCAAGAAAGGTACAATCACAATAACTTACTATGCTAAAGGGGGAAACTTTTCCCTAAAAATATCGTCTTATCGAAAAAAATTTGGTGGTGAAAATGACAAAAAAAAGAATTTTTTAATCCCAAAATTTTTTTTTCGAAAGTTCAATGCATGGAATTTACATTTGAAAATGATTTCGGGCATATAATCACCGCGACTGTTCTTGACGAAGCGCATTCTGGAAGTCCAATGTTTGGCCGCTTTCATGTCAGTAGTCATGAATAACACAAACAATTTTGGCCTTAAAGGCGTCACTGTTGCAGGTTTATCAGCATAAACTAGTGACTTCAGAAAATAATCCAGAGGTGTTAAATTGCACGACCTTGGCCAATTGACAGGACCATTTATCGCCAAATCTGATTACCATAAGTCGATGGTTGCGGTAGCCGTATGGCATGTAGCGCTATCCCGTTTAAACCACATCTCGCCCGGATCAATGTCATTCATATTTTCAAACAAAAAATCATTGATCATGGTGTGGTAACGATCTCCATTGATCTCAATTTCGTCCTCGATAGGCTGGGCGAACTGATGACTGATATTTAAATTTGAATAATTTGATATCGTATGTTCAAGCGTCAATCTGTTTATGATGATTTGCCAGATTATATTAATCATAAATGTCAAAAAGTCAGCACAGTACGACAGTTCGTTTGGTAGTTAACCCTTTCGTAAGTTCAAACTGGCTTAAAAGAAACACCCTTATTTGTAAACAGTTTTCTATCCCACTTAACTATTTTTGTACGGATTTTTAGTAAAAATGTACAATGTATCAAAATTTATAAATTTTTACAGAATATTAACTAAATTACTTTTAATTTAATTTTTGGTAATTGTCAAAAAACATCACAGAACATGTTCTGGAATTAGTGCATATACAAATCTGCGTGAAATTGAAATTTATGGCACCTATTTCACTGTATTCCAAAGTTTTATTTGCTTCGTTTTCAACTTTACCCAGCAAAAATAAATGGAAGTGATTCTTAGGGAATTAATTTTTCATTGATTCCAAAGTATCGTTTAGTCCTGATTTTCCTCTTCCAAGGCACTTCTTTTTCGCAACTTCCGAAAATCTGATTTTTAATGAAATTTAAATCTTTTGAAATCTATGACGGGTAACTTATTTTAAAAATAACCTAAATTAAATATTAATCTCAGATATTTCTATATAAATTTGACATTTATAACTATACTTTAAGTTTAAGTGATTTGTTTCCATATTTAACTTACAATTTAACAGACTTTAAATTCTTAAAATCGTATGTTAGTTATTGTTGGTACAAAAAGTAAAAAATTTATTAAGTAAAAATTGCAAGTATTTCGAATAAAGTAATTTAATAAAGTAAGGCCCGATTACTGATGTCCTGTTGAAATCTAAATTACAAATTCAGAATTTATTTGGGAACATCAAAAGATCTAGCTTTTCACTAAACCATAAGAAGTGTTTTAGATGCAATAAAAAAGGATCATAAAAGAAAACGTTCACCCTATGATTCCGATCCAAATTTTCACAACACCGAAATCAAAATCACTGCTTCTTTTTCTCTTATTTTGCTACTTCATAGCAAAAAAAAAAAACACTTTCATTTATTTTTGCTGGGTTTTTGTTTGCTGGGTACTGCACCACAATACAATCATAATTCACATAAATTTTTAACGGAACTAGAAGAAATTGAAAAAAAAAATTATGATATTTTCACTTTCATATAAACGTGAAATTCAGACCATGCCCCGATTGTATGTTATTGTATTTGCCCACAGTAATTCTGTTAGCAGAAGTTAAAAAATAAATAAATTGGTTCAAAATCGGTTATTTTTTTTTTAACTGTTTACCTGACAAACAAAAAAAATCATCTATGAAATCCATAACAGTTTTTTTCGCTGGAGAAATCGCAATAACTTATTATGTTGTAATATTTTTTGTTTGAAAACTTTTTAATATTAAGATTTTTAAAATACGCAGAAAAAATTATTGCCAAAAAAATTTCTTTTAATTTTTTTTTTTTAATTTTTGTTCATTTTCAATAAAAGGTTTAATCATATCAATTAAATTTTTAATTGATAATGATAGTTTACAACAAAACACTATTGGCAACATATAAAAATCATATTACAGTTAGTTAAATTGCATCTCAAATCCATAAAGAAAAAAATGTTTATTAAAAATATTTTTAGTATTACGCGTATTTAATAAAAGCCTCATAACATAATATTTTAAGGGAAGACAAACGCGCTAATTGTATAGATTTACAAAAACAAAATAGTCTATGTAGTGTTTGTACCAGGGATAGAAAACATGGTACAATTGTACTTTTTTGGGTACATTTTTACCTTGGTTGGTACCGTGGTACTACCGCTGCTCATTTAGTACAATTTAACATTTTTTTTAAATTTTCAACTTATAACTTGATAAAACAACATAAGATAAAGTTAATTTTTTTAGAAGTAACTTTAAATTAAAAACCTGTTTATTTATTCAGCTACTATAGTAAAAAATAAAGTCAGTTTTAAGTTGAACCGGCTCGAAATTTGTGTCACATCATATGTATTAAATGTTTGCATACATATTGCACTAAAATATTCGGAAGTGGCAACATTGAACGGCTGATTTCAAATTACCTCTCAAAACAAAAAAAGAAAAAAGTGTATTATTGTTAACAATCTATTAAATGCCTTTAAATTTTTTAATAGCAAATCCTGAAAAGGTTAAATTGCCCTCCAAGGGAGGCGGACACACAGAAAAAAGGTGCGACATTTATAAAAATTAGAGTAAAATTTTACAAAGTTTTATGGTAATTATACGACTACATAAAATTAACGATACATTTTGTTTCACCCCGTCAATTTAATTTTTTAGTGTTAAAAAAAGCGGAAAAAATGTGAGGATCAAAAAAATACAATTTATTTGTCTGGTTGGTACAATAACAGAAAACATATTTTCCACCCCTGGTTTGTATGCATCAGAGTGTATACGCATCAGTGTTGCCAGATAAGGGGATTTGGCTTCAGATTTGAAAATTTATTGATAAAAAAAAAATAAATTTGGAAAGATTTTTCAGATTGATAATCTAAAGCTATTTCTGCTAAATTAATGACGTATTGGTTTTAATGCAGAGTTTGATAATTTATTTTATTTCATATTATTAATTTTATGAATAAATTATTATCACTTTATATCAATGATTTAATTTAGACTCGATTGAATAATTTGTTTTGTGATTCTGTTCACGCACGATTTTTGATTATTTGATTTGTTAAAATTTAAAAAATTGATTGATTCTATGAAAAAAATCAATAAAAATCAAATTGATTCTCTGAATTTGACATTAATTGAATAAAGTAGAAAATTACTCAAACAAATCAAAATCATTAACATTGTAAGGATTTTATTTTATTTGGAATAACCTTTAATCCATTATTATACCAAAAACATGGAATTGGGAATTAAAAATAGGGAAAGGATCTATTATTTAATTATTGGTATTTCCAATCAACTTTACGAATAAAATTGCGTACAGTAAAAGCAGCCGTTTTTTTTTTAGTAAATGTAGTACATCTATCAAACTTAATAAAAAATTGCCGATATTCGAAATCAGGTTATCCTGATAAAATATATCATTAAATTAGAGTTTAAGTTGAACCAAACGAATTGTGTATTGTATTTATTATAGAAGCCACTAAAGATTGGCGATTGTAAACGATTATTCTGCTATATTTATTTTCCTAAAACATTATTTAAATTCAAAATTAGTCATTAAAATTTATAAGTGTTTGCGGGCTAGTGGGTAGAGAGCTAGCCTAATACTCCTAATTTCCGAGTTCAAATCCCGGTAAAGGTAAACATTAAAAAAAATATATATATATATTTTAATTTCAATAAAATATTCAAATGTTTAAATAAAAAAATATATCAAAGAAAATTAAATTAAATTGTGGTGCAGAAAGTAAGAGTGGGAATTATGAATCTGGATGCCCAGGTTCGATACCGGAAAAATCTTAAAATAAAACTTTTCTTAAAATAAATTTTTGAGGAACGTAATAATATTTATGTGAAATATAAATATTAAATAAGACGACTGAATATTGACTTTCGCAACTAAAAATATAACGTAGTATGAAGATAGTTGTCCTACCCGCCAGAATTCGATTGGCAACAAATTCGATAGCCCAAACTAATACTGTTTTCTGGGGTAAGGAATAATGTTTTTTAAGATCTATTTAAAAATTTAAAAAAATTTTTAAAATTTGAATTTTGTTAAAATTTAAATTTGTTAAAATTTTAATTTATATGAGGCCAACCTTTTTTCTAGAATATTTATTTTAAATTTTTAGCAAACAAAATGTGCGAAAAATCATTTTAGAAAAAATGAATATTTGTTAAGGATTTTTGGGAATTTCAATTTTGAAAATGGAAATATGAGAACAGACTTTTTTTTTGGCAACACTGCGGATACGCATGCACCAGTTATGAAAAGGTTAGTACCATAGTATTTTTTGTGGTGCTATTGGAACCTCGAAAGTACTATGGTACTAATATGAACTATTTGGTACAAAGTATACAGAAATTGTCATGTGGTGATGAATATACACAAACATATGTATATTTAATAAAAAAAAATATTGAAAATTTGATTAACATTTTAATTGATTTGAATCTGGAATTTCAATCAAAAAATTTATATTTTTTTTTGATTTGATGCTGGAATTCCTATTAAAAAATTGATTAAAATTTTAATTGATTTTTAGTTAGAACTTTAATTAAAGTTTTAATTAATATAATTAAAACTTTAATTAAAGTTTTAATTAATGTAATTAAAACTTTAATTTAAAATGTAGAAGATTTTTTATTAAAAATATAATTGATACAATTAAAAAAATAATTGAAAAATTTTAATTAATTTTAGCACACAAAAAAAATTAATTGATGTAACAAATTCTTTTGCTGGTGAAAATTTAATAAAATTTTTAATTGTATTTAATTTTAATTGAAACTCGATTTTAGTTTTTTCTGTATACCTTTTATTTAATACCCAGTTTGTACTTAAATAAATTATACTACGAAAAACAGTGTAATTTTTTACCCTCTTTCTAACCCTTAAACGTGAAATTGGGCAGCTTAAAATGTATTCATGCTTAAGAGTTCCCTTGACACATGTTACAAATTCATTAAGATTGGAGCGAATCCATCAGCATAGTTTTCTGTGTGAGTAACTTTAGTTTTTTTATTTTTTGCCGACAGTTAAAATCTATAAGATTATGTTTGAGAAAATTCAAGATTTTCCTAGTAGTTTTGGACCAAAACTCTTTTTTAGATGTTTTCGAGGTTTATGTAATTGCAATACAATGTTTAGTTTCAGATTTTTTTTTTGTAAATCAAACACTTTTTCAAATTAAGGTCAATTTCCAAATTCAATTAGACTTAACCTTTTTCGAATTATCTTAAATAAGTAATTTGCCATACATATCATTAAATATATTAAATTAAAAATATCTAATACCAAAATTCAGTTTAAAATAATTTTGTCTTACAATGATTAATAACGTTTATACATGAAATTATTAAATTACCCCATAAAACGTCATTTTAAAAACTTAACATTAAAAATTTAATGAATTTTTCATGAATTTCTTAAGAAAATCCTCACAATTTCTGATAAATCTGCAGTGTTTTGTTTTTTAATTGACGTCACTAATTTTATAACACCAACCTCAAAAGTGGGGACGCCTAAAAACCAAACAGCAACAATTTTTAAATAAACTAAATATGCTGACTAATAATCATGAAGAAGATCGTCATCTTCATCGTCATACATCGCGTTAAAACTACAAGAAGTTGAAATTTTACGTCACATTTTGTATTTGAAGTAATTTAATTTTGGTTTATTACAACGCGTGCTGTTGGATACAAAGAAATCCAAAGAAAAAAAATAGTTGGCCTGAAATTCGTTAATACATTAATTCACATTGACACCATAATAAAATCATGAATTTTTATTATAATGATTGCTTTTTTCAACTTCGATACGATCAATTGTTAGTTTAAGATATTCAAAGATATTGAATATTGTAAGAAAAAAATAAAAGAAAAGTGGAAGTAGCTTTTGAAAAATTTCTGTATATATATTTTTGATCTTGGCATGCATTTCCCCCTCCCCCCCCTTTTCGTAGTTGGTGATTTTAAATTTTTAATAATTCATCTACCCACGTATTCTGTGATTACTTTAACATTTAACATATTTGATAGATTTTATAAAAAAGATATGATACTTATTTTACTACTTGGGAATAAAGTGAATGGTCGTCTTCTTAGGATCATAAGACTTCCACATAGTCCTTGAAATCCTGCACGTTCGGGTATTACAGAGGAGTCTAAGTCCCTTTTCATAAAATTGGAGTGGCACAGTAATGTCAATTCTCATTTCGAACCCAATTGATGCGTACTCTCCTGTTAGTAAAGAGTCCTTGAAGTCTTCGACAATCGGTGAGTATCAATACACTTTAACATAAGATTTAAAAATCTATGAGTTTTCCTTAAATTCCGAATTTTCAATTATCAATGCAAACATTTATGCAGATTGGAATGCACGAATTCCCGATTTTTTAAATAAAAATAGTTTATATTTCATTCTCATCATCAAAATTTTAGAGAAATTAGAGGATGATTTCGAAGATATTTTTCTTGTGAGACCAAAATATTAGACGGGTCATCTATCCGTCTCCGATGCGATTGGTAGACAGAAAACAAAAAAAAAAAAACAAAAATCGGTTCAGCAGAGGTTCAAAAGTTTTAAGTGAATGTAAGGGGAGCTCTGAAATTTGAATACAAATTGGTGAACCGTATTCAGCTTTATTCGTATAAGCAGAATCCGTTTTTATTCACTTAACTAGAAATTTTTTTTTACCTTCAAACTAATTATTCAAGGGAGCATATTTATTTAAATTTAACATTCAATTTATTCTATTTTACACATTATTAGTTATTGTTGTATCAGTATCGACTGTAGTAGTATGTAAAAGAGGTATTTTATTTGTTTCCTTCCTTTTTTGCCAGTGGACTCATCTAAATCGAGATATAAAAAGCAGGCAACGTCAATGGGATGAGTCTAAATAGAGCTGGGAATTAATTGAGTCAATTTAGCCGCACAGCTCGAAAAGATTTTAGTGTTGTAAAGGATGGTGGAATTAATTCTTCTCCACTAAGAATTAAGGTGGCTGCAGCATCCGGAATAAAATTTGATACATTGGTTTCTGATGAGGTGACCGTCCTCGATCGGTGTCCTGTAATCTCCTAGTCGCCCCGGTAAATATTTCCAACTGTCGTGGAAACAAAACTTTTCAGTCATACAGACCTTTAAAATTGCGTGAATGTTAAAATCCTCAATCTCCTTCGGCCCACTGGAATATCGTTGCCAGTTAAGTGTTCAACCCTAATCCTTGCAATGGCCGGACAGCCACAAAGGTTGTGTTCAAAGTACTCGTCATCTTCCCCACAGGCTCTGCAAGTCACCGAGACTGCACGGGCGTTTACTGAGTTTCAAAGGTAATTTAGTTTCTCCACTATCCGGACCATCTCATACAATTCTATTGGACCCAACGATTGTCACGGTGTTTCATACTGTTCTCTGAGTAATAACAGTTCATTCAAGTAGTTTAGAACTAAAAGACTGAAATGGTTTAGCATTCTCCGAGTTGACTGCTCTTATGAGAGAACCTTCTCTGGCCAATTCGCCAACAATCTCGTTTCCTGCGAGGTTACAATGCCCCGGAACCCATAAGATCACAACACCACCTCTTGTTAACAAGTTATTGGTTTTCTTCTTGCACCTCCTTAAAGATTCTCTAATTTCCGCCTAAAGGCCGGTATTATGATCCGGAATGCGGAATCATTTTCAAACATGGAGGTCACAGCTATAGAAGCCTCATCCAGTCCTTCCATTCACTTTCAAACCATCCCACAAAAAGATAACTTCTAACCAGGATTCCCGGCCAGGGATTTGTTAAGTCATTGACCTCTCCAATATCCTACCACAATTGGTCTTCCGATGACCACAAATCCATTCACCAATTGCATTCAGACGAAGCACAGCAAAACGGCCACATTTAAGCTGAATCTCAACAGGTTCTATGGACGAAATTGTCTCCAATGCCTTTGTGGGTGTGGTTTTGATCGAACCGCTGATACCTTAGCAATATAGGCGTTGTATTTTTTGAAGTGGATTAATATTGCCGCATAAGTCAAGATACATAGGTTTGGCTGACTACGCTTGTGTGAAGCCAGTGTGTCGTTCTCGCATTTAAACCCCATTTGGAGCAAACAACTCCTCTACATGAGGCCCACGGTCAGAGGACCCTGGTGATCCTGCTCCAGATGTGTTGTTTCCAGTATAGTTTGTTGTCAAAAAATACTCCTAGACACTTCAACGTTTCGAAGACACTACTGGTTTTTCTTAGGAAACGAAGCTCATTATAAAGAATAATACTTGTCCTCTATATGCATAGTAGATAGTTTGGAAACCGCTATTGCCTAAAATTCTTAGAAGGCTGTTAATGGTGATTACATATAATAGAGATAAAAGAATGAAGGGTGCCACTGGACATCAAATCTTTAATACTGACCGATCCATATCTATAATACTGACTGACCCGGTCAATATCAAACTGGACTAGGGACCGGATAAGAATTTAGGTCGACACATTATTAAATGCTCCCTAAAAAGAGGATTTGGAAGTGAATGTACTCTTCACAATCGATTCATTTCCAAAAATAGGACATACACTTACACACATTTGCTGTGCGCTCCATTAAACACTTACCATCTTTCCAGGCCCTGCGACCGGCTGACTGCAATCATGTTAAAACTTATAAAGGAATCGTTTGGCTTACTTAAGTATCAAGTAAGTCCCAAACCAGGCACGTTTTATATAGCAATTATATACATATGTAGACCAAATGATTTCTCAACGAATGTCCCTTTAAGTACACGTGTTGCTGGAATTTAAGCAGCTCCCTAGGAGTTTGATCCTTAACCACGCCACACCACGATCCGCTCCATGGTTTTCAGCAAAAATTAGTTCAGGCTTATACGTCGGTAAGCCTTTGGATTTGCAAACCTATCCTTTAACTTCTTTACTCATAACTTTTTAAAGTGTTGTGGTTTAACCGGGTAGCGATTTGTATTGTTATACAGAAGATTGCGGGTTCGCGACCAGCGCTGGCAACATCAATTAAAAAAAAAAAAATATGTATGACTTTTCTATTCCTCCTACATATCGCAAGGTCCTCCTTCGGTATTCCCATAGCATTTAACTCCACCGAAGTAAAATAACATAACAGGGCTATGAACTAAAAAAGTTAATTAATATCGCCAACTCTCCATCAGATGGCGGGCAACAACTGATTTATCATCTCGCGCAATTACAGTGTTGCCATATTTATATTTCCTTTCATATCTTCTCTATCCGCTTTTCAAAGCAAGCAACACATTAACTACTAGGAACAATTTTCTGAGTGTTGCTTCTCTTTAAAAATAAAACTACACAACCTATTTTGATTATTTTTACAATAATAAAAAAACCTTCTTTGGGCTATAATAAACGTTATGCGCAAAAAGTGGACGTGATTGTGATTTCAATGGACAAACAAAAGAATATCGTTAGATCGACTCCATTTGTTAGTTTTAAATCCAATTGCAAATTGATAAATACCTTCCTCCAAAGTGAAGGGTATAAAAGAGGTTCTTCTTAAAACACTTCCAGTCTTCATTACTATTGAAGTTCACATCACATGGTTTTAAGAATCTTCTACGAATGTCAGCATATTAAAAATTACAGTTTTACTACCACTGGTAAAAGCAGGAATAAATCCATCGTCAATTGAGAGATAAGTGTACTTTCCTCCCAAAATTTAATATGTATGTATGTATATTTTTGGGTAAAAGGTTTTTAAGAAATACATTTCACTTTTGTTTAACAACAACATTAACTTTGGGTTATAAAAATACAAAAAAGATTTGTAATATTGTCTAGATATTTGAAAATACACTATACTCTGTAATTTTGTTGATGGATTACAAGATATTTTAACAAGATAGCAAAAGGTAATAAAATTAATTTCGAAATTGAAACAAAGAAGCACATACAACACAAAAAAAAAAAACTCTAAATATTTTAACAATGCGTCATGATTTTTGATGCCAATAAACTAACACTTACAAGAAAACATGTACATTTCTAACAAGAAAAAGATGTAAAAATGATGTTAATTAACAAGAAAATCCAAAGAAAAACATGCATTTAGATTATTAATTTTAACCTTGAAAATTTCCAGAATCTTTATTAAAACATACAAAAAATGTGTCTTCTTTTAGGAAAATCTCATTTTACAAACATTTTTCTATTAGTTACTGTAATAAAAATACTGTATAATTTATGTTTTAACACTTTTTATCTCCCATGTTAGTTTTTGTTGTTGTTGTTGTTGATTTTTGAATTATTGCCACATATTTCGAGTCCATTAAATTGTTAAAATGTGTTAACATTTATTTATTATTATTTTTTTAATATTTTTTTTTTTAATTCATTACACTGTACGGAGTAGATAGAGCTACGAAGAATTCATATGTTTATAAACACTTACACAAGTTAATGGCAAACAATTACAATAACGTTTTTTGTTTTACTTAACAAGTTCAAAACATTTGAAATGTGTTAAGTTTATTTTATGAATGTTTAATGTTCAACTAAAGTACCAGTAATTTACGTAAGTTTTTTTATAATATGATTTTTCATGAAAATAAAAAAATAGTACAAAAAAATTGCAAAACTTGTTTTTTTTTTTTTTTGGTAAATGAAGAGAAAATTTTAATAAACTAAAGCGACATTTTGCAAATAAAGCGTTTAGATTACAACAAAGTGAAACCGGCTAAAAAACAATTATTTGATGAAAAAAAAAATTATTGTATAAATCCATCTAAAGACAATATTGCGGTCAAACAAAACCCCAAGTGTGAAAATTAAATTTTAATAATATTTAAGTAATAATTTTTTTATATTTGTGTCTCTACTGTTAACCATTTTATTATATTATTTTAAATCTGAAAACAAAAGACTTATCCCGCAAAAATAACTGATTTTCTGTTTTTTACTGACATTATTTTTTTTAGTGTAAATTGACATAAATAGGCCAAGCCGATTTTTATGAAATATCGATATGTTTATAAGGAGCAGAATACTAAGAACTACCTATTTCTCGAAGATTTGAAGTATGAAATAGGGAGAAGAAAGACAAACTAATTTTCTGTTAAATTTATTGATTTTTCAGTTAATTTTCTTGACATTTTTTGTTTTTTTTTTTAGTGTTAAACTTAATATCTATTTTTAAATAAACATGAATAGGTTAAGCCGATTTTTATAAAATATAGATATGTTATAAAGAAAAGAAGTCTTAGGACCACCTATTTTGGGAATATCTCTAAAATTTGTAGGGCAGAGAAAAAAAATCGGTAATTTTATCATACTTTATTTTGGCGACTTCTTTAAAAACTTTAAAAACTCGCAAGGAATTTGGCATAATATTAATGTATTTGTCCAAGGAGAAAATTTGATATGCACTTCACTAGGAAAAGGAAAGACTGTTTTCTTCCACAATTTAATATAAAAGTTGATGGTGTTGAAGTCCCTTGGGGGGCAAAAGTTAAGTATTAAGGCGTCATATTGGACAAAAAATTGTATTTAATGAACATATTAGTAAAATTGTAAACAAAGTAAATGTTACAACACACGTTATGTATCCTTTTATAAACAGAAAGTCAGATCTTAATATTGAAAATAAGCTCTTAATATTAAAGGTAATATTCCATGCAATTATGTTCTACGCTGTTTTTGTATGGTTCAATACTGCCGACCGTCACTTAAAACGGTTACAAGTCTGTCAGAACAAGTTGCTAAAAATATTTTATAATATGCGACCTTTCTTTTGAACGACACGTCTTCATTCATTATCCAATGTTCAACTTATTAAGGATAGATTAGATATTATTAAAGAAAAACTCTTTAATAGATGTGCGATGAACACATCAATTCTCTCTGTCCTTAAACAGGTCACTTTTACCCAATTAATTTCCTTTTCTTTTATTTAAACATTTTTTTTTTGCCATTATTAAAGATTTTTATTAATATTTCCTTAATTATTAAGTTAAAATTTAAGTAATTTATCACAACTTTAAAACATCATGTTTAAGCTCAAAAGTCAAAACTAACTTGTATATAAAGGGTGCTTAAATTTTAAGGGCCGATGTTGATTTTGAATAAAACACAAATTATTTAGGAGATTATTGTCATTTCTTTTTATTATGATAATATGGTATAGTTCAATTATGTATGAACAAAATATTGGTCAAATGGCCGCCGCGACCTCGGCGGCACATCTTCATCCGATGGTCCAAATTTTCGATGACGCTGAGGCATAATTGAGGTTAATGTGCCGAAGAATCTCATCCTTTAGCTCTTCAATTGTTGCTGGCTTATCGACGTACACCTTTCCTTTCAAATAACCCCAAAGAAAGAAGTCCAAAAGAGCCATTGTTTCGTTAGCTGTGTGGCAAGTGGCATCGTCCTGTTGAAAACACATATTGTGCACATCCATATCAACCCATTCAGGCCATAAAATGTTCGTTATCATCTCACGATAGCGAACACCTTTCACAGTAACTGCCTGACCAGCCTCATTTTGGAAAAAATACGGCCCGATGATGCCGCCAGCCCATAAACCGCACCAATCAGTCACTCTTTGTTGATACATTGGGTTTTCAACAATCACTCTTGGATTATCATTCGCCCAAATGCGGCAATTCTGCTTATTGACGAATCCACTGAGGTGAAAATGTGCCTCATTACTAAAGATGATATTTTTCGAAAATTGATCATCCACTGTTGCCATTTCTTGCCACCATTCCGAACATTGACGACGTTTGGAATGGTCAAGAGTCTTTAGTTCTTGAGCCCATTGCACCTTGTAAGCATGAAAATCCAAGTCTTTATGCATAATGTTCATCAACGACGAGCGTGAGAGGTGCAATTGTTGGGCACGACGACGAGTTGAGGTAGACGGCTCTTCAGCCACACTATTGCGAACAGCAGTAATATTTTCTGCAGTGCGAGCTGTACGAGCATGCACTGGTGTTTTCACATCTCCTACAGACCCGGTTTGCTCAAATTGTTGCACAATATTTCCGATTATACGCACATTTAGACGATTAAATTGACCGAAAAAATCACGAAGTGCACGATATGCATTTTGATTTGAATGCCCATTTTCATAATAAGCCTGAATAACTTTAATGCGTTGCTCGATTGTGTATCTTTCCATGGTTCAAATTGAGTTAGTCTGAAATTGAGAAATGTCAAAAAAAATGCAGAAAAAAACTTGACGTTTAGGTGTGGTTCACATTTAACATCGGCCCTTAAAATTTAACCACCCTTTATTTATTTTATTATTATTGTAAATGAACGGCAAAGCGTTAGTCCAGTACTTTTACCGGTTGTGCCAGCGTTGACAGAGCAAAAGACTTTGCCAACCGCAAAATGATAACATATAATTTCTAATAAAATGAAAATATATAAAAAATAAGTAATAAATGTTTTTTTAGTACAGGGAAATAATATTTTGTATTTAGGCCATGAGGAAATAACTCTTCTTTCCTATTTATGCGTTCAATTTTGGTATTACTTTTTTTTTAGTTTATTCCAATATTTTAAAACCCCAATGAATGCTTAATTTATATTGAAATATATGTTAAAAACAATTACTGTGAAAGCTTCATTTCAAAACGTTTCAAAATCATACATCTTTTTTTATATTTCATTGCATAAATGATGGTAAATTTTGTAAATCGTCTACATTTTGTTTGCATTGGGAAAGCGCTTTGCCAGTGCTTTTTATATTTTTTATTTCATAAACAGTTGTAAATTTTATTAATCGATTACTGGCGAAGCACTTTTTTCTAACGTTGGGACAGCTTTCTAAACTAGGCCTTTGCCAGTGCTTTTTTATTTTTAAGGTTGTACACTTTGTAAACCAAGTACTGGCGAAGCACTTTTTGCTAACGTTGGAGAAACGTTCAAAACCCAATCTGTGCCAGTGCTTTTATTATTTTAACGATTGTAAATTTTGTAAATCAAGTACTGGTAAAGCACTTTTTACCAACGTTGGCAGAGCGTTCTAAATAAGTGCACAACTTCACACACAGCTCGCACGACAATTGACATTTTGAAGGATGCGTTTCCCGTTCGTCTAATGTTTCGTTTTGGTGATTTGCAGTGGACAGCAAGATCAGCCGATTTAACCGTTCCAGACTTCTTTCTTTGGAGTTTTTTGATGTTCAGGATCTATGTGAACAAAGAGAATATCCGAGATGAGTGCAAGAACTTATCGCCCGAAGTTCTCTTGACAGCAATGGAAAATGCGACAAAAAGAGACTTGATATTATCTTCAAAAACTAATGCACGCAGAGAAAAAACATGGTTGCAATATGATCACTGCTATACTTTTCACATGTCATTAAAACATTTCATCAATTGACCCATTAAGATCCAGTTAATTCTTTTTTAGCTTTAGAAGATTTTTTTAAAGGGGTTTATTAATTCATTTTTTGTAAAAAGTTTTCAAAATATTAATAAAATATTTTTTATAAGAAAAAGTCTTTTTTTTGTACGAAAAGGTTTCTTACACAAAATAAAAGATAATTATAAATTTATCTGATAAAAACATTTTTAGATTCTATGGACTTTTCCTTAAACTAAAATGCTTAGATTCTCCAAACTGTTTCTTAGATAAAAGTTCATATATTCCAAACAAACATAGATTCTAAGGTCTTTCTTTGAAGAAAAAATTCTTAGATTCTGAAGAAAATACTTAGATTCTAAGGACTTTTTCTAGTAGAAATATTATTATATTCTAAAGACTTTTTCTTAAAGAAAAATTTCTAAAAACTTTCCAAAAAAATATTAAAAAAGTCATTAGAATTAAAAAAAAAAAAATTAAGTATTTTTCTTAAAAAAAGTCCAAAGTTTTCTTGAAAGAAAAGTTCTTAAAGTTTATGAATTTTTCTTTAACAATTTTTTCTTTAAAAAGTCCTTAATATTAATTTTTTTAGGAAAAAAACTTTCTAAAGGAAATATTCTTAAATTTTAAGAGCTTTTCATTAGTTGCTAAGAACTTTTCCTTTAAGAAATTTTCTTAGATTATGGATCATATAGTGATTATCCAGGAATAATAATATAGTTATGAGGGACCATAATATGATAACATTTTGAGCATTCTATGATTACGTGCGATCAAATTATGATAAAATTATTACAACATGTTTGTTTAGGACCATATTATGGTAAAAATATGCTTATTTTATTATCATAATATGATAACGATAATATAGTACGACTATGGTTGGCACAACCATAAACCCAAAAATATATGATGCTCTTCGAATATGATTGACCCAACCACGTTTTTTTTTTGCGTGTGGAAAAAAATTAAATTATTTTATTTGAAAGATAGAGCAAAACAACATTGGGTGATATTTTGGACCACCCTTTAGTATCCATACCGCGTTTAGACTGTGTCATCGTTAACAGTGATAAAATGCATTCCCAATGCATTAAATATAAATGGACATAAGACTGTACCTCCTTACAGGCAAAAAAAGTGCACCATATACCTTCGAATATAAAGTATTTTTGCAAGGTAATTTGGAAAAGAATTTTGCCGAACATAGGGGCCGCCTTTATAAATTATTTTCTTATATCTTTGCCATTTACAGTCATATCTTAATGTGTTACATATCTCTTTTTTTTGTCTCGAGACCAATCTTTTGCCACAAAGGCCATTGACCTCAAGAACCCTGACGAAAAATTTAAAAAGGCGGAAAAAAAAATGTTCTGCTGGAAAAATTAAAAATTCGACCCCCACGTTCGGCAAATTTTTTTTTTTTTGAAATTACCTTGCAAAAATACTTTAGATTAGAAGGTGTACGGCGAACTTTTTTTTCTGGTACGGTCTAATGTACACGAATGATCGAATGAAGTTGTAATTATGAAATTTTTTCGAAGACTTAAAAACGGAATGACAAACTGATCTGATCCTTTAAGCAAATTGCTAAAAACTTAGGATAAAATAAACAAAATGTTCCATTTTTTACATCCATTTGTTTCACATATATCAGAGATGGTATGTAAACAATGTCAACAATGTATGTAAACAATGTCACATATCCAAACTTTATCAAATTCCCCTTCAAGAACTTAACTGAATCGTTTTAAACATGATTCATGTTAAAAAAGAGTAATTGTTCTAAATCATTAATCATTTTAACATATTCTTTTCAAAAATATTGTATGTTAAAATTTTTTCCACACACATACAATGTGTGATCTATATTTTTCAACTCTTTGGAAAGAAATGTACAGTTTTTAATTGTACGATCACGTACATTTATAAATAATGTTCGTTATAGACGTGTTAAAATATGCATTATTAACGTTAAATATATATATAAAGAATTTAACGAATTTATTGCAAAATAAAGTAGGGTTTTGCAAGGTCATTTTATTAAGCCCCCTTTGTATTTTCTACTTTAAACAATTTATATAATAACAAAATAAATGTGAATAAAAAAATAAAAATATATAAAATGCAAATTATAAAATGCAAAAGAGAAGAAAGAATTTTTGTAGCAGTTAATACTCAATCATCGACTTTGTTGTATTGTTTACATTTACTGCATACACTGCAAAAAATACGGCTTAAGAAATAACTGAAAAATCAATAAATTTACCCTAAAAGTCTACTGTTTTAAGATATTACACATTGATAAATTTTAAGTAAGCAAAACTTAAACTCAAGAAATAAATTAAACTACAATTTGAGTATGTGCTGAAAAATGATTAAAATTTTTAGCTTTCAAGAGACTAAACATGGCTCTGATTCATACTTTTTTTAATTAGAGCAGGTGGGGCATTAAGTATCACCCTATTGGAAAGTGATGCCATTTTTGCAAATGCCATCGTGTGACAGTTTCGTTTTGACATTCGTAGAAACAAGACGTGTAAAATTTATTGTGAATTACAAGGAATCGTTATATGCCACAAAAATGCAAGAACGACGAAGTGGATAAATTTCCATCAAAATTGATCATAAGCGATCAATATGAAAAATTCTCGGTTCTGGGGGACGCTAAATCCAACCATAATTCATGATATAATGCTGACAGAGTTTTTCTTACAGGAAGTTAACATGTTATACCAACAGGACCTTCGACTTTCCATACTGCACGACACACGATGCGTTTTTTAAATGATGTCTGTTCAAAAGTGTCCAAATTTGAATCAACGCCAACGGCGGCCATTTGTCGGATATAATTTTCCATAATTAATAAAAACAAAATTTATTAGTGCGAATTAACATAATCAGTTAAAAAAAAGTTAGCGAAAGAAAATCAGATGATTGATTTAGGCAAAACCAATATTGTTATTTTCTGTAGTTTTTTTTAATAACAGTCCTTAATTTAACCAATTTTTTCAGATTTTTTAAGTGTTTTCACCTTTTCCTACAAAGTAATAAAAAAATCGAGTTAGGCCCTTTATACATTAAACCATCGCCATGATATTTTTTTTTGTTTAATCAAATTATGCAAATAAAGACAAATATATTTAGCATAAATTCGTATAAATTAAAATAAAAATTCAAATATAATCATTATGTGAATTAATATATAAATTAAATAATAATAAAAAAAATATGTATTAAGTAACTAGAAATGTCATCAGTAAATTTAAATAAAAAATAATAATTTATAAAATTAAAAACACTTGAATAACTATATGAGCCAAAAACCACGCCTTTGGTTTTACAAACAATTGAACTTTTACTATTTCAATATTTGCTAGAAGTTTTTAAATATAGAATTACACCATTTCCATAATTATATTTTACAGAAAAATATTTTTTATGATTTTGAAAGTAAGGATTTTTCTAGGCTAGTATTATGTTTACAACAGCCAAAAAAAAAAAAAAATTTCGCGCTGTTTGAAACTTTAAAAATCACTATATTTTTACAGTCATTAGAAAGCCACAATCATAACAAAGTAAATGTCATTTTTACGCCACATTTTCAAATCGTTTTGTCTATTAAATTGATGCGTAGAAAATTCCACCGCAATTTTGCAACAATTCCAAAAGTAAAAAAAGCAATTGAAAAATCGATTTTTTATATGAAATATGACAGCTTTTCCCATACACACACAAAAATATCTCTTAAGTTCAATTAATTTTGAAATTGATTCATAAAAGTTTTAATATTGATAATTTATTACAAAATTAATTAATCATGGCCTTAATTGAGGAAAATTAAGAGAAATTTCATTGTATGTATCGGAAAAAGTTAAGCCTAATTTGAAATTAACGCACAGAATGTTCACCACGGGATTTATTTATAAATTTCAGATTCTGAGGAATTTAAAAAAAAAGCTTTAGAATTCTAATACTGTTGCCATAATTCACTGTTTCTTTAAACAAATATATTATATTCTAAGAATTTTTTTTTGCAGTTTTAACCGCACGGGTAAAACTGTACGGTAAAACACACTAGTTTAAAACAAAAAAAATTAGAGCAAAAAATAATCAGCTGGCGATCTAATATTACCTGGTCTTTGAACAAACCAGTGCCTTTTAACTTTGTAACGTTTGAAAACGGACGGTAAGAATCAAGTAGCGACAGATATTTTTGAACGCGTTCAAAATGGACGGTTTTTTGGCTACAAACCGACCGGGTAGTACGGCTGCCCTTAGAAACACTTTTAGAGTTTGAGGAATTTTTCAGTAAGAAAAATGTTCAGTTTTTGTATAGTTTTTTTTTTAACCCTAACATTTTAAGGAGTATAATCGATAAAAATAACCTTGTGGGATTATGGGAACTCTACTCTGTTCAAGATTCTCTTGAATTTCGAGAATATTTACTTACAGAAAATCCATTAAACTCTAAAGAAATTTTTTGAAGGAAATCACAAATTGCGATTTTTTTTTTGGTGTACAAAAAAAATCTCCTTTAATTATTTTTTTTTTTATTTCTGGTACTTTATTCTTTAGAAAAATTGTCAGATTCGGATATTCTTAGCTTCTAGGGAAATTTTCTTATAGAAAACACGAATTTTCTGTTTGCAGTTTAATAAAAAAAGCTTTATTTATTTTAACTTTTTTATACATTTGTTCAAAATGATTTACTGTCATTTACCGATTTTTTCAGTTTCATTTATTTTTTCATTTGTTTGAAATTTAATAAAAATTAACCCACAAAATATTAATTTGTGGTTTGTTTGTTACCGTTACAGTTATAACAAATTTAAATTTTGTTTGCTGTTCCAAAATTTTAAATTTGTTTTTTTTTAAATGTTGTTTATATACAAAATTATTTCAATTTAAATTATAATTACAACACATCTGTCTATAGACTGTGTGAGTATAGATTTTGTAGATTAAAAAACAAACAAAAATACAAAAAAAGGAAACAATTTCAAATAAATAATTAATCCTTTTTTTTACTAATGTGTCAGTTGTTTAAACAACATTTAAAAATAAACAACAAAAACCATTTGAATTAAATGTAAAGTAAATAGACCAATTTTTTAATAAAATATCATTTCTTTTAAATGGTATTTTCTGTTATTTTAACCTACAAACTACGAGGATTTTAAGTGTAGTTATTTTAAAATGGTAAAAATCAACTGATAAAATAAAATGCATGAATATTATTGTAAAACTGTTATAATTATTTATACCATTTATTGATTTAAAAAAAACAGACATGGGACCAATGAATTGAAAAATATCGGGAACTGATTTTAATAATTTTTTACTCTTAAGCTGGATTCACAATGATGGAGTACTCTATGATGTATTAAAATAGAAATGGCATGATACAAACCAATTTGTAGGTTCAAAGGAGAAAAAACAAAATCCACTCTAATGAGTGGAGTACTTCATAATTGTGAAGAGATAATTACTGAAGAGTGGTCGCCCTTAAAAATTTAAAATTCTATCTTACTTTTGGTGGTTTTGTGTGACTGATGGTGATTTCTTTTTGCACTGAGTTTACACACTTTTTTTTATTTAAGTGAAATAATTGGAAATAGTGTAGTATTTTTGTTGAAAACCCCACACATGTACATTCCCAAGCAGAAAGATATTAGTGGTGCTAGCAAAGCATCGGTAACAGTCGGTTGTGCATTGCATGTTTATGCAGTATTGCCCTGATACCCAACAGTTGAGTGAAGCGAACTTGCCACCGTTGACTCAAACTATTTCATGCATTCCAAATAACTGTAATTCCATTAATTCTGTAAAATTTTTATAAAAAGTACATTTAAAAAGCGGCCTAAGTTTTTTGAATAAATAATTCTTGCTTAAATATATGAAGAGTACGTAATAAAATATTAAAAAAAAATACTACTGTAATTATGGTAAAAACAGTCCTGGCAAAGATTTTTCTGAATGCTACTGGCAAAACACTGTACCTTTGGTTATTTTTTTACAAGAAAAAAATAGCAGATTGCCAAACATATTTGTATGGTTGGCAATTATGCCTGGGTTCTTTAGTTTTATTAGAATTCAATAGTACGATATATTGTGTATAATTAAATATAATTATTACGTTTTCATTTACGCGTAATTACATTTGAACGTGTTATTTTTGTTTTTTTTTCACAATAAAACAATTAATACGTCACATCACGTCGCGTCATGGAAGAGGCGACTTCTATCTTTTATAAATTCTTATAATGTATAACTTTTGTTGTTATTATTACCTACATGAATAGCAGACAATTTCTTAGGGATTTTTATAGACACAAAACCCAGTTAACGCCCTATCAATAACCCATCATACAGAATATTATTACTTTAATTCTTTCATAACCAAATTTGAAGCGCTACAGGACTGAAATGACCCATAAAAACTGCAGATATAGGGTTCTATGAAAAATATCCTCATTAAATTTCATCGTGGGTATTTAAAAACTAAATTAAGCTTAGATGAACTTTATTGAGTCATACTACAGTATTATCAAAATGAATAAAACTATTAAAAAGCCATAAAATTTGGCTGGTATCCACAAAGAGCCAAATCCTTTAGTGGTTATGCGAAACCAACGTTAGTACGGGTGCGGATCAATAAGTCCGTGACTTTACGAACTTCCCTCGTAGTTATATGAACTGCTTCCATCAAGTACCACCTGTTAATAGACTACTGTCAAATTTTTAGCAATTTTCGTCATTTACGAGGTCCATAAAATAGGCATTTGTTTGATCAATAATTTCATCGTTGGAGCTAAATCTCTTTCCACCGAGCCATTTCTTTAGGTTTGGAAGTAGGAAATAGTCACTGGGGGCTAAATCTGGAGAATACTTCCGCAGACGGCTTTTTCATACCCAAGTGATCGTTCAAAATTGAAACTACTGAGCCATGTGATATGTCTATGCCTTCCACAATCTATCGCACATTCAATCTCCGATCGGCCAACACCATATCGTGAATTTTTTCAATTGGGCGTCCAGAACGTTCGGCATTTTCCGTGCCACAACGAAAGCCAGTAAGCCACTTTTTCACCATTGAAATCGATGGTGCAGAGTCCCCATAGTATTTATCAAGCTTTTTCTTGGTTTCATTGACGGTTTTTTTTTCGCAAAAAATAATGTTTAATGAGCACTCGAAATTCACCTTTTCCATTTTTAAAAAAAGCCACGAGGTTGTATGTTTTGAACAGCTGTTAAACGCAAAGTAAATGACGGAACTTGCTCAAAATTTGACAGTAGTCTATTAAAAGGTGGTACTTGATGGGAACGTGCTGCATTTCATATAACTACGAGGGAAGTTCGAAAAGTCACGGACTTATTGATCCGCCCTCGTATATTCATCCAGCTTAGCAATTGTATAGGCCCGAAAATAGTATTACACGGTAATATCAGACATACTGTGAACGTCAAAAGAAATTGTAAAAAATTTAAGCGGTCAAAAATTACCATTATTTTTAGAGATTTGTTTTATTCTCACATGCTAGATAATATTAATTAATTATTATATATATTTTAATTGTATTAATTGACTTGATCTCATCATAATCAGATCGGAAGATTTTTGCGTAAACAACTTTTTTTTTTAAAAATAGAAACAAATCTCGCTGGATATTGGTGAACCTGTGTTAAAATATTAAAAGAAGGAAAATCGGTGCGTGAAAATATTTGGCATTCACAACTTCCTATGGCAAAGATAATAATATTTTGATTGCTTTATTTAGACGATATACGTGGCACAATAATGGTGAAAGACGAATCAAAAAACCAGTAATCAAATAGTTTTGATTTTTGCTAAAAATAACACTATCAGTAAAATTAAATTGCATACCGAAAATTAATGATCTAATGTTATTTTAGTAGTTACAGCGATTTTCGCTTTAAATTTTTATATTAAGTTTTACCGAAATTGATTCCGCTTACTACAAAGACTGAGTATATTAGCTGTGCTTAATTCCAAAAAAGAAAATCTGTTAACTGGTTTTAGATTTAAAGGGATGTTTTTAAAACGTGTCCTGGCGGTGTGCTGTGAGTCCTAGAGCAAAAATATTAACTTATTTTGCAAGTAGAGGCTCTTAACTACCTTTGCTATTATCAATAATGTATGCCAGAGCGTAAATATATTTTTGGTGATTTTTTAAATACTTTTTTCTGTTTTGGAAAGAAAATTTTTTCAAACTTACGAAATTTGGACTTTACATTCGTCTTGCTTGAAAATCGTTCAATGAACAGAAAAATAGTAAATTATGTATTCGATTGATATCAAGTAATTGCTTTAATAAAAAAAAAAATATTATTTGGCCAAAAAAAACTTAATATCTGACAACTGCTTTTTGACAGTCTCGGACATTAGAGGGTTCAGGTTCATTTAAAATGCCGGAACAATTCACGCTGCAGTGTTGAGTGTACTAAAATAAGAAAGATACAAAATTCACTCTGCAGAGACGAGTAGTCCAGAATTGTGAATCTGGCTATACTGTAACACATGGGCTGAAAAGTCCGTAGGGTGACACATAGGTGGCGCCACTATTGCAATATCCATATAATTGTTTGAAACTACCAACCTTCAGATTATACCTGTCAAAATTTAATGATAATTCGTTCATTAGTAACACAAGTTACAGCTGATTAAGTGACGATACTTTAGCGATTTTGAAAAGACTGAATTTGAAGAAATTTCGTGTGATTATTTATCTTGCTTTATCTTGCCGTTCAAATCAAAGCTTGACTTGACAAGTGTTATTCGAACTCTGCTACATCGAGACAAATGGTAGACGTGGTAAACGTGGTCGTACAAACAACGATGACACTGAACGCGACCAAAAAGAGGTGGTGAGACCGGAAAACATCAAAAAAAGTTGCAGGAGAAAGCTGATACCTTAATGATATCGAAGGAAAGTGTCGGCTTTATTTTGCATTAACATTTGTCCATGAGAAAGCTGTTTTTTAAAATGCTTGCCGCTCTTGTTCACAGTGCACCAAAAACATCTACGTGACGATGATTACAAATTATGATCAAATAGTACAAATTACACCTTCAATTGGCTCCCAACGATTTTTACCTGTTTTCAGAACCCAAAAAAAAAAAAAAATGATTGCTTGTAAGCGACTTGGTCCAAATGAAGAGTTGATTGCCAAAACAGGCCTTTTTTGAGGCCAAAGATAAATCATGAAAATCATTAAAAAGGTATCGAAATGTTAAAAAGGCTTTGAAGTGATTGTATCGCTTTTAAAGGAGACTTTTCTTTTATTGGTTATCCTACGGATTTTTCAGCCGACGTGTTACAATTTCTTTTGACGCTGTAAAAATTAAGTAATTTTTGTTGTATATTTTTTGTTACGAAGGCGCATCAATAAGTCCGTAACTTTTCGAACTTCTCTCGTAGTAATTTACTTTGCGTTTAACAGCTGTTCAAAACATACAACCTCGTGGATTTTTTTAAAAATGGAAAAAAGTGAATTTCGAGTGCTCATTAAACATTATTTTTTGCGAAAAAAAACCGTCAATCAAACCAAGGAAAAGCTTTATAAATACTATGGGGACTCTGCACCATCGATTTCAATGGGAAAAAAGTGGTTTACTGACTTTCGTGGTGGTCGCACAAGTACAAATGACGCTGAATGTACTGGACGGCCAATTGAGGTCAATACACCCGAAAATGTCGAAAAATCCACGATATGGTGTTGGTCGATCGAAGAATAAAAATGCGTACAATTGTTGATGCCATAGGCATTTCATATGGCAGTGTGGTTTCGATTTTAAATGATCAGTTGGATTTAAGAAAGCTGTCTGTAAAATAGGTGCCGCGTTTGCTTTCAATTAACCATAATGCACGTGTGTACTCTCAATGGCAAAATTCCATGAATTGGGCTACGAATTGGTACCTCAGCCGCGACATTCCAACAATGAAATTATTGAACAAACAAATGCCTATTTTATGGAACTCGAAAAATCCTATTTTTTGGAAGGGGTACAAAAATTGGAGAAACGTTCGACTAAGTGTATTGAGCTAAAAAGAGATTATGTTGAAAAATATATATTTTTTTTTGCAAAAAAAAAACTGTGTTTCATTCAAAAAGTCACGGACTTATTGATCCGCTCTCGAATTATAAGATTTGTGTTATGGTACATATTTCTTGTAGACAATTTTTAACTTGTTAGAAAGTTTTAGATTTTTTTCTATAACAAAATTATTATATAAGAAATTTTTAAATTCTAAATTATTTTTCTCTATAAAAAAATTAAAAATATTTTTAATATAAAACTTCTAAGATATATATTTTTTTAATTTGCTTATTATCAATATAAAAATCTAGTTTTACCTCGATATAAAGACTATTGTTGATTAAATTAATTGCGAATTCGATAAATCGATGGTTCTGAAATTTTTCATAAAGAAGAATTTAAATTTTTCTTACGAAAAACTCAAAAATCCAGTAAATTTGTAGGATTTCTGTTTTATTAAATTTTTATTAAAAATGTTTGTTAAAGAAACTTTGGAAATCAACATTTCATGCGTCCAACCATTTTTATGAATGTAATATTGAACAAATTATTTGCACATTTTTGTTTATTGGGTTCAATACTGCAACAAAAAAAAAACATGTAGTAGTCCGTGTAGTGTCAAGTTTATATCGTGAATAACAATTGTTGATTGTAAACAATTCTGTTTTGTTTTAAATATTCTTTAATAGACGAAAAATTAAACATTAATATGGTCTGTTACAAAAAAGGTACCGCCAATAAATTGTTTTTTTTTTTTGTTATATTATTTCCATTTTTTTGAGTATCTGTTTAATAAATTTTTCATCCTTATGAATAAAATATGTATGTAAATAATAACATTTTATACTTTTTATATGGTGTAAAACAACATATGACAGATACTTTAAGTAAATATTACTAAAATGACATTGATTTACAATAAACATTCAACAAGAATTAATAATAATAACAAAAAAAAAAAAAAATGGTAAAGCACTTAACTTAAATTTTTTTTATGCAAATGTTCAATTAGTCCATATTCATATGAGTTGGGCTGTAGTTTGAGTACAGTAAGTAACCTTTAAATTATGAACAATAACGGGTTTTGGAATTTTTTACTAAGACTCTTGGTTAGAAATGTAATTACTTTTAGAAAAACAGTTTAATTTAATTGTTTAAAAATCTAAAGAAGGACATATAGATTTCACAATTTTAATTTACGCGAAGTGTTTTAATACCTGTTGTTCGCGTAAATGTTGTTCGTATATGAGAATTTTGTAAAAGTTAAATAAAAGATATATTTTATAAGCTTTCTAATAATGTACACAATTTATATATGGGCATTTCCACAGAAAGGTCCACCCTGACCGAAAAATTAAAAGTTAACCAACAGTTTTTTCTTTCTTGTATTATTAAAGAGTAATGTTCTAAATTAATTAAATTTAAGAGTTTAAAGCTTTCCTTAGTTGCGATGGCGAGATACCGGTCATCAAAGTTCAAGTTCAAGTTCTCGTTTTGGTCAGTTTTGTTCTTTTTCTAAGGTTAACTTCTCTTTACAATTTACATTTCTAAGATTAATTCTACAATTGCACTCTTACCGCAAAACTGTTGTTGCAACAACAACTAACCATAAAATAAATGCAAAAGATCAAACAAAAATCAATTAACGGTAAAATTTAGATTTGCTTTTAATGATATTCTAAGATAACGTCACGTCAGACAAAAAAACATTAAGTCTCATTATCTCTACGCTGACGATCGCAAGTGCGTGAAATTTTGCATTTTAACAAAGTTTAATAAAGTAAACTAATTATAATTAAAAACTCGATTTTTTAACCCTTAAATGCGCAACAACGCCAATTTCAACGAAAAAAATATATAATATGTAAAATTGTAAAAAAATAACAATTGCGTACCACATTTTTTTTAAAAAAAATTTTTGAGAGTTTTCTTTTAAAAAAAGCGGTTGTATCTTAAAAGATACAATGCGCACTATCCTACATTTTAGTTTTCAAAGTATTTTAATTTTAATTATTAGAAGTATTAAAAAGCTCTTTTTATTTATAAAAATAATTTTTAATTTTAAAAATAACAGTAAATTAAATTTACAATAAAATAAAATTATAATATTCATATAATAAAAACAAAAACAATCAACGACATAAGGTAATAAACTACATCAAAGTAATTAAAAGTTATGGTAATCATAAAAGCAATTTTTTTCAACTGTCACACATAAATTCACCTTACATTTTAAACAAAACATTTTGGTTTGACCTGAGCATTTGGGCAGCTTACATCTTCCTTTTTTTTTCCATTGTTACCCAGTGACTTGTTCCATCTAGTCGGGTGTCCTTCGGCGGCGCTGGGTATGTATTCGGCTTTCGTCTTTTTTCCTCTATCTGTTTTTCCAAATTTGGACGTCCTCTTTCTGGAACAGTCTTTGTTTTAAAAGAAAAGAATGCGTCAGCCACTTCCAACTTGAAATCCACCAATCGCATTTTAGATCCTGGTTTATCTCTTAATTCTTCTATAAAGAATCCAGGCATTAACACATGTCATGTCAAGAAGGTGGTAAAATATTCTAGTTGTCCACTTACGGCTTTTCATTGATATTTTATGCCGGCCTATTGAGCTATCCATCAAGTCTACTCCGCCCATGAGACAATTATAATCTTAAATGATTTGTGGACATGGAATGCTTTTAATAGATTTTTCCTTTTTGTCAAAGCGTTTAATTGTTAAAGGTTCACTCACTGTATTATAAATATCTAATGGAGGCTTAGTACCGACATAGTTTGAAATAAGATTGACCTATTGTCCTTCCATGATAATGTTGTCACTTCGATACCGTGTATGTTGGTAACAAATTTCTGACTTGCTCCTCTTTCGAATTTCATCATTATTTTTTCTTCAGCTAACTTACAATTTTTTATTCTATTGCGTCTGATAGTACCAACCGCCAGAATTCCCTGTGTGTGCAAATATACTATTAGTGGCACTGTCGTATAAAAATTATCAAAGTATACAACAAAGTTTTGATATCGGGGTACTTCCCGAAGAAGTCTTACGACAATGTTTGCTGAGGATTGAAGATCTGGCTCACCTTGAGCCAACTTTTCAGTTGCTCCGCTATAGAGTTCAAATTTGTAGGAGTATCCCATTGTATCGCATAGTACAAACAATTTGAATCCCCATTTTTTAGGTTTGTTTGGTAAATATTGTTTAATATAGAGCACATTTGCTCGTCTACACTCAATCTGTCAAGTTTCGGTACGGTAGAAAAAGTTCTATTTAGGGTATCGATAACCGGCCGAATTAGATAAAGCCTGTCGCGATTGGGATCATTTCGATCAGGCATTTTGCTTTTGTCGTTAAAATGCAGGAGTTCCCGAATTTTTTCAAAGCGTTTCATAGGCATTTGGCTTTGTATTATATGAACACTTCGGTGGTTGTTTGCAGACCAGTAGTCTCTGGAGTTTGGAAGTTTGTAATACGTCATGTAAAAGAGAATTCCTATAAATTTGCCTAGGTCTGACACTGTAAAATTAAAAGATTGATTTACACCAGCATATTTTAGCGTTTCCATTACTATTTCTTCCTCCAATGATTGTGGAAATAAATGACACGAAACTTTAAAAGGCGTCTCTAAAGCTTTTATATCATCTGTAAGGTCACTATCGCCTCCAAATTGAACTTTCTTAGCATCAATTTGAAGATTTCCCTTTTTCCATAAAATTCTTTCAAATTCCGACGACTTGGGATTTATAAAAACCACATTAAATTCTGAAGAAAAAGAACTCCAAATATTTGACGGACCATAAGTTGTATTAGTCTTTGAATTAGAAGTAGAAGGTGTTAAATCTAACTGTTCATATCGGCCCAAATCTGCCACTGTCTGTACTTCTTGATTATTATCTTCATTTATCATTTGTATGAAAGAATCATGTATAGATCCTTCAATATCAATTTCATCCTCAGTATCACTTTCTGTATTATTTTCATCCGGTACCAATAGAATTCTAGTAGCTTCTTGGAGCTCTGGTTTCTTTTTACAAGAATTTGTAACTTGCATGTCATCCTCATCTGAATCACTTCTGTCCGTACTATCGTAAGTAATACCCTCGCTATTGCATAGTAATGCACAAACTTCCTTAGCAGTCATATTGACTCCATCAACCTTTCTAAATCCTGACATGACTTAAAAATTCTAAGTTCTGAATTATGAAATCAATTAACAATCGACTGTAGTTTATTATAACACTCAAAATAATTAATCCTGTAAACAAAGCAAGACGCCGAACATAGAACCTGCTTGTTCAAAGCATACAATATAAATGAACTTGCACCACAACGTAGTACATAATTCAAATAAAAACGGCTATGTAATTTCTAGGTGAATGCGCAGTGTATCTTTAAAGATACAACCATTAAATAACGCTCTGTAGCCAAATTTTGAAACAAAAAGTTTTTGTAAACACTTTTTGCGCTTAATTAAATGTTTTTACACTAAAATTATTTTTTCAAATCCTTAATATATTGCTGCTTAATATTATGTAACATCCAATTACCAAATTTTTATATTTTTACACAAAATTTAATTTTTAACTTTGACTGTAAATAAATCGAAAGTACTCAAGACTTTCTTGAAAGGGCTATTTTTAAAAAATGAGTTATAATGTTTTAAATACGTTAGATTTATTTTTATTCAATTTGGACCAAAATTGATAACGTAGGAAATTTTTTTTTGGTTGTATCTTAAAAGATACCGTACGCATTTAAGGGTTAACAAATAGTTAATTTTATATTAATTTTCAAAAGTGTGTAACGTCACGCCACATTGTAAGTAATTTCCTTGGATGGTGTTAGGTTTATTTGAAATTTAAATTCAATTATGGTTTTTACAGATGGAATTATCGATTGAAAGTAAAAATTACTCAAAGCACTATAGGCAAAAATTAAAATCAGATTCTAATAGGCTTGAAATAAGGGAAGAAAGAGCATCGAGGTATAGAAAAAAGTTGTTGGAATCAAACCACAATAACATAGATAAAGTAAAAGAAAAAAACCGTAAAAGGCAACAATTTCGTTTGAAAAAGAAAAATGAATGTGAAAAAACAGTCAGTCCGCGAGCCAATCCACCCTACAGATGTAAACAAACCTTAGGAAAGACATTAAATAAAGCCAAAACAGCTTTGCCGGTTGATCCAGAGAAAAGAGCATATATTGTTAACATTCTTTATGAAAAATATGGCACAAAAAGTTCTTCATCTTTGGTACGAGAGACTGAATCAGCAATAGAAGAAAAAAAGCAATTCATTAAGGACTTCTACTTGCGAGACGATATAAGTATCCAAGCTGCAGGTCGGAAGGATACGTCAATTATTGATGGGGAAACAGTGGCCAAGCGCTTTATGTTGCTGACTGTTTCTGAGTCGTATGAATTATACAAAAGGGAGAGAAATATTGACTACGTTAGAAAGTCGTTATTTTATGAATTGCGACCGAAATACGTGCAACTATCGTGCAAGATGCCACATAATATGTGCTTGTGTAAGTACCATGCCAATTTCTCATTTATTTTAGAAAGCAGTGCTGAGGTGATAAAATCATTTTCCTCTAATTTTGAAACTTTTCTTAAATCTGTCTGTTGCAACATTGAAAACGAAAAATGTATGACAAGTAATTGCAGAAATTGTGTAACAAATGTGAAAAATGATTTAGTACCCCTAAAATATTTTTCGTTAATGGAAAAAGCCATTAAATGGAAACATTGGCGCAAAGTGGAAGACCGAATTGCGTTGACACATACCGAAGGTTCTCTATCTGATCTCTTGTACGAATTAGATGCACAGTTGCCCTTTTTTAAACGCCACTTCTTTGTTAAACGTTCCCAGCAAAAGATCTAATCCTGCAAATGGATTTCGCAGAGAATTACAGATTAATCTGTCAAAATGAGGTACAAAGCGCACACTTCAGCTACCGTCAAGTTACCATTTTTACTTGTGTGGCTTGGCTGATTGGCGGAGTAAAATCCTATGCGATAATCAGTGACAAACTCAGCCATAATAAGTTCGATGTTTGCTGCTTTTTGACCACACTTGTGGAAATGATTAAAAAAGAACATGGTCCATTTCAAAATATTTATATTTTTTCGGATAGATGCAGTTCACAATTTAAAAATAAGTTCATTGCTCGAAGTTTACCTGACTTTGTTTCTACATTTGGTTGCAAGGTTTTTGAGTGGAATTATTTTGCAACTTCTCACGGCAAAGGTGCGGTTGATGGGGTAGGAGCAACCATAAAACGAAAAGTTTGGCAGATGACAAAAACAAAAAAAATTAATTTTAGATAATGCGTTTTCGTTTTATGAATGTGCCCGAAATAACATCTTTGGAGTCAATTTAACGTACATTTCCTCGGAACAAGTCGATTCGTTTTCTACTTTGCTAACTGAAAAGTGGAAGGAGGTGCCGAAAATACCTGGTATACATCAAATTCACTTTTTTTCAAGCAGCGAAGATATGCAAATAAAAGCAGCTGAAACTGCATTTTCACATAAGACTATAATATTATAATTTAAGATATATCTTAATAAATAAATGTATAATAATAAATATATTTATATAATTTTCCTATATATTTATATCTTTTTCTTTTTTCGTAATAAAAAAAAATACCATATGGAAATTTAAGTAACGTAACGCCATGTAACGTCACGTCAGATAATAAGGCTAATAAAAAAGAAGTGAGGAAAGATTTTTAAATTTAATGACTTGTAAAATAAATTTGTATTATTCCAAATCCTACTAAAAAAGGTTTTTTACAAAAATTCTTGCCCAATTCGCAGAGTTATGCAATTTTGTAATCCAAGTCAAAACCCACTTATGTTTTCTGTAACGTCACGCCAGCGAATATTTTTGCTTATATCTTAAAATCCTTAAGGTCGATTGTTGTAATTTTTTTTCTGAATATAGTGCTACTTAATTACTTCGCAAATATAAAAAAAAAAATTCTTACAAATTTGACTTTTTAATTTTTTTTATTAACATTTTGTCGTACAAATGTCACGTCACGCCACAATGGAAATGCCTATATCAAGTTTTTAATTAAAAAAAACTATACCAGATCTTCAATATCGTTCATAATTTAATGACGGTTTATTCTACATTTAATAATTATGAACTGAATATTAATATACATTGTATTCGCAAAAAAGTAGAGTATCAATGAACCCGTTTTTTTGTTTGCTTAGCATTAACTTGGATTTTATTTTTTTTTTATGTAAACTTTGCAAAAAAAAAAAACAAATTAACTCATTAGCGCTCACTTTGAAGTTGTTTTATATTTTTATTTTTCTTAGTAAAATTTCTTTATTTAGTTGGCATAAATAAGTGTATTTTTATTGTAAAACATTAAGTTTTTTCACACCAAAATATACCAAAAAAATAAAGTAATAAAAGAAAATTTGAAAAATTATTAGGGGTTTCATAGTTTTGTTTAATAAAACGCAAATTTCCCGAACAGGAAAATCCGAAAATTTGATTAAGTTCTAATTTTTCATAAATCACTAACTAAAGATTTATTTTTAACAAATTTGGGAATTGAACAATGTTTGGATACTTTTTTATTCGAAACTGTCAAAAATTAAAGAGAAAAATTTCGAACATAAAAATTTCCGGAAATTGCTCCTACTAATTTATGTGTTGCTTTCATTCGGAAGGAAATACAGGAGAGATGAAAGATGGTGAAATATAAATGGCAACAATGCAATTGCGCGTAATAATAAATCTTAGAACAGTCGTTGCCCAACATCTGATGAAAGGTTTGCGAAATTGTTGAAGGTTTTAAGTTCATATCCCTTTTATGTTATTTTACTTCGATGGGGTTAAGTGCAATGGGAACATCGAAGAAGGACGTTGCGATATGTATGAGGGATAGAAAACTCATGCATAATATTTTTCTAAATTGATGTTGCCGCAGCCAGGGATTGAACATTCTGTGTAACAGTTCAACGCGCTAACCATTAAACCACTACGTACAGGTCTTTCTGATTCTAATGAATATCTACTGGAGCCCATAGCGGATGAACTGGCCAGACAGGGTTCGGGTTTTATAATATGAATTGTGGGGAAAACCCCCGTTGTGTCACTGTTACGGGTTGATCTCTGAAAGATTCCGTGACTCGATTAATTAATCCTGGTTCGGTGGGACGGATTGCAGGTTATTTGGCAAAAATTGCAGTCAAAAGCAACCAAAATGCAAATTGGATTGGATAGTAGAAATCTCTGGTATTTAGTAAGGGTAACAACCGGTCACTGCTCTATTGAAGCCTTTATTGGTAAATGGAAAAGAGGCACACAGGACTTTTGTAGGTTGTGCGAGGATGTTGAGGAGCTTGAGACAATTGAACACATTTTGTGCAACGGACCTAGATTAGAGGGTCTGAGACTAAGATTGCTGGAGAAAAGATTCCACGACGAGCTAGTGGCTAGATATGATCTAGGCAGTCTATTGGGTTTTGTCCGGGAGATAAGCTAGCTATTCTAGGTAGTGCTCTCGGGGTCACCCCGACCTATAATTGCTCTCTGCTTTTTAGGCTGGGGGCTCTCAAGTCTTTATCTTTTACTGTATTTTCTCTATTATTTTTCTTTTTCCAAAGGTATAACAATGGATCCTATGGGTCTCCGAGTGGGTTGTGTACCATAACCCTTATAACATATCCATATACTGTAGCCCCTGTGCAATAATATAAACTCACCAAAAAAAGTCTGTAATGGCAACTGAAAACTTTGCTGTTATTACGGGAAATTTTGCCCAGCGGACTTTTTTTTTTTGCTTATTTTAGCAACACATGTCTGCTGACGTGTAGTTTAATGAAATTAGAAGAAAAAATTAGTAGCCATTACTAAATTTTAGTAAACTTTTTGTAAAGTAAAATTTAAAACCGATTTGCTAAAATCTCCAAAAAAAATTTACTAAACATTATTATTAGTAAAACCTAAGTTAGTAAGTGCTACTAAATTTTAGTAAACTCAATGAATTGAAAAATAAAGCAAAATTTTATTTACAAAAAAAAACATTATTAAAATGCACAAATTCTTCAATTCGAAACTTTTTCCCTAATTGTGGATTAGTTTTCAACTTCTTCAGCTATTATATCTCCTAAATTAAGCGATAATGCAAAATTTTAAGGTTAAAAATGTGTTCTTGAGTTTTTGAATATAGTATGAGCTAATTTATGCTTTGCCAGAACAGTGCTGGCAAAGCATCGGCGACGGTAGAGTGCTGCGTTGGCAAAACGTTAGTGCATAACAAATACCTTAAATTCAATAAATACTGTAAAATTTGTATGAAAAAAACACGCACATAAAACGCTGCAAACCTGTTCGGTCTTTGACGTTTACATAAATAATTCTTGTTTAAATATGTAGAGTGTTATAAAATATGAAGAAAGATATACTTACAGTATTATGTAGTTTACTGTTTGTAGTTTAATAAAAAAAGTTTTCAGTTCAGTTAAAAATAAAGGGATATACATTTATTTTTCATAGAAATATTTATTTTAACTTTTTTATGCATTTGAGCGAAATGATTTACAGTCATTTACCGATTTGTTTTCATTTCTTTGATATTTAATAAAAATTTACCCACAAGGTAAAAATTTGTAGTTTATTTGTATCCATTACAGTTATTACAAATTGAAGTTTTGTTTAAAAAATCCAATTTAATTTTTTTTATTTAATTTTTGAATTTAAATAATTTTATACAAAATTATTTAAATTCAAATTACAAGAACTTCATGAAAACACACAAATAAGGCTTAAAGTCTTGTGTATGGGACAGCAAATAAATAAATATATAAATAAATAAATAAAAGAAATAAATTAATAAAAAAATAGATGTGTCTACATTTTGCAGATTTAAAATTAAACAAAAATATAAAAAACGGAAACTATTCAAAATAAATGTATAATCAGTGTTTTATGTAATTGGTGGGTTAAATTTTAACATATATTTTTAACTCAATAATCATTTGTTGTTTATTGATGTGTCAGTTTAAACAAATAACATTTAAAAATAAATATCAAAAACCATTTAATTTAAATGAAAAGTAATTAGCCCGAGTTTTAAATGAAATATCATTTCTTTTGAACGTACAATGCATACTTAACTTTTTCTACGAGAACACACACCCGGGATACGTGGTACCCCCCTGAGGTATCGTCTTGGGATGTTCAAGGGAAAGTTTCGGCTCCGGTAGACCTGTCGATTGGCCCCTATAACTTCCGGCTAGGTCTACAAATGAACCCACTTTTCCCATAAAAACTCTTTGACTGCGCCTTATCTCGGAAATCGATTTCCGGGTAACCTATGGGAGGTGCGTCCTTGGGTCCTATGGGCGGACTTATCGCCGTAATTAGCCCCCACTCCCACCCTGATCGGGTAAAAATTAGGCTACATTACCCCGCCCCCCCCCCCCCACGGGTACATTTAGGTACCTAATACCTTCCACTACGTTTTTTGGAGGTACCCCCTGTTGGTATCTACTTGGGATGTTCTAGGGAAAGTTTCGTCTCCGGTAGACCTGTCGATTGACCCCTATAACTTCCGGCTGGGTCCACTTTTCAAAGGAAGGGGCCTTTGACCTTGAGAAATCTCGGAAATCGATTTCTGGGTCCCCTATGGGAGGTACGTTCTTGGGTTATATTTTTGCCCTGAACGGGGCAAAAATATGATATAAACTGGTGTGGTACAAACGTATCCCGGGTGTGTGTTTACGTAGGTTTCGACTTTGGAAGCTCGTACCTCCTGAACCACTGATCCGAATTGGATCAAAAACCTCTATAAATTACTTATATTTCCTAGATCCGAAATCTCTATGCTTTAAGTTAAGCCTGAGTTACAGCACTGCAAAGTTGCAAGTGGATACATTTGTACCGGGGTGTGTGTTCTACGGTTAAATGGTATTTTCTGTTATTTTAACTTATTTTAAGTGTATAACTACTGAATTATTGCATTTCTACAGTACTGGCAAAGAACTTTCCGGATGCTACCGACAAAAACACTAGTCTCTAATAAATAAAACAGTGGTTTGCTAGTACAACATTAGTTGTATATTTGGTGATTCCTTGCAAAGTAGGTTTTACAAAAAAATCAAACTGTGAATTTTCAGTACTATTTTTCCTATAAGGTTGGCAATTTCTGCCTGCGTACTACTTAAGCTTCGCGGTTATTTTTTGCGGTGTGTCTACTTTATGCAAACACCCATATTTTCTTAGGTTTAAGACATATGAAATAAAATATTATTTCTGCATCAGAGAAAAAGAAACTAATAGTTTGTAATGCATTTGCATGAGTAACAACAATTTGGAATTCAATGTTGTTTCTTGTTTGAGCGGATTGTTTTTTTTTTATGCATTTTTCTTTCTACTTTTTTTATTTACTTTTATTTCTTATATGACACCATGCTAATTGAAAAAACAAAAAATGCAAATAGAAATAGAAAGAAAAGATTTCAATAAAGTAAATAAATGAATGAATGAATGAATGCATTGCTGCGTCTTTAGTAGTTTTAGATATATTTTTACATAATATGGTATACCATATTACATAAAGCGTTTGTAACATTTTAAAATATTTATGGAAGCTTAAAGTAATGTGGTAAATTATGCTATTTCAAAAAATTCTCCGAAAAGTTAATTTAATGAGGAAAGTTAGTGCAAAAACCACTCTATAAATAAAAATCTCTTAAGAGATGGCATGACATCTTCCCACTCTACCCCACTCTACCCCATATTACCTTATTAATACAAAAAATTTAAGTATTACCTTAAATTTATGGCATATACTAAATTTGGCTAATTTTACCAAGTTTTACTGACAATTAATACCGACTAATTCACAGCAAATCTTTAGATAGTGAACAAAAAGTATCTTTTTTTTTTTTTTTTTTTTGTTAGTACGCCCGTCTATCATACACTATAAATAACATCCATCTGGCGGATGCTATCAAACACTGCACTACACTATTAAAGTGCATATAAAAATGCACTTTTTTGTTTTTGTAAAGGAAATGATTTCTTTACTTGACTTAAAAGTCAAATTACAAATTTTTTAAACCATACACCATGTAAAAAAAACAAATAAATAAGACAAATGATTTTATTGTTAAATTTATTTTTTACCAAAAAAAAAAACACAATGATTTATCAACATAAATTTAATACTTACTTTGTTGTTAATAATTAACATAATAATTTATTATATGATTTAGACAAAATATGACTGAATGTTGGTGCTTTTTGTTAAACAAAAAAAATAATCTTATCTTCAGTTTTAATGATTTGAATAAACGACCTTTGATTCTAAAAAACAAAAACAAATTGTAATTCTATCAAAAAATATTTCCGTTTATATGAAATTCTGGCTGAGAAACTTGTTCGTTGTCTTTTAAAAAAATTTCTTAATTAACTGATAATCTTGTATTCTTGTATGCCAATTTTAAAAGAAATATTGATAACATTTTTTTGACAATTATCGTTTTGAAATTAATTTTTTAGGAGCAAAAAAAAAAAATTGTTTAGCAAAATTTGCATATTATTTGTCACGTATTTTATGGCTTTGTGGAACCTTTTTTATTAGAGTTAGATTTCAAGACCTTAGACTATCGACTTTGTTATTTTAATATCGTTAAGAGTAATCATATATCAACAGGTGGGTTTTGTTTAAGGTTTAAAGTCTAACATAGGGATCAATAAACGTTTTAGCAAAAATTGTTTCATATTTCTAAATGAATGAAATATTGAATAATAAATATTGAATTATTTATCTATAGAAAATAATGCGATCCCATGAACTTTGCTGATAAATTGCTTATCAATATTTTGCTGTTGGTAAACATTTTGTTAGCAACAAAATTGTGTTCTAAAAATTACATGATTTTCTAGTGTTATTTGAAAAATTCAAATTAAATAGTAAAAAAATAGCAATTAAAATTTTATTTGAAATACATTTTGGCGCCCAACGGAAGACCTTTAACTAAAAAAGTCACATCAACTAAAACTGGAAAAAAATGAAAAAAAAAAAACGGTTAAGACTCCTTCAATGTCTGCCTTAGTAAACTCATAAATAAATTTTCTGATAAAATTAATACTTTTTGCTTTTACAAATGTTTTTAATAACTAGTGTTTCTAATTATTCGACCCTGCCGGTTAATCGATTAGGTGTTTATTCGAAAAATAAAGAAGAATATTGATTAATAGGTTATTCGGTTCGATTAAACGGAAAATAAATATATATCTTTCATCAATAAGAACACAAAGAGTTGCTTTTTGCTGAAATATCAAGTTAAGTCTACTGTATTGGTTTCTAAAGTGTTTGCTTAAGACAATTCAAGGCATCCTGAGATTTTTTAAAGAATCATTCATGCCGTGTTATATTTTTTCGTATTAAAAAATTGTTGGTCTTGCTGAGCCCGGTGCATGTAAGGATTAATTTTGATAATTGCTTCTATAAACTACTAACAATACCTATCCCAGACTTTGAAAAGTAGATAAGTTACTCAGAAAAAAAAGTTAGTAGACAAATTTGTAAACGGTTTTCAATCCCACTTTACTATTTTTGTACTGATTTTTAGTAAAAAAAATTATTATTTAGCAAATTTTTTGATATTTACATTTTACATATTACAGAGTTTTTGCAAAATATTTACAAATTTTTGTTGCTAATTTCAGTAATCATTTTACAAATTTTTGAAACCCGATTTGCTAAAATTAGCAAAAAATATTACTAATTTTAAAAAAGTGGATATTAAAGGAAATGTTATTTCTAATTAAAACTTACATCTACAAACTTAAATTTCCTTAAAATGTTACATATATTAAAAAAGGGATCGGAAGTGAAGATACCAACTCATGTCTAAAAAAAGGACATCCACTTAAAATAGCACTAAAAAGGTTTTTTAAAAGTAAAAAAAAAAAAATTGACCAAAATATTTTTCAAAACAGAAATTACCAAATTAAAACAAAATGATTAATTCGTTTTTTAGTATCAGCAAAATTTTTGATGCTCGATAAGAAAAATAAATTCAAAGCTTTTTACTAATATTAATAAAATTTAGTAATTTTTTTTTGCTGATTTTAGCAAACAGATTTTAAATTTCACTTTACAAAAAGTCTAATAAAATTTAGTAGCGGCTACTAATTTTTCTACTAATTTCATTGTACTACACGTCAGCAGACATGTGTTGCTAAGATTAGCAAAAAATACCGCTGGGCTCAAATTAGCAGAATTTCCCATAATAACAGCAAAATTTTCAGTTGCCATTACAGACTTTTTTGGTGAGTGTATATAGGCTATAGGAAATATGATAAACAAATTTTATTTTTTTTTTCAATTTCTTTAAAAAATAAATTTTTTAATAATATTAAATTATATTTTCATGTCCAAAAAATTTAACCTCCGCATACATTTATTTTATTTATACTGTAAAAGACAAAATTTGATGGAATTTAAAAAACATTTTTATCGTTTAGAAAAAAAATGGAAATTAGGGGTGGAAACCGAAATTCCAGACGTCACTTCTAGAACTTGACGTCGGAGTCAAAAGTGATCAAAAAGAAAATATAGCTGACTATAAATAAAGCCACAGGAAACAAAAAACTGAAAGCGTGGGGTCAAGGGGCGTGGCAAAACAAAAATTTTTTGAGATCGTCTTCGCATTATCTTTAATTCTAGGGGGTGAACTGTGCAAGTTTTTCGACCCACCCTTATGGACCCCTACCGTCTATACATTACTTTATACTAGAGTTGTAAAACTATTAAGTAGTTGGTTAAGTACTTAACACTGAGCTTTTCCCATTACTCAATACTTAATAGTATCTACTCAATACTTTCAGAGTTGTATTTTTCTGTAGCGTAATTTTGCCATGAAAAACATATGCACGAACTTGTACTTACTATCATAAAGCTTAAAAGCAGAAAAAACCTCACTGGTATTTGTATATTTTTTATTTAATAAGTACATATTTAAGCTCAAGGTCTATTTTATACAAAATTATTTATTTTTCATCCAATATTTCGCTATCTCAATGGATAGCTTCTTCAGGGATTTTTTGAAAAAAGCGAAATATTGGATGAAAAATAAATAATTTTGTATAAAATAGACCTTGAGCTTGAATACTTATTACCTGGAATTTGTATTAAAAAGGTCGAAGAAATTGAACTGAATAATTTATTTTTTATTTATTTATAACAATCATGGACCCCTTTTACTAATATAAGATATAAACCTTAAGAAAACAAAAAAAAAATGACACATAAAAAAATTATATTAAATTTACAACATTGCTTTTTGTCCGCGATAAAACAAAAGCACGAAATAATATATATTTACATTATTTATTAATCGGTAAAGACTACCAACAACAAGTACCGTTAAATATTAAAAACTCTTTTTAAAACATTCTAAGATTAATTTGTTGCTGATCTTTCGGAGTCATCGGTCATATCCAGCTATTTTTTTTTTAAATGGGTACTAATAAGTACTCTGTGACAATAAAAGAAAAAATAATAGATGATTATAAAAGAGGTGAATCAGTGACAGCCATCGCAACCAAATTTGGAATCAATCATAGTTTTATTTCGCGAATTATAAGCCGTTTTCGTTCTACAGGCTCGTTGATTTCTATACATAAAGGTGGTGGGCCCAGGAAAACCAACAAACGGAACGACCAGGCAATACTCCGATTAAGAAAAAGAGATTCCTTAATATCAGCAAGGTCTATTGCAAATTAACTGCAAATAAATGTTTCAATAAGATCAATCCAAAGACGAGCTGTTGAGGGTGGATTAAAATCATACCGAAGTGCAAAAAAAAAAAAACCTTTTATTTCTCTCAGAAATAGAAGAGCTAGAAAGCAAAGGAGCACGTAAACTGGAGTACTAATCAATGGAAGACCGTACTCTTCTCTGATGAATCGAAGTTTAATCTTAAAAGATCTGATGGATTTAGGTTAGTACGCATACTTAAAGGACAACGACTTAATCCTCTATATACTTAAGACACGGTAAAACACGGAGGAGGAAATCTTTTGGTCTGGGAATGTTTTTCTGGGCATGATATCGGAACAATTCATAAAGTAAATGGCACAATGGATCGTTTCAGTTATAAGGATATTCTAAAAAATATAATGCTCCCACACGCAGAGGAGTAAATACCACTTAAGTTGAGCTATCAGCACGACAACGATCCAAAACACCCAACTAAATGTGTAAAGGAGTGGTTCGTGAACAATAAGTTCAATGTTTTGAAATGGCCAGCACAATCGCCAGATCTCACTCCCATAGAAAATCTATCGGATATTGTAGATCGAAAAATAAATCGCGATAATTGCAAAAATACTTATCTCCTTTTCCGACAAGTGAAAATTGCATGGAATGGAATTTCCGATGAAATTTTACCCAATCTAATAGAGTTCATGCCACGCAGATGTCAAGAGGTTTTAAAAAATAAGGGCTACGCAACTAAATATTAGTGAAATTTTAATTTTTATTAAATAAACAGAAAATGTGCTTTAGTTTTGTCGCGTAAAATAAACGATGTCAAAGATTTCATATGATTTTTTTTATTTTTGTTAAATAGTTTTGTTTGTTTTTCTTATGTTTTAGTAAATTTAGTTTATTAATTTTATAAATAAGTACAAAAAAATTAGAAATCCAAATGTGTTCTTATTTTAACCATAACAGGTCAATTGAGAAGTCCCCGGACTGACACATAGACTTAAATCGATATGATTTTTAGTTAGCCCTAACCTTCAATAGACACGTGTCTAAATTTGACAGCTGTTAGATCATTAGTTTGTGAATTATAGCATTTTGAGTGAAGCAACTTTTGTTGTTGTGAAAAAAATGGATAAAAAGGAATTTCGCGTGTTGATAAAATATTGCTTTTTAAAGGGAAAAAATACAGTTGAAGGATTGGTATCAGAGAACTGCAACATCAACTTTTTTCTTGATTTAATCATACACAAAAATTCTTGTTCACTTTTAATAATACATCAAAATTCACTGTAGAACGAAATCAGCATCATGTTACTGAACACTGTTAAGTGATTACATTTGCATAAAACATAAACGACAGATGATTCACACTGATTCCAATTACGCGTTCAGTAACATGATGCTGATTTTATTCTACAGTGAATTTTGTTGAATTATTAAAAGTGAAGAAGAATTTTTGTGTATGATTAAATCAAGAAAAAAAGTTGATTTTGCAGTTCTCTGATTGGTATGCTAAGTTTAGAAGTGGTGAAATGAATACCGAAGACGGTGAACGCAGTGGACGCCCAAAAGAGAGAAAGCTCTGTGCAAAGTGGGTGCCGCGCGAGCTCACTTTTGACAAAAAAAAATAAGTCAGTGAAAACGAAGGTGAAAATCCACCGTATTCTCCAGATCTGGCCCCCAGCGACTATTTCCTGTTCTCAGATCTCAAAACAATGCTTGCTGGAAAGAAATTTTTGTCGAATGAAGAGATGATCGCCGAAACTGAGGCCTATTTTGAAGCAAAGGACAAATCGTACTACAAAAATGGTATCGAAAATTTGGAGGGTGGCAAAAAAAAATGTGTTTTAGTATGGTAGGCCGGGGACTTTTCAAATTTTCAATAGACCTGTTATATATATATATATATATATATATATATATATATATATATATATATATATATATATATATATATATATGTGCACAGCACATGCTGCGGGGACGGTTTTTCGTTCCACAAGTTACTATGAAGACATTTTGTTACTTTGGGGACTGTCCTTAAACTTTTTGTTATTCTACTGTTTACATTGAAGACATTTTACTGGATTCAGCGCATATTATAGGGACTTTTTTGGCTGTATATACAGATGTCTTCAAAGTATGCGCAATGAATATATATATATATATATATATATATATATATATATATATGTGCACAGCAGATGTTGCGGGGACGGTTTTTCGTTCCACAAGTTACTATGAAGACATTTTGTTACTTTGGGGACTGTCCTTAAACTTTTCGTTATTGTACTGTTGACACTGAAGACATTTTACTGGATACAGCGCATATTACAGGGACTTTTTTAGCTGTACATACAGATGTCTTCAAAGTATGTGAAATGAATATACTTTGAGGACATCTGTATATACAGCCAAAGAAGTCCCTATAATATGCGTTGTATCCAGTAAACTGTCTTTAGTGTATACAGTAGATTAATTAAAAGTTTAAGGACGGTCCTCAAAGTAACAAAATGTCTTCATAGTAACTTGTGGAACGAAAAACCGTCCCCGCAATATGAGCTGTGCACATATATATATATATATATATATATATATATATGTGCACGGCGCATTTTGCGGGGACGGTTTTTCGTCCCACAAGTTACTATGAAGACATTTTGTTATATATATATATGTATTTCACATACTTTGAAGACATCTGTATATACAGCCAAAAAAGTCCCTATAATATGCGCTGTATTATTCTACTGTTACACTGAAGACATTTTACTGGACACAGCGCATTTTATAGGGACTTTTTTGGCTGTATATATATATATATATATATATATGCATTGCCCATACTTTGAAGACATCTGTATATACATCCAAAAAAGTCCCTATAATATGCGCTGTATCCAGTAAAATGTCTTCAGTGTAAACAGTAGAATAAGGAAAAGTTTAAGGACAGTCTTCAAAGTAACCAAATGTCTTCATAGTAACTTGTGGAACGAAAAACCGTCCCCGCAATATGAGCTGTGCACATATATATATATATACGGTTTTTCGTCCCACAAGTTACTATGAAGACATTTGGTTACTTTGAAGACTGTCCTTAAACTTTTCCTTATTCTACTGTTTACACTGAAGACATTTTACTGGATACAGCGCATATTATAGGGACTTTTTTGGATGTATATACAGATGTCTTCAAAGTATGGGCAATGCATATATATATATATATATATATATACAGCCAAAAAAGTCCCTATAAAATGCGCTGTGTCCAGTAAAATGTCTTCAGTGTAACAGTAGAATAATACAGCGCATATTATAGGGACTTTTTTGGCTGTATATACAGATGTCTTCAAAGTATGTGAAATACATATATATATATCTATATATATATATATATATATGCATTGCACATACTTTGAAGACATATGTATATACAGCCAAAAAAGTCCCTATAATATGCGCTGTATCTAGTAAACTGTCTTTAGTGTATACAGTAGATTAATTAAAAGTTTAAGGACGGTCCTCAAAGTAACAAAATGTCTTTATAGTAGCTTGTGGAACGAAAAACCGTCCCCGCAACATGAGCTGTGCACATATATATATATATATATATATATATATATATATATATATATATATATATGCATAGCGCATGTTGCGGGGACGGGTTTTCGTTCCACAAGTTACTATGAAGACATTTTGCTACTTTGGGGACCGTCCTCAAACTTTTCATTAATCTACTGTATACACCTAAGACATTTTACTCGATACACCGCATATCATAGGGACTTTTTTGGCTGTATATACAGATGTCTTCAAAGTATCCGCAATGAATATATATATATATATATATATATATATATATATATTCATTGCGCATACTTCGAAGACATCGGTATATACAGCCAAAAAAGTCCCTATACAATGCGCTGTGTCCAGTAAAATGTCTTCAGTGTTTACAGTACATTAATGAAAAGTTTGAGGACGGTCCCCAAAGTAACAAAATGTCTTCATAGTAACTTGTGGAACGAAAGCCCGTCCCGTCAACATGCGCTGTGCACATATATATTTATATATATATATATATATATATGTATATATATATATATATATATATATATATATATATATATATATATATGCATTGTCCATACTTTGAAGACATCTGTATATACAGCCAAAAAAGTCCCTATAAAATGCGCTGTGTCCAGTAAAATGTCTTCAGAGTAAACACTAGAATAACGAAAAGTTTAAGGACAGTCCCCAAAGTAACAAAATGTCTTCATAGTAACTTGTGGAACGAAAACCTGTCCGCGCAACATGTGCTGTGCACATATATATATATATATATATATATAAGTTACTATGAAGACATTTTGGTACTTTGAGGACTGTCCTTAAACTTTTCGTTATTCTATTGTTTACACTGAAGACATTTTAATGGACACAGCGCATTTTATAGGGACTTTTTTGGCTGTATATACAGATGTCTTCAAAGTATGGGCAATGCATATATATATATTCATTGCCCATACTTTGAAGACATCTGTATATACAGCCAAAAAAGTCCCTATAAAATGCGCAGTGTCCTGTAAAATGTCTTCAGAGTAAACACTATAATAACGAAAAGTTTAAGGACAGTCCCCAAAGTAACAAAATGTCTTCATAGTAACTTGTGGAACGAAAACCCGTCCCCGCAACATGCGCTGTGCACATATATATATATATATATATATATATATATATATATATATATATATGTGCATGGCGCATGTTGCGGGGACGGATTTTCGTTCCACAAGTGACTATGAAGACATTTTGTTACTTTGGGGACTGTCCTTAAACTTTTCATTATTCTACTGTGTACACTGAAGACATTTTACTGGATACAGCGCATTTAATAGGGACTTTTTTGGCTGTATATACAGATGTCTTCAAAGTATGGGCAATGCATATATATATATATATATATATATATATATATATTCATTGTGCATACTTTGAAGACATCTGTATATACAGCCAAAAAAGTCCCTATAATATGCGCTGTATCCAGTAAAATGTCTTCAGTGTAAACAGTAGAATAACGAAAAGTTTAAGGACAGTCTCCAAAGTAACAAATTGTCTTCATAGTAACTTGTGGAACGAAAAACCGTCCCCGCAAGATGCGCCGTGCACATATATATATATATATATATATATATATATATATATATATATATATATATATATATATATATATATATATATATATATATATATATATATATATTCATTGCTCATACTTTGAAGACATCTGTATATACAGCCAAAAAAGTCCCTATAATATGCGCTCTATCCAGTAAAATGTCTTCAGTCTAAACAGTAGAATAATTAAAAGTTTGAGGACGGTCCCCAAAGTAACAAAATGTCTTCATAGTAACTTGTGAAACGAATACCCGTCCCCGCAACATTCGCTGTGCACATATATATATATATATATATATATATATATATATATATATATATATATATATATGTGCACAGCGCATGTTGCGGGGACGGTTTTTCGTTTCACAGGTTACTATGAAGACATTTTGGTTCTTTGGAGACTGACCTCAAACTTTACATTAATGTACTATATACACTGAAGACATTTTACTAGATACAGCGAATATTATAGGGACTTTTTTGGCTGTATATACAGATGTCTTCAAAGTATGCACAATGAATATATATATATATATATATATATATATATATATATATGTGCATAGCAGATCTTGCGGGGACGGTTTTTCGTTCCACAAGTTACTATGAAGACATTTTGTTACTTTGGGGACTGTCCTTAAACTTTTCGTTGTTCTACTGTTTACACTGAAGACATTTTACTGGATACAGCGCATATAATAGGGACTTTTTTGGCTGTATATACAGATGTCTTCAAAGTATGGCCAATGAATATATATATATATATATATATATATATATATTTACTGTTTTTTTTTTGCATGAAAATACAACGCTGTATCGAGTATTGAGTATCTAGTATTGAGTATAATGGAATAATCAAAAGTATTGGGTTTTAACAACACTTCTTCTTCATACATTATTTGTGGTTTTGTTGGGTTACTATTTCCTTTATAAAATTGTAGCACTTTCCCACAAATTGTCTAACATGCACTTCAAATGTTACATTGTTTATGATTTTGAAAAGTGATTTTATAAAAAATTACAAAATTGTAAATTCTACTAACAAATTACAAAGCCATTTAAAAGTCAAATTTGTTAAAATTTTAGTTTATTTTAAAACAATTTCATACCAAACAATTTGACATTTAAGTGCTGGTAATATTTTTGTATGTCAAAAAAACAAAAAGAGTTTCTTTTTAAACATGATTTCAAATAACATATCATCGTTCACAAACAGCAACAAATACCATGAGCAACCAGAAAAAAATATACTTAAACAAGCCAGTTTTATTTAAACAAAAACAAAATTTCAAAGAGTTTCCGCACTTAAAAAGTTGCGTGTGGTTTTGTTTTCTAAAGCCATTAAAAAAAATCACAGAATGAATAAAAAAAAAAATGAAATATTTAAAACACTTAAAAAAAAGCGGAAAAAATAAGTTTGTATTATGAAAATAAAAATATTAGCTTATGAACTTAAAACAGTTTAAAGTGGACTTTATAAACAAAGTTTTGCACAAAGAAAAACATAAGGGGTGTTCACATGTTGTTTTAATTCTATAAAAATGCAATCCGAAAAACTTAAGACGGCAAAATAAAGGCTGTCAAGTGCAATTAAAGGATAACAAGCAAATATCAAATCGATTACAGAGAAATGTTAAAGTGAAGTAAATTAAACTGTAGTGAAGACACCACTTCCTCGTTTTATTGCTCAAAAAAATATCATAATGTTTTCCTTTAAAAACACTCATAATTTTATCAAAAATTAATTTATTTTCAATTAAAGTTTTCCCTGTTTTCATATAAAATGGTCTCGAAACGTAAAATATATTTCTTTAAATTTTACAAGAAATATACAATGTCACTGTTTCGCTAAAAAAAATAACACACAAATTGTCTAGATTTCCACTTTGTAAATTGCTTGCTATTTTTTTTTTTTTTTGCACATAAAAACAACGGGGGGAAACGGTTGCACTGTAATAATCGAATAAGTTTTCAGTTAAATTCTGATTGTAAATAAAATAAACCACTCGATTACCCCAAAAAAATAGTTTTTTTCCTATGATTAATTAAACTTCGAAAAATTAAAAAAAAAAAATTTATAAGATTAACATTGCCGTTGCTTTAAGATCCGCTAGAGGGCGATAATACTATGCTACGAAAATAATCTGATAGTTTGAATGAATTAAAAAGTCATTAGCCTGCGGGAAAAAGGGGCCAGTTGGGAATTGGGACCTGTTCCGGACCGGTTCCAAAAATATATATCACGAGATAGGTGAAAAGAATAACGTTTCCTAAAGTACCTACCACTTGACCGGTTTTAAAGTCATGACATGTTCTTTTGCATTGGTTCTGTGATATGATCTTTGGGTTTAGTTGGCTGACATGTTCTTTTAGACTAGTAATGTGGCATGTCACAGAGGGCAATTGACGTACTCCTAGGATAAGCCCATGTTAAAGTGAGCAATCCTTTTATATAAAAAAACCGGTCCTTATCACAATGAACCGGACACATGACGTGTCTTTGGATAGGTCCATTCCCGCAGGGTATGATTTAAAAAAATCATATTTTTATAGTAATTTTTTGCATTGGAGTTTTATGAATTATTGATCTGTTATTTTCTAAATGAATAGTATTAGTAGGATAGTAAAGATACATGAAAATTTCTTTATAAGTAAATTATAGAGAAGAAAAATTGAGAAATTCCACAGAGCCAGCAGGAATTTTTTGTATAATATATGATAGAAGATAGGTTTTATAAAAGATTTGGTTAAGGATATCTAGAAAATTTTTTGTATGAAAAAATTTTGTTGCGCAGTATCTACCTTTTAGTTAAAATTAACAGATCCGATTAAGAAATTTCTGAATTTGAAAAAACTTAAAATGTTCAAAATTTCCCCATTTTTTTTTTTGGTGTAACAAGAGCAAAAGATTAAAAAATTGAGCAACCAGTGTTGCCATATCATGTCAGATAAAAAATTCCGCACTTTAAATAGTAAGTTAAAATAACATAAAACCCGGTCTATTTAATTTTCATTTAAATTCAATGTTTTTTGTTATTTATTTTTAAACGGCATTCAAACAACTGATACAACAGTAAAAAAACAAATGATTAATCAGTTAAAAAAAAATGTTAAATTTTACCTAACAATTCCGTTAAAAATATTATTAAGCATTTATTTGAAGTTGTTTGGAGTTTAGGTATTTTGCTTTTTTAATCTAAAAAATGTAGACTCACACACTCATAAGCATATGTGCTGTGAATGGGCTTATGTGTGTGTTTATGAAGTTTTTGTAATTGAAATAATTCTGTATATAAACAACAATTTAAATAAAAAAACAAAATTGGAATTTTAAATTTTTTTTTTGAAACAGAGCAATCAAAATTTAAATTTGTAATAACGCAAACAAATAAACCACAAATTTTCATTTTGTGGGTAAATTTTTATTAAATTTGAAACTAATAAAAAAAAAAAATAAATGAAACTTAAAATATTGGTAAATGTCAGTAAATCATTTCGAACAAATGTATAAAAAACTAAAATATATATTTCTTTAAAATATAAATGTATGTTCCTTTATTTTTAAATGGATCGAAAAACTTTTTTATTAAACTACAAACAGTAAACTACATAATATTTTGAGTGTTATATCTTTGTTAACATATCCATATATTTATAAAATGTCTGTTTACATGCTTGTTTTTATCTTAAATTGATTTTTGAGGTAAAATTGGCTAACTATTTAATTCTGATGTTTCTATTTACTATTTCTGTTGTCATTTTCTTTCATTCCACTTTCTAAGTAGATAAACAGACCCAAATATGTTTAAAAATTCCCTAATTTTGTTTCTTGTAAATTATCTAAACATATTACTCTAACTGTGAGAACTTTTCTTTTTAAATGCAGCTAAAATATTTCACAAAAATTCCATCGTTTTTTTTTAATTTTTAAAATCATAAAAATATTTATTCTAAGAATTTGCTTAAAAAAAACCCACCATGAAAACTACGATCTGGTTTACTGATCTTTTATCTTTTGTCTTTCTTTTTTTATGCTGTATCTTCTAATTTGTTTATTATATTTTTCTTGTTGTTTTTTTTAGAAACTCTATGCCAAAGCATTATATGATAATATAGCTGACTCACCAGATGAATTGGCCTTCAGAAAGGGCGACATACTTGCTGTCATTGAACAGGACACTGATGGTTTGGCCGGTTGGTGGTTGTGTACATTACGCGGTCGTCAGGTAAGAGAGTGTCAGACAAGTTTCACACACACTTTATACGTTTGTTGGCTTTTTAACAGAGTTGTAAAGTAATTGAAAGGAGAAATATTTATTTTAAATTGAAATTGCTCATGTTAAAGTCACTCAACAAATTTGGGTCGAAAAGTAAGAAACAAAGTTGTTTTATCAACTCTTTAACTTTAACTTAAAATTTAAATAACATCACAATTGTATTATATTCATAATTTGAGAAAAAACGGACCCTATTCCGCAATATAATTTCACCTTCCGGGTATTTATTTAAATGAACTTTAATCGGGAGACAAAAAAAAAGTTTTACAATGAATATTTATTTTTTGAAATTTAAAAAATTATGAATTTTAAATTAAAAAAAAAAGTATTGTTTTTGAGATACGAGATTGCTGCAGCCAACCCTCTATATATATATAATTAGAATGAAATTTAATTAATAGGTTTCTACCAAAGCCCAAAAACAAACCCTATTACCCCTAAACACTATCATTGTAAGTCAGAAAATCGGTCAATATTTTGACACAGTACCTATACACACATAAAAAATAATTTAAAATCAAGCAAAAACAACATTAAATTACTATTTAATTTGAAACTATGTTTCTATTTATTTTTAAAATTCGAAAACCAAATCTAAAATGTTGGCATTTTAATTTGAATACGAAAAAGTTTATTTTAATTAGGATCATATTTACCTATATATTACACACACTTTATTTAAAAATCTTCGTAAAAAATAATATGTTAATTCAAATATGATAAATAACACTAAACAACAAAGGATAAGAAAGCATAAGAAACCATATGACAAAATGTGTTTAGAAGATTTATGTATAAATTTACGAGAAACATTTTAATCATCTAACTCCATACTTTTCCGTCCATTTCGTGAAAAAGGGGGAATATACCCTTAAAACTGGGGATAAAATTTTCAAAAAAAATATTTGTCATGGTTTCTTATGTCGAATCTCCGTAGGAATGTTGAAAAGATGGGAAAATTTAACCCCTAAAATAAAATTGAGACGTAAACTTTCAAAACGGCGATACAGGTATATTTTTTTTTGGTCCCCTCTACCAGAATCCGTTGTCGGAACTTTGTTATTTCTTTCGTGTTGAACAGTGAAATTGATTTAACTACGATTTTTTTCTCGCTGTGTCCTAGTATTAGCTTAAATTAACTCTTTTTTTTGCAATTTCGTTCAAATTTATAATTAATTTATTTTTCGTCCTGTTCATAATTTTTTATGATTATAACCCTTCCCGGAGGAAGGGTTATATGGCGGCCAGTGGTGTAGGTAATTTGGTTTTCACAGAGAGAACTATTTGCCAAAGCTCTGTAGTGCAACTCTCTAACTTGAACTACAAAAAAAACTGTAGTTAAGTTAACTACAAGTACCGGTAGAAAAAAGTTAGAGAATAACTTTAAAGTTACGGAAGCCTACTATTGATCATCGCAAATTATTATTTATTCTTATTGTACAATTTTTTTTGTTGCTGTAAATATGCAGCACTTTTTGTTTTTGTTGTAACGGGTTTTTCAACAGGGACGCTAGAAAAGTAGAGCGACAACGCCATATTTCTTGCCGCTCTTTTGACATTTCTCTTTAGTAAGGTTTGCCATTTCATGATGGAAAGATGTACGAGCCAACAACGAGTCGAAATTATTAAAATTTACTACCGAAATTCGGAGTCAGTGGCCTCAACGTTAAGAGCGCTACGTCCAATTTATGGTCGTCATAATCGTCCTAGCAGATCAACAATTAAGCGTCTAGTGGAAAAATTTGAATCCACAGGCACAGTGCAAAATGTTCCCGTGCCAGTGAGACAAAGAATTGCCCGTAGTGTCGAAAATATTGCTGCCGCTGAGGCTTTAGTTGAAGAAAGCCCAAATGTGTCTCTCACACGTCGTTCTCCAGCATTGGGCATCTCTGTGACGTGTGATGTGGCGAATTTTGCGAAAATATCTTGGCCTACATCCTTACAAGATCAAATTGATGCAAGAACTGAAGCCGCTTGACCACCAGAAGCGTCGTATGTTCGTGAATTGGGCTGAGCAACAACTTGAAAATGATTCGAATTTTCATTGAAAAATCATCTTCAGCATCCATGAGTCATCATCGCATCCCGAAGAAATTACGGTTTGGTGCGATTTATGGGCCGGCGGCGTAATTGGGCCGTACTTATTCCATGATGGTCAAGACCGGCACGTTACTGTGAATGGGAATCGCTACCGTTCAATGATAACCGAATATTTTTGACCCCAATTGGATGGAGGACATGTGGTTCCAACAGGACGGCGCCACAAGCCACGCAGCGAATGTCACAATCAATTTATTGGAAACCAAGTTTGGAGAACGTGTTATCTCACGAAATGGTCCAGTCGATTGGCCGCCAGCGACGATTGATGAACTTCGTATGAATACCTAACGTGAAATTGCAGCAGTATCGACCGATTTATGCTTGAAAACTGTTGAAAATTGGGTTCAGCGTCTGGACTTCTGCAAGCGTTACCGTGGTGGCCATGCAAAAGAAATCGAGTGCCATACATAATGGCATCGAACGTACTTTTACAGGAATAAAGAATTTCATTAATATCCAAAACCATTTTTGTTTTATTTAAAAAAACATTTGTAGCGCTCTTATTGAGAAACCCTTTATATCTTTTGTTATTGAAGGATTTGTGCTATTGTCTTTTTTATGAATTTTTTTTTTTTCCATATTTCATATTATTTATTGATCTTCACTTTTAAAAACTGTGAACTAACAATAATTATCCAAATCTTAAAACTAAATATTAATTGTTAAGTCCAGCCAGTGCCAGACTGATGTTATATGGTTCAACTGGGACCATTATTTCCCCTTATTATTAGCGGACCAGATCCGCAGTGTCGCTCCTCCTAAGACGCTGGTGGCCGTGATTATAAGTTAAGTTACGGGCTAATATGTTGGGGTGTGTTTCCAGTTTTGTTAAATAGCGTTGACAGTGTCTAATAATTTCATCTTTGACCAGGGGTACATTCAGGTCTTTATGTATGTTGTAATTCCTAACATACCAGGGTGCGTTCGTGATCGTCCTCAAGAATTTATTTTGCATTTTCTGAATTTTCCCTATATTGGACGCAGAGGCAGTACCCCAGAGCTGAATTCCGTAGCACCATATGGGTTTTATGATCGAATTGTAAATGAGTAATTTGCAGTCCAGGCCTAGTTTAGAGTTTTTGCCAGTAAGCCAAGCGAGTTGAGCAGTTTTTAGCCTCATCTGAGTTATTTTCGCATCTATATGATTTTTCCACGTGAGTCGACGGTCAAGGTGAATACCTAGATATTTCACACATGTGTGTTGGGGTATATTCAGATTATTAATTTTAATGGGTGGACACGTCTCTTTTCTCAGTGTGAAAGTAATGTGGATACATTTCTGTTCATTCACCTTAATTCTCCACTTATCCAACCAAGCTTCCAATTGTGAAATGTGAGTCTGTAACATTCTAGACGCTATTTTTGAGTCATCGTCAGCGAAAGTCGATGTGTGGGTATTAATATCTAATGGCATGTCTGAAGTATAAATGATATATAACAGAGGACCCAAAATGCTACCTTGTGGAACTCCGGCTTGTATATCTTGAGGAGAGCTGACAAAACTTTTTTCAGCAAGAGTGAATTTTCGATTTGTTATATAGCTTTTGAGTAGCTTGTGAGTATTTGTTGGTAACAAAAGTTTTATTTTAAACAATAGACCTTCATGCCAAACCTTATCGAAAGCCTGTGAAACATCGATAAAAAGGGCAGATCAGTATTTTTTCTCCTCGAACGTTTTTCTGACAACAGAACCTAGCCTGTGGGCTTGCTCAATGGTGCTGTGTTTTCTCCTGAAGCCAAATTGGTGTGATGGAATACAGTTGTTTTGTTCCACATAAACAGTTATCTTTTCCATTAGGATTTTCTCGAACAGCTTTGACAAATTGGATAATAGGCTTATAGGCCTATACGATTCCACTTTTTTGTGATCTTTGCCTGGCTTGGGTATCATTTTAACGAGTGAAACTTTCCATTCTGGGGGATAGTATTCAAGGCGTATAATAAAGAGAATTATCTTTAATGCTATACGGGGTAACTCCAAGAGCATCCTGTTACCGATTCAATTGAGACAATTTATAAACATAAAATGTTGAACTTAATAATAAAGCAAATTAGTAAAATCAATTTGAAAACATAAAATACTAATGTATACAGTTTCTTTTGAAACTAAACATATACTTTAATTAAATTTTGTTTAAATTTACCCTTATTATAGCAGGAAACTATTCTTCTACTGCAAGTTGGCTAAATTTACACTGTGTGAGTGAATGAAATCAATTACACACATTATGCGTTATTTGCTGACGTTTAAAAATATTTTTTTTACATTATTTTCCCTTCCTTTTTTAAGACTTCAATTATTACTACAAAACGTTAACATTTTACGCTTTGTTGTGTACGTTTGCCAAAAATATGTTTTATACGTGCGTACTTTTGTGTTCAAAAGTGTGTAAATAAGTTTTTCAATTACATTTATTGTGCGTAATTCTAAGCATTTTTTGCAATTTTACATGAAAATGTATATACTTCATTGTAGTAATTTTACATGGATTTTGTTAGAGTGTAGGTACAAATGTAGTGTTCTATCATGTATTGTTATGTTTTTTAAAATTAAATTTTAACAACTTTCTTTTTAATAGGACAAAACAAGGCTAATCAAACGATTAGACAAATTAAAAAAAAAAAAATCTGTATAAATTTATTTAGTAAAGTAAATTTTGTTCTAAACTTACCTTTTTTAAAAAAATGCGAAAATCACCATATCTTCCTAAGTAAAATTACACTAATTTCAATAAGTTTTTCTTGTGCATACATACATTATAGTGATATACTCTGAAAAGAAAAAGAAAATTTTATTATTAGTTTTCGGTGTCAAAAAAAATTATAAAATTTCATTACAAAAAAAAAAAGATTCACTCTGAGGGTTAATCTTAATATATTGTTACAGAAATTTCTTTATACTAGTGACAGCTGGAAAAATCTAGTGTAGTAATAGCTGGAAATAACTAGAAAACCTGACTACTCATATAAATACGGGTACTTGGTGATGCAGCAGTTTAGTTAAAATAAAACGCTAAAGTGTTAAGAACTAAAGTGTGGCTAACGTTTAGTCTATTTACATCGTGTAAATAAAGTGTGCTACTAAAGTGTTTTCTGTAATTTTAGTGCCTTATATAAATAAATAGAGCTAAAAATAATTTTAAATGGTGTTTATTATTTGCAATATAGAAGTAACTCGATTTATTTAAAAGGTTAATAAATCAACGATTTTATAAAGGCTAAAATCGTAACAATATATATATGTTTATTACATATGATTTTCCCAATTTGCGTTAAAATAAAATTTACTTGATTTTTTTTTTGTATTAAAATTCCACTTTAAAAAGAATTCATTCTTTCAAAATCTGCTTCAAAAGCATGACAATCTTTATATGTTTATACTCATGACTGATCTTGAAATTAAAAATAAGTTTCCATAATTTTTTATTTTTTTTTTCATTCTGTGGTATGGATGATACAGTAAGTGTAGAATGTGTAAAAAGGAATTAGTGCCTCTAAGCCAAAATTTTTTAAATGAGTTATTGTGGTAAATCAAAATACAAGTGTTGGACAAAAAATGAAAATTTTATATAAAATGTTCATTTATGTTCAATCCTCTTCAAAAGCACCTTCTTCATATTCTTGTGTCAATCAAAATTACAAAAAAAAAAAAAAAAACGATTTCCTTTTCATCTGCATCTTAAGGCAGACAAACCGACGGACAGACGAACGAAAAGACATCTTGCCAACATTCAACATTATATGTTAAATTATAGTTAATCATTAAATTAGTTCATCGAGTTGAAAATATTTGTAATTTATTTTGATTACCCCCATGTGATTTTTGTTATCTGTTGTATAGACTATTTTTGCATAAACTAAATACAAATGGCAACTTTTAATCAAAAGGAGTTTAAAATTGTATAGTAACAGCGATATTGAATATAAATGTTAAAATTTAAAATCTTTATGATTAACTGTATTTGAAAATTTAATTAATACCCATTTTTTTTTTTTTTTGTTTTTCAACTCTCATTAGTTTATGGTCCTTCGAAGTCTATAAACTAACACTCAAAATATATATATACAATGTTTTGAGAAAAATTTAATAGTTTTATTTGCATATAAAATAATTTTATTATTAATTCATTCATATAACAAATTCCCATTCTATTGTTTATGGTCCTTCGAACTAATTAAAAAATTAACCCATTATCAAAAACCAACTTAATACATTTCAAATTTTCCTCAAACCAATTGAATTATTAAATTGTGTATTTTTTAAAATGCTTCAGAATCTTAAATATAATACTTTTTATTATTATTAAATTTACATTGAAAAACAAAAACACAATTTTAAAATGAAGTCAATTAAAATGCCAGATTCAAGTAAATAAAATGTTTAAACATTTCAAGTGGTTTGTTTGTCTTTTACAATGAATCAACAAAGATAAATTAAATATAAAAAGTATTAAAAAAATACATTAAATGATCCCAAAAAAACCATATGTGTTTCAATATTCAAGGTTAGACAAAAAAATATATATAGCAGACATCATGCAAAAAAACTAAAATTTTAAAATTCCTTAAATATTTTATAAACTTAATAAACCCATTCAAAAAACAAAACTAATCTGTATAAAAAAAAATTTAAAATTTTCATGTCTCATTTACTCGTTAAATTTTTTAGGGTCTTTGTCCTGGTAATCGTTTGAGAATTTTAAATTCATATGATTCGGGTTGTTTCTCACCATCACCAGCCTCATCACCCTGTCCATCATTGGCTGCCAGTACAGCCACTTTAAATAGTTCAATTTGTTCGGCAGACATTTATGAAAATACCTCGATAATCAGTGGCTCCGGTAGTAGTGGAAATGGTAGCGGCAGTGGTTGCATTAGCGCCAGTCAAACACAGTTGAATACCACAGCGACAACAAACCTGCATCAGCAGCAGCAACAACTCCAACAGTCTCAAACACAACGACATGGTACACGAAGGTCATGGCATGTGTCGCCCAACAAGGTAAGTTTACTGTTTTATTTGTGTAAGTTTTACAGGAAAATACAACAAAAAAAAACCTGTAAGTCGGTTTTTTTTACATGTCGAAAAAATAAGAAATTTCTTCATTTCACGCTTGGTCTGCGTATATGATGGGAAGTTTAAGTTTTTTTCTTTTTAACTTTAATTTTTTTCATTTACATTTTTGCACACATTGCAACCGTTACATGTCCCCTTGTTAAGTTGACGATTTTATTTTAACAAATTTTTCGAACGCACTCAAATTAAAGTTTTCTTTCTTTTTTTCTGTAAGTTTTATCACTTTTAACAAAAATGACATTTAGTGGGAAAGTTGAAGCTGAACCACAAAAGAAACATATTACAGGATTTCTTTTACTACATTTTAAGTTTTTAAGATCATAATTTCAATGTACATAAATGTTTTTTTTTTCTTTATTTTATGTACATATTTATTCATATAGGATGGAAAAATGTGACCCACTATAACCCATGAAATTATCTTAAATATCCCTTATGGTCCTTCGAACGAGGCCTAATAAGCCCAAATATCAACCTAAAAAGAATTTTAGATATTTAAAGTACAATTATGCTTTTTGAATTGAAATCAGTCGCAATTTCCAATATTATAAAGGGTGTCCCAAGAAGAACGCAATTTTTAAATTTTAAATAAAACACAGATATTTAAAAAAAAATCGTGAAACTTTATTATATCGTAAAGTAGACAGAATGAGGTTATGTATGGAACAATATATCGTGCAGATGGCCGCCGCGGCTTTACTGGCATGCACGCGATCTTTTAATGAAATTTTCAATGACCGTTTTGCATGAATGCTGCGGTATTTCATTAATGCAGCGTCCAATTTCCTCTTTTAAGGCTTGAGTCGTCGTCGGCTTATTCGCGTAAACCATCGACTTCAAAAAACCCCAAAGAAAAAAAATCTAATGGTGTTAAATCGCACGATCTAGGCGGCCAATTCTGATCTCCAAAACGCGAAATAACACGACCGGGAAATGACTGACGCAGCAATTGAATTGTTTCTCTGGCTGTATGACATGTGGCGCCGTCTTGTTGGAACCACATCCCCTCCACATTCATTTCTTCAATTCTAGGCAAGAAAAAACTGGTTATCATTTCACGATACTGAACACCATTGACTGTTTGCGCTTGACCTGTCTCATTTTTATAAAAAAAGGTCCAATGATTCCTCCAGCCCAAAAACCACACCACACAGTGACACGTTGAGGATGCATTTGCTTCTCGTGAATCACTCGAGGATTTTCCTCACCCCAAATGCGACAATTCTGCCTATTGACGAAGCCATCAAGATGAAAAGGGGCCTCGTCACTGAAGATGATTTTATCGGCAAAATCAGCATTTTCATGTTGTCTCTCCAATACCCAATTAACGAACTCCCTTCGCTGTCCATGGTCAGCTGGCTTCAGTTCCTGACTCAATTGAACTTTGTATGCATGAAGATGCAAATCTTTCGTCAAAATTCGCTGCAAAGTGGATTTCGAGACACCAATTTGCTGAGCTCGGTGTCGAATTGAGGTGGATGGAGTTTGAGCGACATCATCACGTACAGCTGCGACATTTTCGGTCGATCGACCTGGTCGATGGCGCGTTGTTGTCTTTACATCACTAACAGACCCAGTTTCGGCAAATTTATCCATTAATCTCTTTACAGTTGACTCTTTTGGAGCATTATTGTGACCCCAAATTGATCGCAATTTGCGAACTGTAGCCGCAAAACTTTCACCATTTTGGTAAACAATTTCACAATGAGAATGCGTTGTTCATTCATGTAGCGCTCCATTTTTACTTACCTCGTACCTTCTACTAGCAAACAATAACAATTGTTCAAATGTCAAACAATGACACTTCGAATGTTGCCAGATTTAAAAATTGCGTTCTTCTTGGGACACCCTTTACATATTATGGTCCTTCGAGCCGGCTCATATTAAAGAAATACTCAGGTATAAAAATACTAACCGCAAATCGTTGGCAGAAAATCTCTTTTTATAAAATTAAAATGCTAGGCCAACCTTTAAATGATAACGCCTTTTTCCGGTTGGCCGTTTGTATTTGGGAGCGTTGACAGAAATGGTAAAATAAGTGCTCTGTCATCTTTATATAAAAAGGAATAACGTTACTGACAGACTCACTGATTCATTCATTTTTGGAAATTCCTTTGGGGAGGGGAAAAGGGGGGGGGACTCCCTTTTCACGGCCTACCGAAACCCTTTAGCTAGAAACCAGAAATTTGTAATATGATTTTTTTGGAAAATCCAACGGTGAGGGCAAAAAAGGAGAATATTCTCCTCCTTGACGACTTGCCAAAACTGCTGGAGCTGTGAAGTTGAAATTGGGTACATAAGTTCCTCCTCTGAAGTAGACATTTACCTATGTTGGATTTTTGGAAATTCCTACGAGGACAGGCAAACAAATTAAGTCCGATTTGCCTAGAAACCTGAAATTTTAAATATGTGACGCCTTGTCGGCGCGCCAAATTTGCTGAATCACGAAGTTAAATTTCTGCGGGAGGGACAAAAAGGAAGTCTCCTTTAACACCCTGCAGTAACCGCTAATAAATAAAATTTATTATGAAAGTTCTTCCTCTGCAGTAGACAAGACTTAAAATGGGATTTTTGAAAAAGCCTAGGGGGAGGGACAAAAATAGGGAACTAATATCCCTTGACGGCCTGCAAAAACCGTTGGAGCTAGGAAGGTGAAATTGGTTATGAAGATTCTTTATCTAGTGTTAACATCAGCTAAGATTGGATTTGTAGAAAATCCTACCGGAAGGGACGAAAAGGGGAATTTTTCCATTTGAATGGAACGTATAAGTTGAAATTTGGTGCCTCCTCTGACGTAATTTGATATAAAGGTTCCTACTCCGTCGGAGACATTAGTTTAGAAGAGATTTTTGGAAAAACCTACGAGGAGGTGCAAAGAGGGGAAAATCCTCCCCTTGACGGTCTGCCGAAACCACTACAACCAGGAAGTTGAAATTTGGTATGTAGGTTCCTCCTCCGGCGTAGACATCCTCTTAGATGGGATTTCTGTAAATTCCCAAAAAACTTTTTTGTCAACATTTTGCAAAAAATACCATTATGTCAATCAAACTTTATCTGTTGAAAAATACAATATTGTTTTAGAAGCATTTAATTCGAAATTCATAAGTTTTTGAAATATTGCCAAACACAAAAAAGTACCAAATTGGCCGAGTTTCTTTTCCCTATTTAATCTTATTATTTCCAAAATTTCAAGCAATAAACACCTATCATTGCTTAATAATTATCGTTTATAGTAGCAAAAACTCGTAAGTAACTAAGTACTGATATGGTATCAATTGGTTGGAATTATGGGCATTCTACCTGAGTTGGACGAAAAAAGGGCGTTGTTATTAGATTTCGTTTTATCCAACATATCTAAATTACATACAAATTGGAGAGTTTAAAAATCGAAAAGAAAAAAATTACCAAGGGTAAGCCGGTAACAAACGATTTTAATTCTCCTTAAAGGAATTTTCAAAACATTTCTTAACATTTTTTTTGGGTCCTTCGAACCATTACGAATTTAAATTAATATATTTTTTAAATAATATGGTCCAAAATTAACTCCCAAAAGTCAAAGTTAAAAGGTGGCACTTTGAAAATAATTAAGTTTAAAGTTAAAAATCAGAATAGAAATTTGTTGAAAAGACTTCAGGATAGAAATTAGTTACAAGTTCAATTAAAAAGACTTAAGATTAAAATTATTTGAAATATAGTTCTAGTTATAGAAAAATTTGTGTTCTTTTTAATTTAAATTAAAATTGCTCTAAAATATTTTTTTATTTTATTTATTTCTACTTTTCTAGAGTCTAAATAAAGTGCATGTAGTTGGTCCCATTATTTATATTGTATATTACATTTTATCCACATATGAGAAAACATCAGGCTGTGTGGCTCATTAGCAACGCCTTGCAGATTTAAATTGTGGCGCCTTTTTTTCAAACATTTGCGTATGTTTGATTTTTTTTTTAAATTGCTTTACAAGTGAAAGGAGCCTGTTTGTGGTGTTGTCGTATTTTTTTTTTTTTTTTTTTTTTTGATAATGGGGAGAGTAAAGAAAAAAGTTTATTTAATGCAAAAAAGCAAACAAACATTGTCATACATGTTACAATTTCAATAATTTGCACTTGAAATCGTTTATCTTCTGTTAATCTAAACGTCAACTTTTTGTCGTTCATAGTTACGATTATGATCAGTGTTAACGGGAGAAAATGTCCAACTAGCAGCATAGTAAGAGGGCGGGTCAATAAGTCCATGACTTTTTGAATTTCTCGCCTCTTAACTGAAAGGGCAACACTGCTGCTGTCAACAGTCATCTGTCAGTTGACTCCTGTCAAAATTTAACAAGCTGCGTCATTTAGTTTGTGTGTGATAGCAGACGATCGCGTGTGGAGAAAATGGAAAAAAAGTGAATTCCCTGTGCTCATCAAACATTGTTTTTTGCGGAAAAAAACCATCACTCAAACCAACACTTAGCACCCTCAATTTTTATGGTAAAAAGCAGTTTACTGAATTTCGTTGTGGCCGTAAAAGCACGAAATATGCCGAACGTTCTAAACGCCCAAGTTGAGGTCTCTACACGCGAATCAATTAGTAAAAAGCGGTTTACTAAATTTCGTTGTGGCCGTACAAGCACGAAATATGCCGAACGTTCTGGACGCCCAGTTGAGGTCTCTACACGCGAAACAATTGAAAAAATTGACGATATGGTTTCTTCCGATCGGATACTGAAATTGCAAGAGATTGTGGAAGCCATAGGCATCTCAGTGGTTTCAATTTTAAATGATCTCTTAGGTATGAGAAAGCTTTACGCAAGATGTGTGCCGCGTTTGCTCACAATCGACTACAAACGCTGTCATGCGACAACTTCGTTTCCATGGCAAAGATCTATAAATTAGGCTACAAATTGCTCCCTCATTCTCCGGATTTAACCCCGAGTGACTATTTCTTGCGAGATTTGACGCCAACGATGAAATCATCTCACAAACAAATACATATTTCGATGACCTTTGGAAGGAAGAAAAAAATTGGATAAATGTTGAACAAAGTGTAGAGCTCAAAAGAAACTATCCAAAACCGCCCTCGTATAACTCTAATTTTTGCATGTATAAAAACAGAAATTTAAAATTTGTCTTCTATAAAGTTAACATAAAACAAGTAATTTTAAAAAACGATTCCTAATAAAATTGTAGAATTATGGGTGTAACATTAACACAATACCGGTCAGAACATTTTTGGAATTTGAGGCAAAATTTTGATGGAATCTAAATCCGCTAAAAAATTATATTTAAGTTCTTTTTTTTTTTTATTTGGATAATCGTTTAAATAACATTCAGCGAGTTTTGGTTTCGCTATTAATTATGACGGATGATGTTTTAAAATGTAAATTAGATTTGTTTGGAATTATACATATATGTAATATGTATATGTAATTTTAAAACTTAAAATGGCTTAAAAAAAACTTAAAAACTTAATAGCAACTAAATTATCTAGAGAAAAGCGTATGAGTTTTTGGGTATATTAATTTTTGACAAAACACCGAAGTGTTAAAGTCAAAATATCTACTTTTTTACTCTTAAAGAAACAGCTCTAAGTCAAAAAGTATTTGACCTATCAAAAACTCCTACGCGCATCCATAGATAATTTAATTTTCCATATGCATTATAAATTTCAGAGAAATCCACCAAAAATTGATTAAGTAATGCTGCGTGCCGTGGACCTCTATTGTAAATATACTATTATTTTGTAAAACTTTGTGTAAAACAAATATTTTTTTTGTACTGCTTCATAAATCTTGTGAAAACCAATCTTTGTTAACACATCTCCGTAAATAAAAAAATAAAAAAAGGTGTTACCCTTTAAGTAGTATAAAAGGGTGCTTGAGGTCAATGATTTTTGATGCAACAAATTGGTATCATTGCGACAAAAACATTGATATAAAACCCTTTAAGATCCGATTGTAAATACAGAAGATATTACAAAAAAATCAAAATGCCCTACATTCGGCAACATAAAAAATTAAAAAAAAAATAAAATAATAGTTTCGCTGGAATTATTGGAATTCTTTACTAGCAAAAGTTTATTGCTTTTTTGCGAGCTTTCATTTTAAAATATTAGGGTAGTACATTAAGGTGGTAGCAACTGAGATCTGGTGGGTTAATACTAGAACGGGTTACTTGAGGTCAATGGCTCCTTCGAGGAAAACATCGGGCTCCGCGAGACAAAAAACATTGATATACCACACTTTAAGATCGGACGGTAAATAACGAAGATATAACGAAAAATATTAAATGGCGACCCCTACGTTCTGCCAAAAAAAAAAAAAAAAACATTTTCGAAATTTTCTTGTTAAAATACTTTATATTTGAGGGTGTACGGTGAACTTTTTTTTTTTTTGCCTATAAGGTGGTACGGTCTAATACACACATATGGTCATCCACACAAAATGTGTATATAGACTGTGTGAGTATACATTTTGTAGATTTCAAAATATGAATAATCAGTTATTTTTTACAGAACTGATAGGTAAAATTTTAACATTTATTTTTAACTGAATTATCATTTGTTTTTTTTTTGTACTGACGTGTCAGTTGTTTAAAAAACTTTTTATTTTTTTTTTAAACGCAATTCACTTAAAAATTTATTGAGATTTAGCTAAATTAAATTGACAGCAATTTTATAAAAATCCATAAAATTCCAGATGCCCAAAAATAGCAAAATTTTATTATATATAAATATGTAAATTTTCATAAATTTTAACTATTTTTCTTATCTGGGAAATATATTAAAAAAAAAAAACGTTAAAAACTATTAAAAAGTCAAATTAATCATCTTTTTTTTTAACAAAATGAAAAATAATACTTGACATACATTAAGAATAATTATTAAGACAGATACAGTAAGTGGTATAATATATAAATATTTTTTTTATAAAGAAATTTGCTGAATTTGTAAATTAAACAGAGAACTATTTAACCGCCATAAACATTTCAATAAAGTATTTAATGCATTTATAAATAAAAAAATGATTGTAGTAGAGGAAAAAACCTAACAGAGTGTCATTTTACATAAAAATAAACAAAATTATTCATTTATTTTAACAAACGTCTGCATAATTTTTAAACAAAATTGAAGCAAAAAAATAAAAAAAAAATCTGCAGCAACCAAAACAAGAAGTTGTTTATGCAATTGCAACATTTTGTTGAGAGTATTTGATAAAAGTTTTTTTTTTGCCATTTTTGGACATGAAAAAAAAATGAAAAAAGACTAAACTTAATGACATATTTTACTCACCATCATATCAAAACGTTTGCAATTTTTTTTACCAAAAAGGAAAAGACTCACAGACATAATTAACCCATAAAAGTGCAGAACTTTAAAAATAAGAAGAAAATTTCTCATAATTTCATCATTTTGCAACAAAATAATGTTGCTGAAATATATTTTTAGAATAATTATATGATTCTACAACAGAAATATTTGCGGTATTTTTTATACAAAAAATTCCCATTTGTATATATGTAAGTTGCATATTCCTTATTAAACTGAAATCCTGGTATATTTTTTTTTCCATAGGAAAATCTTTAAATCCTTTGGCAGTTTTTCTACAGAATTCTCGAAAAATTTCCGGACTCAGAGACATTTTTCCTTTACAATCTTAAACACCCATAAAAATTTTAAAACTTGCTGATAATTATTTTTAAAGAGGCTCTGAAAGAAAAATCCATAGTAGGGAAAGCTAAAGATTTTCACGAAACGCCCCGAATAAAACATAATGGGCGGTTCAAATACAAATTCCTTTTTAAATTAAATAAAATAAACTATGCTCAGAAAGTTCTTCCGATTAATTAATGTGTTGCTTTCTTTGAAAAGGAGTTGGGGGAGAACTTAGAACAATTATTCCCCGCGATCTGATGAAGCGAAATTATTTAAGCTTTTTAAAGCATATCCCTGTTATGTTATTTTATTTCGGTGGGGTTAAGTACTATCGGAGGACGTTGCGATATGTGTGAGGGAAACCCAAACATATTATTTTTTCGAAATTTATGTTCCCGTCGATGCACTTAAAATAGTTTGTACGTTAAAATAACAAAAAATACCATTTAAAAGAAATGATATTTCATTTAAAAACCTGTCCACTTACATATCATTTAAATCAAATGGTTTTTGTTATTTATTTTTAAATGTTGTTTAAATAACTGACACATCAGTAAACAAAAAAACAAATGATAAATCAGTTAAAAATAAATTTAAAAATATTAACTACCAATTCCGTAAAATATAAATGACTATTCATTTATTTGAAATTTATCCGTTTTTTTTGTATGTTTTTTAATGCAAAAAAAGTATAATCACAGTATATACACATTTTGGGTGAATAACCATACATATTTTGTATATAAACAATTTAAATAAAAAACAAGTAAGAGCGGCTAAATTCGGCTATGCCGAATCTTATATACCCTTCACCATGGTTGGGAAAATAGTGAAGTTTATATATGGACATATATGGAATGGACAGATTTATATACGGACAGCTTTAAGTGGAAATTTACCATTTAGTTTGGTGATAAAACTTTGACTCGGAAAGATTTATGGTTCCCGAAAATAGGTATTTTAAAAAATGTATGTTTTGTTCATGACTACTTTCAGCAAATATGTTCTACTAAAGATTTTTGATCTTTGGATATATAAGACGTATCCATAGGTCATACTACAGCTCTAAAATTTTAGGTTTTATAAAAATTTTGATGTTTTTAGCCCATTTATGGAGTATTTAATTACGGTCTTACCGTTCTTAAGATATAAATTAATCTATTTTGTGCCACGCCCAATTCAAGGATCCCGCACACATTTGGTTTGATGTTGTGTATTTGGAAACTTTTCCTCTTTCCGTTCTCCAATTATACAGAAAAGCTGACCGACATCGTTAAGCCAACTGTGCTGGACGTATTTGTTTTGTTAAAAAAAATAAAAACAAAAATAAAAAAAAAATAAAAAAAATAAAAATAATAAAAAAAAAATAAAAATAAATAAAAAAAAATAACAAAAAAGTCTTCAGAAAATCAAAGAAAAAAAAAGTCTTCAGAAAATCACAGAAAAAAAAAGTCTTAAAGAAATATAAAAATAAAAAAAAAGTTAAATAGACGGAGCTCGATTGCGCGACTAAAAGAAAAAAAGTATTTGTGACAAAGCGCTTAGACCACTGAGCCATTAAAGGACATAAGCAAACGTCGTTAATAGAAGTAAATAAAGAGTTTTCGTTTAAAACAGATTTGTTTGGGGTTTAATTAAATGACAAACATTTGTATGGATTTGTTGTTTGTGTATAAAAGCTGAAGAGGTGAAAGACAAAAAGTTCAACAAATAAAATAAAAACAACAACAATCACGACCATATTGCCAATCAGTGTTGTTTTATTTTTTTTTTTTCAAAAATCTTTTTAGTTCTAAAAAAAGCATTTTTCGACCAAAAAAATATTTTTTTACAAATTAATTATTAAATGTTAAAAAAAAAACAAAAAAGAAACAGAAAAAAGCCTTAAAAAAATATGAACAAAAAGTTGAATAGACGGGGATCGAACCCGCGCCTAAGAGAAAAAAAGTATTTGTGACATAGCGTTTAGACAACTGAGCTATAAACAGTTTTCGTTCAAAAGCGATTTGTTTGGTTTTTATTTAAATGACACATCTGAAAGAAAAGATAGAAAAGAATTTCAACAAATGGATGTGTTTGTTATGCGTAAAATTCAACATAATTATCAAATAAAGGGATTTTACGGACAAAAGTTAGAGGTAGTCCTGGTTTTTTACTAATATCTCAGCCATTTATCAACTGATTTTCAATAGCAAACAGAAATGGATCACATGTAACAGAAATATATAACAATCAAGTCCTCATCATGTCTGGGGTTTTCGGAAAACCCATTTCATAAGGACCAAGAATATACATACTTTATAGGGTCTAAGATCAATATTGTAGAAATTACAAACGGAATGACAAACCTATATATACCCTTCCACCTGAGGTGAAGGGTATAACAAATTGAATTTTTTTTTTTTTTTTTTGTAAACAGACTGGAAACAACATATAAATATGTAATAACTGTAATCAAATGAAAAAAAATATATAAAAAGAATCGGTAAATGACAGTAACCCATTTTGAATAAATATACAAAAAGTTAATATAAAAACATCTTTGAAAAATAAATAAATGTATGTTCCTTTCATTTTTAACTGAACTAAACATTTTTTTTATTAAACTACAAACAGTAAACTACATATTATTCTGGGTGTACTAAATGCGAATTTATCAATTTTATTGCTGGTTAAAATTTTCACGGAACATTGTGTTATCGGGCCTTAGGCTAATATTGTATAAAGAAATACAGATTTTGAAACATTTTTATAGAAAAACAAGTAAAAAAGAGATAAATTCGGCTGTGCCGAATCTTTGAATACCCTCCACCAATATTCTAAAAAGATGGTCTCTACTGTTTTTGATACAAATAATATAGGAAAGCTTTTGAAGTAAAATTATGTAGTTGAAAAAATTTTTTGAGGCGAAAAACTTTTTTAGATGTGAAAAGAACTTTTTTGAAAGAAAAAAAATTTAGAGGTGAAAAAAAATGTTTAAGGTGAAAAAATTTTTTTTGTGCAAAAAAAATTTTAGTGGTGAAAAAATGTTTGAGGTGAATACAAAATATTTACTGCTAAGCGACTGGTGAAAAAAATATGAGAAAATATGTTATGTACCAGTCGCTACTATGAAATTGTACTAAATTTGTATGGGCAACTTAGAGGCACCTTTACACTTTCACTGGTTTTTTTAACCATGGACTGCACAAAAAAAACATTTTAAAGCATAGTTTTTGTCAAATACTCAATTTTTTCCGGCTAATGGGGACTAGCTCTGCAGCTGAATATGCCTAATGGAGAGAATGTACTTTCTGATGCGCCACGTATTGATAAATAGTTGCAACGAATATTCTTTCTTTAAAAAATTGAAGTGTGTTTGTCTAATAGAGAGAATACAGCAAAGAAATTAATTTGTTAAAAAAGAACATGAGTTGTAACTATTTGTCAATAGATGGCCCATCAGAAGTTGCATTCTCTCCATTAGGCATATTTTGCTGCATAGCTAGTCTCCATTAGCCATATTGTGCTACAATATGCAGTAGAGTATTATTGATTTTCTATTTTCTTCGTAACATAAATGAATATTTGCCAAAAACTATGAAAAATATATGTTTTATGTGCATATTATACCTTAATTTTTTAAATCAATATTCATTTAGATGTTTAAGAGCACAATATTACACTTTATTCATGTGAAAACATTAACATAAATATGCATTTGCCAATCCCTCAATTCTCAAAAATACAAATGGAACAAAAAAAATACTATTTTATTACGTCAAACATTTGACTTTAAAATTATGTAATAAGTTAACCAGTAACATCTTAATGCATTAGAATTTGACGTTTGTAGTTAATTTAATATTTTTGGTAAATAAATTAATTGAAAGCCTAATCCAAGGCTATACCGCCATGGGGTGCCACCTATTCAAAAGTAGCGGCACTAAAGCAATTATGCATTTTGCTTGTCAGCCAAATATACGAAAACGAGAAAAACACTATCAATGGACGTATTAACGACAATCCAGCTCCTCTGGCCTTTACCTCATTCTATATGAGCCCAGCCTCCAGCAATCATAGGGGCTGAATATGATATACGTTTATACTAAATTTTGGATGAACTGTAATATGAATATGTTTTGTCAATTTATGTAACAGAACTTTTGTTATTTAGTTTTAGTAATGTTATTTATTTAGTTTTAGTAATGTTATTTACAGAGGTCTGCTCTGTTAGCCACTTTAACAATGTTGCTTTTTACGTTAACTTAGTTATTACAGTAACACACATATAGCTCTAAGAATGTTATTATTCTCATAGTATGTAAGACAATAAATGTAATCGAACAAGAAGAAGACTTAATAACATTTTTACTAACTTAACAGAAAATTAAAATAGATACAGAAAAATTGTACAAATTTGTATGGAAAATTTAGAGGTACCTTCACATTCTCACTCATAACTTTTGAACCGCTAAACCGATTTCGCTCATTTTAAATACCAAACTGCTCGGGAGGATGTTCAATAATCTGGGTAAAAATTGACACCCCCGCTTGCGTCTTCGCGTCGTGATCGCCATTTCAACAGACAGACGGACATCGCTAAATCGACTTGAAAATTGCATAAGGATCACGAATATATATACTTGATGGGGTCTTAAACCTATATTTCGACATATTACAAACGGAATGACAAACTGATATATATCCTCACCATACGGATATAGAACATAGTTCAAAGTGAATTTTCATAATAACTGGAGTTCCATTTGGAATTTGGATTTTAAGAAGGATAAAGTAATGGCCCTTTTTTTTGAAATCGAAAGCAAAATTAGTTTTTATTAAAATACCAAAAATAAATTTAAAAAAAAACAGTAATTTTTTTCTAATTTTTTTAACAGTTAAAAATAATTAAATTTGTAATCAATTTAAGGTTAAAACCTTTGAAGCCATTGGAACTGTATTTTTAAGTATATTTTCCCACTATTTAGCGGTGTACTCCAATAGAGGGTTAATCATTCATATAATAATAGACAGACAAGTAAACATCATCACAAAAAAGGACAGACAGGCAGACATCAACCCAGGTAGAAAAATATCAAATGACAAAAAAAAAAAAAAGAAACAGTAAATTTATATACAAGTCTTGCCAAAATTAAACAACTTATCAGAAACAAACAAAAATATTTCTATTAAATGCCTGGTTATTGACCATATGTAGGCTCAAGGAACTGAACTACCTACTGGCCACAAATCTTAGAAAACTAGTTTTTAAATTCTGAAAAAAAAAAAATAAAACAAAGCTTAAAAGTTATAAATGCTGTAACTGCAATTGCAGCAATTGAAAAAAAAAATTATCTTAAAATTGTTATTACTTAAATTTGAAATAAATATTTTACTTAAAATAATTTTGGAAATATATATAAAATTTGTCTCCAATTTGTTGTGGGTTGTTTTTAGTTTTTTTTTTTAACACAATTTACATTTCCGCTCTAAATTCTAAGAACTGTTTATCTAGTAATTTTTCTATAAACACGTTTCATTCATAGATTTTATAGTCAGTGGAAACCAACAGTCCGTTCATTCATTCATAAAACTAAACACAAAATAAATTTAATTCAAATTCTATCTGTATTTCAGTTCAAATCAATATAATACTTTTCAACAAAAAAAAAAAAACCAACAAGCAAAAATCAGGTAGGTGTTGTGCGTGCTTGTAAATGCATTGAAAAGATTAGATTTCATTTCGATTTTTTTTTAAATATAAAAATTTATAATTATATAATATTTCTTTTTTATTGAAAATATATGAGTGGGTTTTTTGCAGTCACTTTTTTTCAAGAATCTTATTGCATACAAGTGCATACAATACCATTCATGCATTTATCAGTTGATTACATGTTTTTGGTGTATTAAGTGGATTTTGTTCAATTCAAACAAAATTGAGATTTAAATATTGTTTCATTGTATGTATGTCAAGTAATTTAAAGTTTTCCTTATCTTTTAACATTTTTTTTTCATTATTTTTTTTTTTTTTTAAATATTTATTTTTTCTAACTACAATGCAGACTTTACACATAAAAAAAATTTTGTTTATAGAGTCTATTGCAAATGACAGTTAAAACAAAGGTGTACACAGTTATATAGGAGACAAATGTATTTACCTTTAAAATACTGAATTTTAGTTCAGTTTGTACCGATTTTTTTAACTGATAAAAAAAAATAACTTACAAATAACCCACAATGTCGTAAAAATAACCTTTAAAAATTTTGAAACAACTGTCAAAAATTGATAAAAAAAACTACTGTTTTTTCAGTTATTTTTTCGGTTAAAAAAAAAAAAAAAAACAATTTTCTTTTGATTACAAAAAATGTATACATTTGTTCATTCTACTTATGATTTAAAATCAAAATAACAAATGATGTTCCAGTTATTACAATATTATGCATTGAAGATACAAAAAAAATTTCTGTTTTTTTGCAAACTAAGAATATAACAGAAAATAAACTTAACAAGAATTTTTATAAATTCAACGAAATTTTTTTATTTTTCAAATAACTATAAAAACTAATTGCTTACTGCAAAATACTGTATTTTTTTAATATATAAAATAATTACTTTAAAAACTATTACAATAATTTCAAAACTTTTCATTAGCTGTTTTTGTTAAACAATTGTGATAATAGTTGCTTTGGATTTGTTTGTAGAAAAACAACTGTAATTACAGTTAAAGCAACAACTACTGCTTACTACTCAGACAATTGCCTGGTAGTAAGTAACAAACTTTTTTGAGTGTACGTATGTGCATTAAGGCGGCATTTTGGCCAATTTATTTTTATACTTTTATTCCGTAGTGCAGAAGGGTGCAATAATTTGCTATTCCTTAAATTCAAAATTCAGATACAACTTACGAATTAGTTATGGAGCTGCAGTGGTAACCGAATTTATATCAGGTGTATAACTAAAAAATGCGGGTTTTTTGTCAAATTTTGGGGGTTTATTGTCGAATATTGATATAATATGAGTTTATTGAAAGTGTTGGCTATCGTTAGCATTTCCCATCTTTCTGGCAACATATTGCTTCCGCGGACGGGGTAAGGTCTGGACTATAACGCAGGTAAGGCAAACCACTATTTTCTAAATAGTTTTTAACCGGTCTGGCAACATGTGGCCGGGCGTTGTCATGATGGAATATTACTGTTTCATGTCTAGTCGCATATTCCGATCGTTTTTTGACCAATGCTCGCTTCAAACGAATCAATTGTGTTTGGTACAGGTCCCCTGTGATCATCTGGCCCAATTTCAGCAGCTCATAATAGATGGGACCCTTCTAGTCCCACCAACTACGGAGCATAAGCTTGGCGCCATGGCTATTCGACTTTGGCGTTGTTTAGTTGGTTGGCCGGGTTTCCCATACGATTTCTTCCGGGTTATCGTAATGGATTCATTTTTTATCGCCAGTAATGATTCGATGCAACAATGACTTCTTTTTATGGCGTTAAAGAAGACTTCGGTTCAACTCGTGTGGTTCCAAATTTACTGGCTTTTGGATAAAACCTACTGCTTACAAACTTTTCGAAATTGCTTCTTTAGTGACTCCCAATGATTTTGCAAGTTCTTCTTGAGTTTACAATTTATTATCTTCGAACTTTTTTGACTGACCTGTGCGGTCTTTGCCTTTTGTGTCAAAATCACCACTTCTGAAATGCACAAACCATCTCTAGCACGTTAACATCGATGAAACATATTCAGGATAAGCTTTGATGTGCTTCAAATTGCAGAAGTAAAACAAAACTTTCCTTTTTTTCTACATTTTCGAAACCAAAAGAAAAAAACTTTATTATTTACACTATTTCGCTCAATGACTAAGTGAGAATAAATTTACTTAAATTGCAGTTAAAAAAGTGTACCCTGCAATTGCATTTAATATTAACTTATTTAAGAATTTTAGTTAATTCTAAATAAAATTGCAGTGAAAACTTTTCGTGTAGAAAAGTGTGATTGCAGTTAATTTTACTGTCATAACTCGCTGAGTAAACACAAAGAGTCATAGCTGGCCCCAATGGTTTTATATTGAATGCTTTATTGCCTGATGATATATTAAACTTTTTTCAATTTGTATTTATCATATAATTACCCTAACCGAGCACTAGAAACGAAGACTATCGGCTCGTTGTAGCGAAAACAGACCAGGGACTCTAGTAGGAATCGAACCCACAATTCCAGCACTGATAAACTAACATGCAACCAACTGGCCTACCGGGGCGGAATATGTTGTTATTTTTAACGGTTAAAAATCAACTGACAGATGTGTTAAAAAGAAACATACAAATGATAAAAAAATTTACATTAAAAATCTGGTAAATTTTTCTAAAAAAATAACTACAAATGTTTCAAATGTTTTTGAATAATTCATTTTTCATTTTTTGTAAATATTTTTTTTTGTTGTTGTAAATTTTTCTAAAACAAACATTTTTGTATAATTCATTTTTCTTTTTTTCTGCATTTTTATTGCTTTACAATTCCCGTTTCCTTATTTTAAAAAAATTTTTTTTTATACGGATTCTCCTAAGATATAAAAAATTAAAGTTGATAAAGTGAAAAATGGTAAATGTACAATTTAAGAAAATTTAACTGCATTTGTAGTTGTTTTAACTACATTTATAGTTGTTTTTAACTATATTTGTAGTTATTTTTAAGTACATATTTAGTTATTTTTTTACCAGATTTTTAGCACATTTGTTAGTTGATTTTAAGCAGTTGAAAATAAATCTATATATTGAATTTGATTAAAATTTTCCATTGCAAATGCAATTGATTCCACCTACATTATTTACTGAATACGTGTGTGAATTAACATTTTATGTTTTTAAGAACATTTTTAAATTAAGTATGATTCTAATTAAAGTTAATATAATTCTAGTTAAAATTTAATTTTTCGTTTCGAACTTAAGATTGATTTTAAAGCTGTTTCAATTTAATTTCATGTTGTTTTAAACTGATTTACAATTTTTTTTTCGTGTCAAGCGTTGGTGATTTTAGTTCACAACTTATTTTATTTATTTTAATTTTTGAACTAGTTCGTTCCACTAGTACTTCACATTGCCAATTTCTTAAAACTGTTTATACGATTATATTGGTCAATTTGGTTGTCAGTTTCGAATAAAAGGATTCAAAATTATAAAAGATCAGTTAAAATAGAACTGGTTCATGAACTAAATGAACTATAATATCCAATTATATTTGAAACACCAATAACGAAGAAAGGCTCATAACTCGGATTGACGTTTTGATTAAATTTTCTTGAAAAACGTCTTAATAGAAGCCGGTGAAAGACATTGTAATTTAGTGCAGTTGTTTATATATTTAGTGGTGTTGTTATGGCGAAAAAATACATTTCTCATTTAAAGAATTTTTACACCTAGTGTCATAAAATGGCACCCTAATATACATGAAGTATAAAGAAGTTTTTGTTTGAAAATAATTTATTACTTAAAGGCAAAAATTATGCACATGATTTAAAGTTTAAATTTTACATCCATATTCAGCCTTTAAGCGTAATATAACTATTTTCAATAAAACTGATCAGACACTTTCATAAAACACTTTTTAAGAGGAAAAATTATTTAAAAAGAAATGAAATTTCCATTCAAATGGAAGTTTTTAAAAGCAACCTATAATTTGACCAAAGCATTTATTATTAAAATAAACTTGAGTGTAAGGGAGGAGCTCCTGTTAGCTTTTGGAGTTGAAATAAATTGTTTTTTTTAATAATTTTAAGTAAGAGATTTTAGGCATATCAATTTCAAACGACTTTGTTTCAAAAATAATACTTTAAGGTCAAAGTAGATTAACAGCTAATGGATGCACTGAAATTAAGCAGTTAATTTACTGTTTAACTTTCCAGTCTAAAAGCGGCTTTAAGCAATTCTTTTTTGAATCAATTCGCATACATTTTTTTTTTTTTCTTAATTTTATATTTTAATAACACTGTACAACAAAATCAAACTGTTTCTGGTAGAGGAGACCAAAAAAAGATATATGTACAGTCGCTAGAAAAAGTGTGCGTACAAGTGAAATACCTAAAACAAACATACAAAAAAAAAAAAGATTTTTCGGATCAGGAATTAATTTTGTATTTAAATTATAAAGTTCAGCCTTTCTAGTTACAAAAATAAAAAAACTAAAAAGATAAAACTACAACAAAATTAAAACAAAATTTTGTACTAAGAAAAAGTTTGAAATAGTCTGCGTATAAAACTAATATTCCTTTTACAATCTGCACTTTATTTAAAGCTTTAGCAGGTTGTTGGGTAGCCTTTTCTTTGGAGAACCTCTGCCAACCTTTTTGGCATAGATTGGCCAAGTTTGGAGGTTTATTCTGTTGTTATTTTTTCCCTTTCTTGTTGCAATACTTCTTTCAGCATACTTTTCGATGTAATTGGTTGTTTGCGAATTTTTCTTTCCAATAAGTCCCACAGATGCTCAATGGGGTTGAGATGTGGAGACTGCGGAGGCGTACGCAATTGTTGTGGAACATTGTATAGCAACCGTCCATCAAAAACAGGGTTTAATTTATTTTCCTTTTCAATTCATTGCGTTTCTAAATTAAAGTCTTGTTAAAAAAAAAACGCTGGAATCCCCTTTTAATTTTTGTACGCAGACTTTTGTTAGTTATAGGACTTTTTTAAAAAATTTATCGATAAATACTTATTATCGGCTCATTTTGGTTTTTGTATTGTTACTTAAATATTATTATGGATTTCGCTCATATATATAGCTACAACAGACGTTGTTGGAGAAATTATCCTTCCAAATTTATATAAAGCTATGTACGCAGAGTTTTTTAGCAAGTGTATCGCCGTTTCGAATGTTATTAATTATTTTAGGGGAGTTAAAGTTTCTCCCCTTTTGCACATGCTGAATCGGCCAAAAAGTAACAGGTCAATTGAAAAGTCCCCGGCCTACCATAGTAAAACTCATTTTTTTTTTTGGCTAAATTTGTTTTTTTTTTTTATTCAACATAGTTCCCTTCAAGGGTGATACACTGAATATAGCGAGCCTCCAACTCTTCGATACCATTTTTTAGTACGATTTGTCCTTTGCTTCAAAAAAGGCCTCAGTTTCGGCGATCACCTCTTCATTCGACGAAAATTTCTTCCCAGCGAGCATTCTTTTGAGATCTGAGAAGAGGAAATAGTTGCTGGGGCCAGATCTGGAGAATACGGTGGATGCGGAAGCAATTTGAAGCCCAATTCGTGGATTTTCGCCATCGTTTTGACTGACTTGTGACACGATGCATTGTTTTGGTGAAACATCACTTTCTTTTTCTTTAAATGCGGCCGTTTCCCGTCGATTTCGTCCTTCAGACGGTCCAATAACGCTATGTAATAGTCGCTGTTGATGGTCCTTAATTTTTTAAGGTAGTCAATGAAAAATATCCCATTCACATCCCAAAATACAGACGCCATAACCTTGCCAGCCGACTGTTGAGTCTTTCCAAGCTTTGGAGTTAGTTCATCAAGTGCAGTCCACTCGGATGACTGTCGAATGGACTTCGGAGTAAAATGATGGAGCCATGTTTCATCCATTGTCACATATCGACGAAAAAACTCGGGTTTTACACACTTGAACATCTCCAAACACTGCACCGAATGAACTTGCGGGGCACCCACTTTGCACACGTTCAGTTGATATCTTTAGAGTACCTGCTATTTTATTCAATTTCAATTAACAGGTCATTCGAAATCATTTTGTGGATTTTTTGATGTTTTCGTCCGTAACAACCTCTTTTGGGCGTCCACTGCATTAACCGTCTTGGGTGCTCATTTCAACACGTCTAAACTAAGCATACCAATCCTCGATGGTTGATTTTCCTGGGGCAGTGTCCGGAAACTCGTCATCAAGCCAAGTTTTTGCTTCAACTGTATTTTTTCCCTTCAAAAAGCAATATTTCATCAACACGCAAAATTCCTTTTTATCCATTTTTTTTCACAATAACAAAAGTTGCTTCACACAAAATGCTATAATTCACAAACTAATGATCCGACAGCTGTCAAATTTATACGTGTCTTTTAAAGATTAGGGCTAACTAAAAATCATATCAACTTAAGTCTAGTAGCGCCATCTATGTGTCAGGCCGGGGACTTCTCAATTGACCTGTTATATATAACATTAATTTGGCAGATGTACAGTAATGGTCAAAACATTTGGAACTGAGATTGCAATTTAACTTTTCATTGATTAATTTTCTCCAAATCACATTTCGTTTTTAAAATTAATTTTTTTCATGTTTATCATACATTGTGATTGTTAAAAATATAAAAAAAAACAAATTCCGTTAAAGTAAATCAACAACAAAATTAATTTTAAAAGATGTATTCAAAATGCAGCTGTTCAAAACATTTGAAATTATTATTGCTTTTACTCTTAACTATACTATTAACACTAACAAATGCTGGGAAATAACGGCAATCGCATTCCGTTTATTAATTCATGATCTAGATCTTTTATTAAAAAACTCTTCATAATTATTTTGCTATAATATATTTATAAGATATTGGAAGCATTAACATCGTAAGAATTACTTTTGTGAAAAATGGCAGGAAACAAATACAATTCTGATTTCAATGTCAAAGTTTTAAATGACTTTAAAAATGGACCTTCTCAAAAAGCCATTTCCTTAAAATATTCCGTTCCAAAATCAACAAATTTGTCGCATTGTTAATGGTGGCAACATCCATAGAACTTACAAAGGAGGAAGACCCCGTACTACTACTACTGTAAGAGAAGACAGACAAATAAAGAATTTTTAAGAATATTTTTTACGAAGTTAAAACTGAACTTTCCATAGATGTCAGCCTTTCCACCATTAAAAGAAGAGCCCGATAATATGGTCTTATAAGTTTTATATGCACAAAATAACTCTTTGTGTTGGAAAAAATAGAAAATCTCGGCTTAAATTTGCCTGCTCCCAGCCATATGCTGAATCGGAAATGCCACTTTCATTGACATTTTAGCTCAATAACGACCCTAAACATACGGCAGGGTTTGTAAAAGTATGGTTGGAGAAAAATAATATTAGTGTCATGTCGCGACCGCCACAATCTCTCGATCTCAACCCGATTGAGAACATGTGGATGATTTCAAAACGGAATATTGGTAATAAAGTATACCGAAATGTTGATGAACTTTTCTCCGAGTTGGAAATGCAGTGGAATGAAATTCCCGAAGATTATATTAAAAACCTCATAGCCTCAATGGCTAAAAGATGTTCTGGGGTAATTACAAGGAACTTCTCAATGTATGGGTCTTTTTGTGACTCGAGAAAAAGGGTGGAAGAAGGGGGATATAACGGGTTCAAATATTCCACAAAAATATTTTTCATGAAATTTTACAATAAATCTAAAGCTCAAAATTCAACTTGAACGCGACTACTTAAAAATGTTTACTAAAAAAATTAACAACTGAAAAAATTGGTAAAAACAACTATTAATTTTTTTAATAATGTAATTTGAAAAAACACTTTACCCTACCTAATATTTAAAGTCCAAATTCCAAAGAGATAACATTGATTTAGATTACTTTGGTAGCATTTTTAAAGGCGAGCTACTTATCTAAAAGAAACATGAATTTAACACTAACCTAAGTTATATAAATTTAATTGTATTTTAACTATTAGATAGTTCTTTGCACGTATTACATTTCCATTTAAACATAAATCATATTATGATTATAAAACGTTATAGGTATGTACATAAATTAAAACAAATCAATAGAAATATTTCCTTAAAATATTTTTATACTCCTCCAACTACTACCACTCCTTAAATAAAACAATAAACTCTATATTTATATACAAAGTGTTATAACTTTATTAGGATTACATGGCAAATGTACACTTCACATTTAAGAAACTTTACTTTTTACAAATGAAACTTTGTGAAATGGAATTTAGGTCAGGATTTTGCAGGGATAGGTAAAATAACAATGTATTTCCCTTATCATAAATTGATTCGCATTATGGTTAATAAATATTACACAGCTGTTTTAGGGGAAAATTAAAGAGTAATACATATGTTATATATGTAATATATACAAATTTTACAAAAAAAAAAATAATATTAAAAATACTGATATGACAATTGAATACCAACCAAACAATTTGTGGCAATTTAACCCCCAAAAGAATAACAACAAGAAAAACAAGAAAAGAATAACGAATTTAATTGCAAAAGTTTTCAGGTAATTTAATTAACCCTAGACCGCACCAATTAAGAAATACATACATAAATTGTTTTTTTTTAATAATTTTGATTTGAAAATATTTGAAGGAAACATTCTCTGATCTTTTAATTTCGTGCTTTTCGATCTAGATTTAATGTTTTTTTTTTTTTGACAACCTACAATGAATAGTGGGTGCCAATTTATAATATTTTCGAAATAATTCAGCCATATCTTACTAGCTGGTCAAGTTGCCATGCCCTATAGGACCACTGGGATCCTATAGGAACGTAAGGGGGTTTTGTATGGATGTGGGAAGTTAGGATTTATGCACCAAAAGCATTTACGAATGTTGTACGCCATCAAATTTAAGCAAGTGGCTGTTTCGGCATTTCTCGATATTCCTGCTATGTTGAATTTAAGACGACTTTAAATGAAGCGCTATTTTCGACTATATTTCTTCTAATTCATAGAGGTGGCAGCACTTGATACAAAAAATAGGCTGTGGTTATCAAATACTGGATAGATTAGATTCAAATGACAATACACATCGCGACCAGCATAGCACTTTTATGCTGCCTAGAGCTCCCCTAAAAGTTCAAGCTTTAGGTAAAGCTTATAATAATAAAAAATATTCCAAATGTCGGAAGGCAACACGAGCCGACCACCTAACAACCTGAGTCTCCTAACAGAATGCCTAGGACATTTGTAGAGAACATGCTTCGGCGTCCCCGATTCCAACTCACACAATCTACATACATCCGTGTCCGATTGACCCCTCTTGTACCGTTGGCAGTACCCCGTCAAGGTCCCTAAGTCCTTCCTTCCAGGAGCCATTAGTCACCCCAACCCGCCACTGGGCAGATAATTAAATCCCTCCAGGCCTGGCTTTGGCCACGAGTGATTTTCCAATAATCAGAAAATTTCGATACGCTCCACAACCTGAGCTTCTCCATAATATAATCCATCGGCATTACACAGAAAGGTCAGTCTGCTTTTTCGTTACCCTCATGCCCCTTATAACCTGGAATCCACCCCAGTGTGGGGGATTTATGGCCAAGTCGATTGAGAACCTGAATGCACTCCATTACCAGTCTAGATGACACCTCGTTGGCCATAAGAGCCTTGAGTGCGCTTGACTGTCAGAGAGAATGTAGATGCAAGATCTAACTGTACGCCTCCGCAGGCATTCCGCCTCACAAACACGTATAGCAAAGATTTCCACCTGAAAAATAGAGGAATATATGTCCCTAGTAAGAGCACACTGGAACCCGGGTCCATATACGTTTGTTTCGAGCCATCCCTGAACCATTCCTGGCCCCCAGTTTATGCTCACAAGACCGGCTGGTCCACATGCTCCTATCAAATAACGTAGTGTAAATATCTGTTCCGGTAACATCCTGTCCGCGACTCTTGAGATCGGGTCTTCCATAAAAATCTCGGCAATCCTTACTTGAACCCATTAATGTTACGACAGGGCATAACGAAACCGCAATATCAATAAGTAAGAAAAATCGTGGTTAATTATTTGTTGACGAACCTTCTAATTTAAACGATTTAGGTGATACACTTAATTTTTACATTTTTAATTATTTCCGAAATATTAAATGTGCAGTAAAATTAGTGCAAAATTTGCGATAAAACGAATATTTTGACATAACGAAAAGGGGCTGAAAACATATCATTCCTTATACCAATCTTTGACTATACGAAAACTTCAGACCTATAGGGAAAGGGTAACAGTATTCCCCATCACGCCTAAATTGCTTCGGCTAGAAATCTGAAATTAAAAACATGTTTTCCATGAAGTATGGACTAAGTTACTAAAGTGATACTTTTTGAATATCCAACAAAAACGTGGAAAATCGGGTTAAAGTCGAAAAAGTGTAGCCCATCTGCCGGAACTAGGAATTTTTGGCTATAAATCTAACATTTAAAATATTTGTTTCCTGCGATGTGGACTTACTCACTGAAGAGATACTGGAATTTCCAATTAAAGCGTGGTAAAACTGGGTTCAAAAAAGAGAAAAGGTTTCTGTAAAAACCCAGAAATTTAAACCTTTTAATTTAAACATCCCCTACAAAAGATAAAACAAATTTATTGAAAAACCCAGCAAAACCACACATTACCAAATAATGTGTAAAGTAATGTGTAGCCATAGGGGCTCACGGATTACTTTACACCTTACTTCACTGATGAATTTTACAGGCGATGAGCCTCAAAGTACCCAGAAAAACTACACATTACCAAATAATGGGTAAGGTAATGTATAACCTAACGGGCCGATGGATTACTTTACACCTTACTTCATTGATGAATTTTATAGGCGATGAGCCTCAAAGTAGTGTATATACCCATTACTTTAGAGTTGATAATGTAAGGGGTTACTTATATGGTTACGAGAATGGAAAAAGTAATGTGTCTAAAAATAGATTTTTAAAAAAGAGGAATTTTTATTAAAAAAAATTATTATATATATTTTATTTAAAATTTTTGTAATTAAAAATAATGTGGTCAAGATGGGAATCGAACCAGGAAAATGTGGTTACCAGCCACGAACTCTACCCACTGAGCTATCGACGCATATCGTATTTGATTGCTTTAAACTTAAATGAATTGTTGCGCTTCGTTTTTTCGCTAGTGTTATCAAAACAAACATACATTACCCTTTTGTTTACAAAAAAACATAAAGTAATGTATCTAAAAATAGATTTTCAAAAATATTTCAATTATAACTTTACATTTATAAATCATATATTACGTAATCAATAATCAGTAACTTATTACTTTATGCTTGCAAATAATGAAAAAGGTAACGAGCTATCATTACAAGGTAACGCATTACCAAAGTTTTGCTGGGAAGGAAGATCTTTAGCAAATAGAATTAAAATTTCTTATTTATATGTTCCGATATTTTTCCATTTTTTCATGAAAACTAATTCACAAAACCTCTTCTCGCGGTTCTCTCAATCCAAACAAGTGTTCAAGTTTCAGGCTCATTTCAATTTTTGTTAAAAATCTTAACATTCAAAGAGACTGATTTTTGGCCCCCCTATGCATTTGAGGGTTAATACAATAAAATAACCATTTAAGCTTGCTGTTTTATTTTTGTATTTACAAAAATTGTTATTGAACCTTTTTGTTCTATTTTTTTTTTGGTTGTTGTTGAAACAACAACAACATATTGAGTCATTACCGGATATTAAAATAAACAATGAAATTGAACAAAAATATTTTTACGGTTGTTGTTTTTAGAAATATTGGGTGTTTTTGTAATAATTATATAACTAACACCTTAAGTATACAGTTGATAGAGATGCAGCTACCTGAGTTTACCAAACAAGAGTTTGCAGATGTTTTTTTCATACTCGTAATATAATTCAAACAATAAAACTTGTCTTCTAAGGGTCTCTTTTGTTAAGTCATCTATTGTTGTTATTAAATTTCTAAAAATTACAACTTTTCAACTTATGGCCCGTGTTAAATAAATGTCAAGCACTCTTCAACAAAATGTTATGCAATATTATTGGAACCTTAAATTAGACCCTAAATTTAAACAAAAGATACATTTTGCAATCATAAAGTAAAACAAAAAAAAACAAACCAATTAAAATTCAAGGTTTTGTTAAATTTGTGTTAAAAATTATATAAAAATAACTTTTTAAAATGATAAACAAGAAATTGCAAAATAAAATATTAAACCTTGACATTGCATGCAATTGCATGATTTTTCAAAATTCTTTGTATTTCAAACTAACCTTTGATATGGCAAACAGTATAAAAAAAGTAGTAAAATGTTATTGAACTTGTTCAAATATTTAAAAATACTTAACGTTGCTAGCGACCTCTACATATAAACAAAACAAACCACCCACATAATGATGAGTTTAATGCCAATTAAAGCACATAAGGCGCATGATCCAAAAAAAAGCAATGAGAGAGTATTTGTTGAATCCTTTAAAGTACAATCAAAATGTTTACCGTAACAAAATATGCCACCAAACAGTAGTATTTTTACTAGTTTTCAATAAAGACGTAAAAACAATTGTGCAAATACGGAAGAATTATATTAAAAAAAAATTTGATAAAACAGGGGAAAAAATACTTTTAAAAACTTTTATAAAAATGTAGTGAATTATGCAAATTAATAACTTTTTCTTATTGAAGATGCAAAATTAAAAAGGAATATATTTAAAATTATGGAAAACTTCCAGGATTATGTTAAACACAAAAAAGAAAAACTGTTGTGTAAAAAAATCAATAGTTAAAAAGTTCAAAGAATTCCTTTCCTGAGGCTAGACAGCAAAAGGTATAGTGTTGTGTATTTATAGTAAAAGGTGTGTAAGAAACATGTGAGATTTTATTATCTCTTTCAAGTTTTGGGAGATAAAATAAATAAAACATTTTTGAAAAAAAACCGAAGAAAATTGTCCATAGAATAACCAATAAAACAAATTTTTTTTGGCAAAATTCGACTTTATTCATCAACGTAGTCTCCTTGAAGAGCGATACAATCACTCCAACGCCTTTCTAACATTTTGATGCCTTTTTTTATAGAATGATTTATCTTTGTCCTCATAATAGGTCTCTGTGTCGGCAATCACCTCTTCATTCCAACAAAATCTTTTTCCAACTACCATTTTTGTTAGGTCTGAAAACAGAAAAAAAAATCACTGGCAGCCAAATCTGGCGAATACGGAAGCAATTGAAAGTATAATTCGTGCAGTTTGGCCATCATTTAGAATCACCGACACGTTGTGCACTGTGAGCAAACACGGCACCCATTTCGAAAACAGTTTTGTCATGCACAAATGTTCATGCAAAATAAAGCCAACACGTTCTTTCGATATCTTTAAGGTATCAGTTTTTTCCTGCAACTTCACTTTACGGTCTGGCAAAACGATTGTATGAACTGTTTGATCTTTTCCGGTATCACCACCTCTTTTGGGCGACTAGAGCGTTCGGCGTTTAAAGTCAGCAAACCACAATTTGCCTCGATGGAGATGAGTGCGAATAACACTTATCAAACAAATGTTTTTCTTAAACGGTGTTTTTTCCCATTAAAAAGCAATAATAAATCAACACACGAAATTGCTTTGAATCCATTGTTTTCAAAATCGCAAAAGAAGCGTCACTAAAACAGCTGCAAGTTGTTCACTATTAAACGAATTGTCATTACATGTTGACAGGTATCAGCTTATGGTTGGTAGTTCCAATTTTTTTATTTGCGGCTCCACCTATATGTCAACATAGCCGATGTGTTAAAAGGTGTTTTTTCATTTCTCATTTTCTTATTAAGAATATGTCTAGACCAAATTTAATGGTCCACCAGATTTGACTAGATTAGATCAGAATTCATTGCATATCGAACAATTACATCTAATGAGATCTGAGGGTCAATTCTCGTTCTGTGATAATGTGAAGTGAAAAAAAACTTTTCATTTTCGTTTTCATAAGCACTCTTCACTCGAACTTTTCACAAATACATAAATTGCGATTCTCGTATGTATTATAAAAAAAAATGTTTCATTCGCACTGTACCCATGAAAATTTTGTAACTGTGTTATCCAAAATTTAAAGCAAATGTCAAAACAGAGAAAAACGTAAACAAAAGTAAATTAAGTTCGTAAAATTTATTTTAAATAATTATATAAAAATATCTGGATTAATTGTATTATTGGATATTACTCAAAGAATTCCGGATGAACAAAGGTAAGACAATGATGTTACAAGCATTTCATTGCAGTAAATAATTTAATAATTTATAGAAATTTTTTGAGTGCTGAAACGCATACTTCGTGCTGACCACAATCCATTCGAGATGACAACCGACAAGCACTTCATGGATTTATATCGGCTTACTTTAAGTGAACTATATTTGGTGCGCGTATGAAGTCTAATATTACTTAAAGAAAAAAAATTCATAAAGAATATAAATAAACTATAAATAAATATGCCATACTTTTGCCATTTTTCACTGTCCTTATGGGTCCCACTAAAACTGTTAAGGCTCGCCGCTAATTCGTTACACTTTTCGTCTCTAAATTTGGCACCATCTGCAGTTACAAATCTGTAAATATGGGATTAATAAAAGTGTGATTATGGTTATTAAGCTACTTACTTATAGTTTGCAATGTCCACATGCTTTTCTTAATAATTAATTAAATACTCCTTTTGGCTTTCGCTGGCACGCTTTCCTCTTACAATCTTCTCATTGTTTATTTCACTTATAAATAGTCTGTGTAAACAATTTTTTCATATGAAAATATTTTGACAGTTGTTTGCACTGTTACACAAAACAAGAATCGCCAGTGCTGTGCAATCGTGAAAAAATCTTGTTTCGTTCCACTTTTTTTTTCATATGAAAACGTTTTGATATTTCTTTACATTTTTTCACAGAACGCGAATCAAAAGTACTATGAAAACGTGAAAAAACTTTTCATTTCACCGTTTCACAGAACGAGAATTGACCCTCTGGCCTGATCTGATCCTTTTTGCATGGGTAATGTCTTTTGATTTGGCTAGCAACCAAACTATTCTTGTAATCCAACAACAGATCGCAATTCTTAAGATAATTGAGAACGAACCTTACTGAAATGTATTGAAAATGCTTCATATTTTTACCTACTCCCCAAATAAAAGTTTCTCTTTGTAAATCGTTTTATGTTAAGTTTTAAAAATCCTACAAAAGAACATCTAAAAAATACATAAATTAGAACAAAGAAGTTCTGAGAACTTCTCAATTGTTCCATTGATTGTAGAAGTTTTTTTTATGTTCGCGAAAGACTACGAAATAATTTATGAATCCGGGCCAACATCATCTACAAACACACAATTGTCTCAAAAATTTTCTGAAAACTGAAAAAATTTAAATGTAGACCCAAAATCGATCCTTACAATTTTTTCCATTTAATAAAAAATTAGTTTTTACTATTCATTAGTAACATTAAATTACGATCTCGAGCCTCATAAAATTAAAAATATTTAATTAGACCCAAAATATTAATTTTAATCTCATATTTACAAAAATAAAGTATTAAATCTGATTGGACCCAAAAAAAAGTTTGAACCTTACCAAATTCGAATTGGGTATACCATTGCAATTGTTCATTTGCCTTAAGCCGGGCTTAGGGTAGTTTTTTGGAGTAGCACCCATTGGCTGGCAAATGGAAGGTAATGACCGAAAAATTTTTTGTCATCATCCCTACACTCACCAAAAAAGGTCTGTAATGGCAACTGAAAATTTTGCTGTTATTACGGGAAATTCTGCTAATTTGAGCCCAGCGGTATTTTTTGTTAATCCTAGGAATACATGTCTGCTGACGTGTAGTACAATGAAATTAGTAGAAAAATTAGTAGCCGCTACTAAATTTTATTAGACTTTTTGTAAAGTGAAATTTAAAATCTGTTTGCTAAAATCAGCAAAAAAAAATTACTAAATTTTATTAATATTAGTAAAAAGCTTTGAATTTATTTTTCTTATCGAGCATCAAAAATGTTGATTATATTTTTTAAAAAACGAATTACAAAACGAATTTTACAAAAATAAAGTATTAAATCTGATTGGACCCAAAAAAAAGTTTGAACCTTACCAAATTCGAATTGGGTATACCATTGCAATTGTTCATTTGCCTTAAGCCGGGCTTAGGGTAGTTTTTTGGAGTAGCACCCATTGGCTGGCAAATGGAAGGTAATGACCGAAAAACTTTTTGTCATCATCCCTACACTCACCAAAAAAGGTCTGTAATGGCAACTGAAAATTTTGCTGTTATTACGGGAAATTCTGCTAATTTGAGCCCAGCGGTATTTTTCTGCTGACGTGTAATACAATGAAATTAGTAGAAAAATTAGTAGCCGCTACTAAATTTTATTAGACTTTTTGTAAAGTGAAATTTAAAATCTGTTTGCTAAAATCAGCAAAAAAAAAATTACTAAATTTTATTAATATTAGTAAAAAGCTTTGAATTTATTTTCTTATCGAGCATCAAAAATGTTGATTATATTTTTTAAAAAACGAATTAATCATTTTGTTTTAATTTGGTAATTTCTGTTTTGAAAAATATTTTGGTCAATTTTTGTTTACTTTTAAGGTTAAATTTTAATTGTTTTTAGGGCGGATTTTTAAAACTAAAAAACATTTTTAGTGCTATTTTAAGTGGATGTCCTCTTTTTAGACATCAGTCGGTACCTTCACTTCCGAACCCTTTTTTAATATATGTAACATTTTAAGGATATTAAAGTTTGTAGGTGTAAGTTTTTATTAGAAATAACATTTTCTTCAATAACCACTTTTTTAAAATTAGTAATATTTTTTGCTAATTTTAGCAAATCGGTTTTCAAAAATTTGTAAAATGATTACTGAAATTAGCAACAAAAATTTGTAAATATTTTGTAAAAATTCTGTAATTTGTAAAATGTAAATAGCAAAAAGATTTGCTAAATAATAATTTTTTACTAAAAATCAGTACAAAAATAGTAGAGTGGGATTGAAAACCGTTTACAAATTTTTTACTAACTTTTTTTTCTGAGTGTACAGCAAATAAAATTTTAACCCCTTAGGTCCATGAGCGTTTTTTTAAATGGTTATATTCTGTTTTAAAATTATGTCGGGCACAATCTCTAATTTCTTATTGAGGTTTACGTCCGAAAAATTTCATTCATAATCCTCAAAATTAAAATTGGGATAGTGTCCATGGGGCTTATGAACTGCACCTAGTCGGCATGCTCCGATATTTTCCAATTTTTCACAAAAATTGTCCAGATGAAAGGAGAAGAAGTGAAACTTTGTACTTGGAAACAACTTTAATGCAAAAATAAGATCAGAGGATTTTAAAACTTTATTTAAACCTTTGGATAATTTATTGCTTAAGAAATCATGGAACCTTTAAAAAAATATTTGATGAACTTTCGAACTAAAGAAAAAATCTTTTAAAACCCCCGGATTGAATTCCAAGAATTATAGATTCTATGAGTAATTTAAAGAATTTAACAGGTCAATTAAAAAGCCCCGGCCTACTACACTAAAACACATTTTTTTTGGCAAAATTTGTTTTTTTTATTCAACATAGTTCCCTTCCCTTCCCGTTTTGTCATTTGCTGCAAAATAGGCCTCAGTTTCGGCGATCACCCCTTCATTTGACGAAAATTTCTTCCCAGCGAGCAATTCGAAGCCCAATTCACGGATTTTCGCCTTCGTTTTCACTGACTTGTTTTAGGTCAAAAGTGAGCTCGCGCGGCACCTACTTTGCACAGAGCTTTCTCATACCCAAATATTCGTGAATGATATGATGTACACGTTCAGTTGATATCTTTATAGTACCTGCTATTTCATTCAATTTCATTTTGTGGATTTTTATGATGTTTTCGTCCGTAACAACCTCTTTTGGGCGTCCACTGCGTTCAGCGTCTTCGGTGCTCATTTCACCACGTCTAAACTTAGCATACCAATCCTTGATGGTTGATTTACAGGGGTCAGTGTCCGGAAACTCGTCATCAAGCCAAGTTTTTGATTCAATTGTATTTTTTCCCTTCAAAAAGCAATATTTTATCAACACGCAAAATTCCTTTTTATCCATTTTTTTCACAATAACAAAAGTTGCTTCACTCAAAATGCTATAATTCACAAACTAATGATTCGAAAACTGTCAAATTTATACACGTGTCTTTTGAATAGGGATAACTAAAAATCATATCGACTTAAGGCTATTAGCGCCATCTATGTGTCAGGCCGGGGACTTCTCAGTTGACCTGTTATAAACTTACGAACACTTACAAATCCATTACACTCCATTTAAACAGAGAAATTAATCTAGTAAAAGTCGAAGTCGATCACATCACTAAACTAAAGTCGATTAAACTATATTTTATATGATGTTTCCACAAGACGTTTGTCGTGAGACGAATAAGTGACCACATGTATTTTGTTTTTGTATTCCATGTATTTTGTCACTGTATATTCGTTCGTCTGAAGCAACAAGTGATCTAGAAACAGCAACTTTAACAGTTAATCCAACTCTTAAGCTGATTACTATTTCTACACGACCTTGTATTCATACTACTGAATGTACACAACTCTGTGTTTTGTTATAAAGATGGTTGGCAACACTTAAAAGATAATACACACAGTCTGAAAAAAATAAATATTAACACGCTGCCTCAAAAATTTTATGATCTTATGCCGGATCACTAGCGGCGCCACCTTGGTATTTAAGACAAAGTTAATCTTTTGACTGTCAAGTTAAACATTTAGCTGTCAAAAATGCATATGTAAATGTGTAAGATTAAAAAGTAAATTAACTTCAATCACGTAGATTAATTTTGCTGTCTGATCGGACTTTAAGATGACTTACGGATTTAGGAAAGGACCTCTATAACTTCTGGAAATCCATAATTGAATCCAAGAGCCATTATTTAATTAAACAATTTTATATTAAAAGCCTTTGCAAATCCAAAATTAAGAAAAAGGATGTGTGGTGTTAAGAAACTTTAGAAAGAATTTTAGAAATCTTCAATGGGATTGGTAAAAGTTTTTGAATTCAGAATCTTAAAAATCCATGAATGACTAGAAAACTGTACCAGGTAAAAAAAAACAAACGGAACAATGTCGGCCCGGTGTTGGAGACGGTAGCACGAGTACTGGCAAAGCACGTTTTGAGTGGCTGTAATTTTCGATTACAATTTCTTTTTTGTACATGTGCAGTTTCTACCTGGATTGGTTTAAAATTTAATTATTAATTTAAATGAATATTTGAATCTTGAGTACATATATTTCTAGACTATATGATTAAATTATTTTTAGTTTTTAATTTTAGATTCTGAAATTTCAGTTTAGAATTAGTTTTTACCAAAAATTTTGCAACATGTAGTACATTTTTGTACCATTTTTCTCGATGATATATACATAAATATGTACATAGTACTATTGTTCAAACCCCTTGACACATTTTTACTAAAATTCCAATTGCAATTGCTTTTATTTCCAGGTCATTACACCCCAAAGACATGGTGATGTTTATATCTATAACATACCCCAACAGCAACAGCAAAATCAACAACAGCAACCGCAGTCGCAATCACACTCACAACAAAATTTATCAGCACAACAGCAACATCAACAAATCTATCAAAATCTTCCAGGAAAATCCTTAAATAACGAATTTGAAACATACGATATACCAAAACCAGCTGTACCCGTAAATTACGATTCTCCCCGTAATATACAACGTAATACTATGTCACATTTTCAATCAGCAGCAGCTATGAAGAGTTGTCCCACTCCCATACAAGAAGAGAACTATGATGTTCCTAGACCTTTAACATCACTACTACAACATCAACATACCTTAACACCGAGTAGTTCGAATTCATCACTCTTAACTAGTGATAGTTTGTCCTTATCATTTTCATCATCGAATCGTTCATCATTGGCAAATATGCCCGATTATGATATACCAAGACGTAATCCATTACCGGTAAGAGCTGTTTTGCAACAGCAACAAAACCAACAAAGACCCTTGTCAAGAACTTCAGTTAATGGCAATTGTTCAACGTATGATTTTCCTATACCCAACAATGGATTTGAAAAGAATAATGGTATGAGTCAAAATATTGTAGCCACCAAAGAATTGCCATTGGAATTAAACTCAGCTTTGGAAACATTAGCCAAATTACAGTCAGAAACAACAACGGCAATAACAAGGTAAGTTTTAGAATAAACAGTTTTTGTAAGGTGGACTA